>JBBMKD010000216.1:2455014-2485578 GCA_037834095.1 Argya squamiceps | reverse complement strand
CCAGGGCTGCTCTGGACCTGCCCATCCCCAGCCTGGATTGATACCAGGGGCTGCCCTGGCCCAGGTGCAGCACCAGCGCTTGGTCTTGTTAAACCACAGATTTCCATGGGCCCACTCCTTGAGCTTGTCCAGGTCCCTCTGGATGGCATCCTGTCCCTCAGGAGTGTCAGCTGCACCACAGGGATGTACAAGACTGGCCATGCAGAGGACTACATGGTATGTTACAGCTTTAATGGTGTCATGGATATCCAAATACCAGGACAGCACCACTGAGGGTCCTTGTCCATGGGGCAGCATGTGGTGATTCTTCACAGGGCCAGCAGTTGCTGCCTGTGCTTTTTGGCATCCTTTTTGCTGCAGGTACAACAAACCTGGCTCCACACTCTTTTTCCAATGTCTTTTTTTATCCCCAGTGCCCTCTTCTTTCACAGAAAACATTGCTCCTGTACTTTGCTTTTCCATAACAGATGCCTGGTTTTGTCTTGTTCTGGCTCCTTTGCGTTTAAGTGCCAAAATTTTTTTTTTTCTTCCTTTAAGAGGCTTTCAGCTAAACCTGTAAACTGGTCTTTGCAGCAAAATTCTTAGTATGCTTTAGGACAATTTTTGATGGGCTCAAAAGAATCATGGAAGAATAGTCAGATGCACTTGCTGGATGAGCAGCTTCACCTGTTGTTGATGGAAGAAAGTAGATAAAGGCAGAACATGCAGTTAATGGTGCAAGTCTAGATTACAGCTTGGTTGTTGCAAGTGGACAAAGAGGATTTCAACACATAACAGTACTTTATTTTAGAACTATCACAGTATCATAGTTTGCTAACATACACAAACATCTTAGTGGTTAGCTTTCAGTGGCTAACTATTTGTCAGCAAAAGCTCTAGCAATAAGTTTAACAAATGGCCTTGTGCTGAGAGAATCCTCACAAATGTCTGGAAACAGCATTTTGGAGACTTGAGGACATTCTTTTTCAAAAAACTAATGTTCTAAAGATAAAACAAATAACTTGAATATATCTAACAAAATGAAGTTTGAAGACGTTCAGGCCAAAGCTGAATTTGGTCTGATGTATCAACACATTTTGAGAAGTGCACAAAATAAGATTTCTGCAGCACATGTTTCTGTTCAGCACTGTTGGACAGCTACACATTGTGGATGCAGCACCTTTGTGCAGGCTCTGGCTGCTGCCAGCCTGTGGTATCCTGCATGAGCAGGAATGAGTGAGTAGATCAGATAGGCAGTAATAACATGAGTCTTGGTTAGGCTTGTTATTAATCACTGACTGTGTTGTTTGTTGTTGTAATTGTGATTCTGACCAAAGCAGAAAATTGCAGTTGCTTGAATAGATTAGATTTTGCATTTCATTTGGCACATGGCCTCTTTAAACATAAAGCTAGGCATTAAGATATGTGTGAATAGGGAAGAGAGTGCTGCCTTTCCAAGAGCACACTCTATCTTGGAACCTCACAGCAAATATTCTCCTTTGAATTTCTTCACTTACTTTGCTCTGTGCATTTATATGAAAACTTGAGTATATGTACAAATAAATGAAGCAAAATCTTCAGAATTCATTTTATTGAGCTAAAGTTGATCTATGAAAGCTTGACTTCTGACATGATAAAAGATGGTTGAGCTGGTAGAAAGCTCACTGCCACAATGAGGTGAAAGGTCTTGTTTCTTTCATGTTCCCAATCCTCCTCCTGGTCATGTGGTTCCACTCTTTCCAAGGTGCACCACTGGCACTTGTGTTGCCTCAACTCACCCACCCTTGAGAAAGCTGTCTATGTTTCCACTGGATGATTTATGAAGGGATCTAATAAGGACCAGAATGGTATCAGGTAAATGGGAGAAATGTGCAATGACATGTAAAAAAAAACCCCTTAAATAAGACCTTTGATATTGAACAAACTCATATTTTTAATAGGGAGTATTTTATTTTAACTCTTACTAGAAGGTATTTTCTAGAAGGTATGACATTATTGCTGGATTTATGTATTCAGTACATGCTGATCTTTAGAGAAATTGAAGCTTGAACTACTGAGCAATCAGGGGTGTTTCTTGTTTCTTAAATGAAGTAGGCACTTCGGAAATTAGAATGAGGCTATTTCAAAACTTATGTTGAACTGCACCAGTTTCTAGATTGAAATATTTTTCTTGATTCCTTGAATTCTGTCTGCTCCCAGAGCTCCTGGAGGCTCCCAGAATGTAGGCAGCAAGATGCCTGCATCTAATGACCTCTACTACTTCAGTGTTTCAGTAGCTTAGGTGCTATGGAAATGAGCAGGAGAAAGAAGGAATTATTATCCCAAGACACCTGATGAGAATGGAGCATCTATCCCATCAGCTGTATTTCAAATATCAGTTCAGTTCACTGGTTAAAAAGCTTCATTGGATGTTTAAATATGTGAGGAGATTTGGGTAGTCTGTGGGGAGCTCAGCTTTTTTGGAAGAAAAAGCACAGCTCTGATTATTTTTTTCCAGAGAGTAAATCAAGAGTGGCTTAATTTAATGAAATTCACTGTGCTCCATATTTGGTCTGTCTAGCTGTCCTCCTGCCTATCTATGGAAGTCCTTTCACCCTATATCATGTGTGCCTCCACTTCAGACTGAAATCACCACTTCCAAATGAGAAACTCCTGCTTCCTGCTTTAATTTTGCATGCCTGTTCTGGTCCTCACTGGAGGGCTCTTACTTTACTACCCCTAGGAAAGTGGTATTTTTTGGTCATACCATTGTGTTAAATCTTCTCACCAAAGGCCTGACAAAAGTCAAGGAAGATGGAAGGGTTAACACCTGGTTAAGCTGGCTTTTGTCTTGAAGAGTTCATCTTCAGTGACTGCAGTTCATGATTCAGAACCTCAGATGCTCAGGTAAACTGGAGAAGTGGACCAGGAAGATTTTCTCTAGAGTAGAAACTGCCAGTGTTAAAGAAAACAAACTATGGCCCTTTTTCTCTACCAGTAAGTGCTATATGGCATGAATAATCATATCACAGTCAAATGGTTTGGGTTGGAAGGGCACTTTTAAGGTCATCTAATTCCAACCCCCTGCCATGGGCAGGGACACCTTCATGGGTGGAGCCCCATCCAACCTGGCCTTGAATGTTTCCAGTGATGGATCCTAAACTTGATGGATCTCTGAGCAACCTGTGCCAGTGTTTCACCACTCTTATGGTAAAAAAAAAATCTTCCTTATATCTAGTCTAAATCTGCCCTCTTTTAGTTTAAAACCATTACCACTTGTTCTGTCATAACAGGCCCTGCTAATAAGTTTGTCTCCATTTTTCTTGTAAGCCCCCTTTAAGTGCTTTTAGAAGAGGGCATGTTGTTTCCAACTCCATTTAAAAGAAATCAAAAGGGTTGTCAGAGGTTTTATTCATTTTTTTAATCATAGGCTAAATTAGCATTTTCTCTTTTGCTGTGATTAATTTATATAAATGTTTATTTGGAATTTTTTACAAAATGTTTACAACATATTTTGGAATGTTTTACAAAATAATGTAGAGACTAGCAGAGCTTAAAGTATTGCTACCTGTCACCCAAAAAATGACAGCACTTGAAGTCAAAGTTAGAATTAAATATAGCCAGTGACAAGTGCAGTCAAAATATTCTCACGGAAGAGTAGAAGGAAATATGTTCATAAGATTAGGTAACTGTTTATATAGTACAGAAATGACTGGCAATAGACAAAAATAGCTAAATAAAAAGCAGGTTATTTGAGAAGTTCTGCTTAAGATTTTTGGGAGGAAAATACATGCAAGTTCTTGATTATGGAAATGATAGTGATGAATTTGTAGTGACAGGAATTAATTGGAAGATGTTTACAGTATAGAAAAATCATGCTTGAAGTGTTTGAAAAGGGCTTTTAAACCTGGAATTTCCGTCCTGTTCTCTAAACCACATGGAACAAGTGAGGATAGCAGCAGTAAAACTTTTGTTGGCTGGAGAGACTGTGGCTAGAAACAAACTTGGTTTGTTGCTGGTTTTTGGCTTTTTTTAAATTACTTTGATGGTTTATTTAAAGCTACAAAGAGTGTTGCTGATAAGCAGCAGGTAATAAATTCATCTTATTCACAGCTGGTAACTCAGAAATGATAAGGAATTTTGCTGTGTTTTTCAAATTTCAATTTTCAAATTTCAAATATGACTTTCAAGGCAGATCAGACTGAAACATTCTAGTTAATAGAAGTGGGCATCCTTATAACAATGGAATACTCTAAACTGGGTTTGGCAACAGCATTGTGGTAAATAGGTGGGCAGAGCATGCTACATTTTATTACCTAAAATAATCAGTTTTCTCATTTTTTGCTCCAATCCCAGTTCAGCTGAAGCCAATAAAAACCTTGCCATAGACTTTGAAAGGACCAGAATCAAATGCTTCATAACTCACATTTTCATGAGCTGTGGTGAGGAAGTGCATTTCCATGTGGTACTTTGGTTTTGCTGTTCTAATCAATTCGCAAAAAGCCCAACAACCCCCCAACCTCTAAATGCACAATTGATAGATCACATAAGCAGGATTTCTTATTGCAGCAGTAAGCAAATTCAGTGATTTATTTTCCAACTGACACAGCCAGAGATCACTTTCCTGACCCTTATTAGTTGCCCCAATTAATAAACTGTCTTGTTTTATAAAAGGTTGCATGCGATAATCTTCCGTGATGCTGAAAAGGCTGTTCTGGAAAATTGTTCAAGGCAATGGCTAACAGCACTTACAGTGACACATTTAAAACAGAGTATGTGTGTTTACCAGTGTTTTGTTTAGACATTTCTGCTCTCAACTGTCATAGTAGATCTCTGTTAAATCACTTAAAATCCACTGTCTTTCCTAAAGGCCCTGGAAAGAAATGCCATAATCAAAACACTGATAAATTACATCTCTATACAAGTTAAGTTAACTTGCTGCTTCTTTGCTCCTCAAAAATATTCCTCCTCCTTCTCTTCCTACTTAATCACAAAATACTTTGGATTAGAAGGGACCTGAAAGATCATCCAGTTCCAGACACCCTGCCCTGGGCAGGGACACCTTCTACAGGACCAGGTTCCTCAGGGCCCCATCCAGCCTGGCCTTGAACATTTCCAGGGATGGGGCAGCCACAGCTCCTCTGGGCAGCCTGTGCCAGGGGCTCACCCCTCTCACAGTAAAGAATTTCTTCCCAATACCCAATCTAACCCTGGCCTGTCAGTTTAAAGCCATTCCCCCTGGTCCTACTATGTGGCCTTGTCTGAAGTACAGGTCGTTTGCTGCTTTATATGTTCTCTTAGCAACTCCATTTTTAAAAGAAGCTACATGTAAAATTTAAAAGCGTAGCAACATTTCTAATAAATCCCCATAGTCTGCCTCTTGTTGATATCCCCTCTGTTAACCCTGTTGGATCATGAGTTCTAAAAAGAGACAAGATACAAGGTAAGAGTGGGCCAGGAGTCAGTGTATGAAGGAAGGAAAACAAACTCAACCCGAACAACTGCCATTCAAAGGAATTTTCTCCCTCTACAAGGTGAAGTAAGTTTACACTGTATTCAACTAAATTTTAAACTTTGCTCCTTCTTTGTAAAAGACAGGATGTGCCTTCCAGATTATGTTATGTGCAGCCAGTGTTTGAATGTCAATCCCTGCGTATTTTCAGGGTCTAAGGTGCAGACTCCTTGAGTAAATTGTGGTTTACTCTACTGAAAGGGCACTTTACTGCCCAAAGCACTATGCCATTGATGTTTTACACTTACACCCTCTTGAGTTTTTTGATTAATTATGAGGGACAAGATTTTTGCTTGTATTGCATGGAATCAGTTTGAAATAATTTGCAGGAATAGTAGAAAAATCAACTTTCCAGTGATTGAATGGGATTTTGTACAATTTCTGTAGTGTATTTAAGATGTGGCTTTGCCAGATGTCTGTAGGAACATTAAAGGATCTCTGAATGCTCATAAGACCTGTGAAATCCCTTTCCTTGGAAGTGGTCCTGTCAGTTCCATTAGTTAAAATTTTGAGTCCCAGGAAAAGTCTAGGTAAAAGTGTGCTCTAGAGCTCAAAATGCACATTAAAAAAATTAAAATTTGTTAGCTAAATGAAAGGGAAATATGGGAGAATACCTTGGCAAGCTTATGATTTCATAACTTCTTGTAACCTTGTATTTTGATTGTCAACAGTGACCTCACACAATTCATTTATTTCAGTCTTACAGAACTTCAAGAACTTCAAAATGCTTTTACAAGTAGGGCAAAAGTGAACCCCAACATGGAGATTCGCCCATCTCTCAACAAAAAAAGAAGCTGGAGAGAGATTTGTGACTCACCCAAAGCCAAATTTGATGGTGAAGTGTTGTGAACAGGAGCACTAATGGCAATGCTATCAACTGCATTGCATGTGTTGTTCAAAGGGCAAGACTTCATTGTGTAGCACTGTCAGTGTCCCCTCTTTGTATTCCAAGATTTGAAGTGTTTTCATTATTACAAAGACATTTACAGATTGAAAATCTGAGACCAATTTTCTGCATCTCACTCAACAACACTGTAGCTTCTAGTATGTTAAAAACAATAAGATTCAGTGAAATATTACATATTCATTTCAACACTTAATCCTTTAACTTTATATTATAAGTGGATTGTGGGCACCAAATTGAAATGTAATTTGCTGTTGTCAGCACTGACTCAGTGAGGGGGAAAAAAGGGGGGGGTTGCTTCTTCTTAAAAAACTTAGCTGTGTGTGCCTGAACTGTACAGCCACTGTCAAACGAGAAAACAGCCTGACACATTTCCTGTGAGACCCTCTGCTGTGGCTTCCTGTGGTAAGGAGGTAAAGGGACACCAGTGGTGGGCAGCGATTTGCTCAGCAACATCCATAGGCTGCACAGTGCTGGGGGTTGGTGTTGTAATAAGATGTAAAATTATTGGTGGCTACAGCTGTAGATACAGAAACTGTCTTGAGACAGTGAACCAATAACTACCAGAAGTTCTTGACTTTTGATTTTTTGATTTAACATGATGTTCCATTCTACTTAAAGGTATAATTTTGTCATGCCTGTAGTGCAAGACACGCTTACTAAAGTGCTTCTAGGGAGTAGTTCAGGCTTTGGTTTGAAAGTTAAATGTCTCTCTCTACATTTCAGCTTTTAAACTATAAAAGAAACATTAGCTGTGAAACCTAGGTAGCTTTTTAAAAAGGGACACTTCTCTAGCTTTTTGCTGAACATCCACTGGCCCACAGTATTCTATTTACTCTCTTTGACCTGGTATTTATTATTGAACATCAAAACAATTTGATGCAAGTATACTTTGTGTGAATTGTGCCATGTAATGAATGCTTCCTTTTGATGCAAAGTTATGATCATAAAAATACAACAAAATAAGTCATGTGACCAGCAATGCTTTCTAAGACAAACCAGTGTAATCCAGTAGCAGTACTATATATATATATTTGAAAGATCAAGTCATGAAATAATTTTCACACTCAAATCTATTACAAGAACGAATAGAAAATTCACCCAGCAAGGAAGTGAGTACGTCAAACGACAAAGTTTGTTGTTTGACGACAAAGTTTGTTGTTTGACAACAAAGACTTCTTATGGTGGTTTAAAGTATTAAGTCACAAAAAATGGTTAGTGTCAATATGATCAATTAAAATACTGTTCTTTCTGAAGAAAAAGAAGATGAAACTATCAATGAAACATCAATAGTTTGATGGGATGGCTCATATGGAAGAGGGCAGCAGTACAAGACTTGCTCTTTATGCATTCTCTCCTCTTAGCACGGTGACTTTGTGCAAAGAATACTCCTGCAGCCTTTGCAACAGGTGACCTCTTTTCCCAAATGGGATCTTCACTCATTCCTAGTTGTCCAAAAGATCTTTCATATTTTTGTAAATCATCTTGCAATATGCAAGGGAGCACACACTTTTTCAAAAGTATATTATGTTCCAGCAATCCCCCCTGACCCCAGCAGCAGGCTTGTGACTCAGGGGCCAGGAAGGGACATGGACTTTCGAAAGAACCGTGCATCCCTGGGGGGCCCTGGGTAAGGGGGTGGGGGCACAGGGCTGTGCTGTCCATCTGATGTCACTGCTTGCTCATAACTGGGCAGTCCTGAGTCGTCAGCTCTGACAGGAAGGGGGTTTAAAGAGAACTCCTCATGCCTCCTGAAGATGTTGGCCGAGTTACGTCTTCGGCTTCTCACATAATCCAAGTACCTAAACAAAGGTAACAGCAAGTAAGTGGAGACTTCTGCTTTAAGGGGAAGGAAGAAGAGAAAGTCTTACTCATAAAATAAACAAAACCCCAAACAAGCCCACAAGAAAGACCAGAAGCCAAATACTCTCTCCAAGCCACAGGGTAAGAATAGCTCAATGATGTGAAACTAATTGGGAAGAGAAAGCACAGGTTCCTCTTATATTCCTCTCAACTTTAGGACAAAGGAGTGCTCAGGAGTAGAGACTTGGTAAAAAAGCATTTTCTCCAAACTGTTTCATCATCTACTACTAAAACTACTTCACATCAGAGGTAGAGCACGTGCCATGAAGAGCATTACAGCTTATTTGAAAGCACCTACAGAACATGTTAGACTTCCCATTGCAGGCCCCCACCTCCTAAAATTATTCCATCATCTTAGTAAGAATATTTTGAAACCAAGAACACACATACACACAATTAAAAAAAATAAATAAAAAGCAAACCCAAAGGTTTGGGTGTGCAATATTATGTCTTTGTGTTATTAACTGCAGCATAACTACTGCTGGTGCTCACTTAACTTTGCTTCAAGGCAAGTAAGAACTAGAACTTCCACTGGATTTTCTGAGACTACAGTTAGACCAACCCACGGTGATTTTTAAATGCCACTCTTAAGCAAGAGTTTGTTTGGGTGTGTGTTTGGGTTTCTCAAGCAGTGAAATGCCTTACCCTGGTGGTTGCCTTGATTTGCATCTGCTCTTGCAGCAGTAGAAGATAATCAGTGCAATTATAACCAACAGCACTCCAGCAGCAACCAGGCTGATGAGCAGTCCCGTGACGTTAATCTTTTGTAGTGCCTCATCACCTGGAGAGAAAACATTGGTGATCTTCATTATGTGTCCTTTCCATCTACCCAGCCTGCAGCTTACACTGTAAAATACTACTTGTGCACTGCTATAAGACTGTTCCTTCCACAAATGTCTAACTTGCTGTAAGAAGCCATAAATCTGTGCAACACAGCCCAAGAGTATCATTCACAGTCAGCTTAAAGCAAAAGGGACTCAATATCCCCTTTTCTCTACATGAAACTGTTGAGATGCCTGTCTTCTAATGCCTTCCAAATATTCCTTCATGTACTCATGACCTTGATCAGGCTGTAGATTGTTCCTCAAGTCCAGCTGACCATTTTTATTGAAATCTGGCATCAGACTACTTTGAGCCTAAATCAGGCTGTTATGTATTACTATTAAAGAGATGGGGGAAGAAAAAACAAAACCAAACCATAGAGAGAAGCCACAAAATTACTGCAAAGTTTGGCAGTTGTGTAACAAAGAAATGGTGAAGGAAATTATAGTTTTTACCTACAGACTCACAATGGATCCCACTTTAAGACGCTTCAGTTTAATCGTATCAGATAATTAAATATACATAATATAGATAATATAATTAATTTGTACAGTTCACAGTGATCTTCAGTAAAAAGATAATTTCTGATTTCCTTAACTGAATGCATGATCTACAAAGAATGTACTGATATAACAACCAGAAAATATTGCAATATAATAAAAAGATGACTTACCTATTTGTATTTTAGGGCCTTTAGTTGAATAATCTTTCCAAAAATCCATCTATAAAACCCCAAAAAGAATCAGATTTATATGAGATACATAAGTGACAGTCTTACTGACTTACATTTAATATGGTACCTTGGGGCAGAATTTAACAATGGCATATACAGAAATAACTCCTGCTGAGGGATTTGTATTTACTCATCCAATGATATTTTTCTTCTACAACTTTGCATTAAAATTTCTCAGATCCCAGTTGGTAAAAGAAAAAAGTGCATTTAACCATCCAGTGCTACTTCATATTTCTGCTTGATTACAGTAGAAGTTAAGATATATTCTGACACCAAAAAAAAGCTTAAAATAATTTTTTTTGCAAATCCCTACAAAAGAGTATTTGAGGCAAAGATAAGTTCTTATGATTCTGACATTTGCATGAACAGTATTTGAATTCATATCAGTTAGGAAAAATAGTGGGATTCATTTAAGAGAAAAACTTTATGTTGTATGACCATCAGGCATTAAATATGTTGAGTTATAATTTTCACTTTTGCTGCCTAGCAAAAGACTCCAGCAAGATTTCAATTTAACAGTTTGACCTTTTTCTCAGCAAAGTGTTAGCAGTGCAAGCTAACACTTCCACCTTTAGAACAGGGGTGTATTCCTTGCTCTTTCTGCAGAGCACACCTAGAATCACAGAGATTCTTGCTGCATGTGCAGCAACCAGTCTTCAGACAATCCTCACATTCCTTTATTGAGCTGAAAGGTTTGTTTCTTGGTTTTTTTTAATATATCTCTAGATATACCAGGTTTCTTCTCAGCTATGTCTAGGTAGGGAGTTAGAATACAGTGCTATAGGAATACTCAGCAGTTGCTGAACTGCAGATTTGCTCCATGCTGGCCTCTTACAAAGCACTTCTTTGGCATGACACAAGGATGCAATCAGCCAGTTAATACAGAGAGCATGTGAAACATTTAAATTGGATGCTGAGAAGTTACTAAAAAATCCAGAAAACTGAAAATATAGGAATATCTGCAAGTGGGACTTCTGAAGCTTTATTTCTGTTACTTCATTCTGCAGAATTAAAGTCCACATCTAAAGTCTTTAAGACAATAATACATATTCAAGTGCATTCACTGTGTATCTAAAGCAAGAACCCCATGTAATTGGGATATCTACTTTTAGAACAAAATAAGTAGTCATCTCTCAGTGCTGTGTTAGAGGAGTTACGGTATTTGTGTACAATAATTTATGTTATAATAACTTGTGTACAAAAATAAGGTCATTTAGCCAATAATTTCCCTCATTATATTAAATTCAGTTTGAACTGCTACCGTTTTATCAGGGTCTTCAAAAAATTCTCTTGCTTCTTCATAATTGCACAGTTCTTCATAACATTCCCTTTCCAGGTTATCATCTGTGAATGCTTCAAAATCAAATCTGTTGTTTAGAAGATGTCGTCCAATGAATAAATTGGCCTCCCTTGCAGATGTGAACACTAATGAAAAACAACAAAAAAAAAAGTTGATTTGAAACAAGTTAGGAAGGCTAAATTTGGTATTTTTAAAGAATGGTAAAGATCTTAAAGGAGCACACTGGGATAATTTCTTTCCCTAGCATCTCTCAGCAACATACAAGGGAAAGAAATACCAAAGTCTCCTCCTGAAACATCTTCTTCATTACTATCTTTTCTAACTATGTAACATAAAATAAACATATTTGCCTTTTTCATAAGAAATCTCAGCTATTCCTTATCCTGGCCAAGAGAATCTGATTGTCATGAGAACTGTTGGTCAAATGTTGGTGTGACCCCTTCTGGGATGTGACCATCAGTTTTTACCAGAGTTCTTAAGAACAAAATAATTGTCACATAAAGAAGAATTCAGTCACATCCAAAGTAAGAAACACCCTGACCTAGTGGGGAAAGGAGGCAAGGGAAGAGGCAAGGGTGGGGGAAGGAAAAACCCAATACACATTTATCAGTATTCGGATATCTGTGAGTACCAAATTTTATTTACAGAATTTAGTTTTCAAATCACATCAGCAGATTCCTATTCATTCTACAATTGTTCTCTTTTCACAGTCGTGGTGCCAAGCTTTATGTAAAGGTGCCATATTGCCAAGTTTATGTGTTTTAAATTTGTCCATGATATGAATTTTACTGACAACATGCATTTCCAAAGACATTTACTTATTCTCTTCTTTTGTGCTCCATGAGGTGTCATGGAGTAAGATGCGAGGTGAAATTCCAGACCAGTGAGTGAAATTATAGAAGGCTTTGGAATACAGGAATGTATTTCCTCACTAGACATTTTCCATAGTTATGTTTTAGCCTGTTCTTGCTACAGTTTCTTATAAAAAAACAAAAAAAAGTTATAGGACAAAACTAGGTTTCTAGTGAAAGCATGTCCACAAAATTCAGGCTATTTGGTGGAGCAAAATGACTAGAGGATTATTTTTGCAAGTGTAATGCAGAAACAGCATTGTTACATACCAAGCTGGATGGCTAAAAAAGGAGATGAGATTCAGGATAAAGTTACTCAGCTACAAATTAGCTTTGTGTTCTTGTTAGCCTGTTTGGCAAGATTATCACATCATTCTGGAATTTTCACCCTAATAGTTACTGTTAGATCTTGCAGTGGTATCTCATAACACTTTGCTCCCTGAAAACTGAGAAAACTGCAGCGTAACTTACATATTGGTTGTTTATGTCTTTAATATTTATAGCATATTTAAGGAATATGACAGCATATATTTATATAATTTGCATACTGTTACACTCTGTACTGAAGTAGCTGCACATGCATTTATTTTTGTTATTCTAAAGCAACTGCAAGAAAATCTAAGCTTAAAATATTTATACTATACCTAAAGAGTAACCAGAGAAAAGGATGTAAAAACAACAACAAGAAAAAAACAAAACCAAAAGCCAAAATCAAAACTCCCTCAAACCCACAAGTGGAAAGGGAAAAGAATTACATGGGGAAAAAAATATTATCAACAGTCTTGGTTCAGTGGAAATTACAAAAGCAACTTCAGTTTTCTGAAGCAGAAATCTTCAGTTTTGCTCAACAGTGTTTCACTCTTTACCATGCAAGTAGTATTAGCTGTCCTTTGAATTAACTTAAGAGAACTCATGCATTTTGTTTAAAATGTAATGCATAAGCAAGCTGCCTGGAGTGTAGAACCCTCAATTTCCAGGGATACATGGACCATGATTTTCTTTGCAAGAATTTTTATCCATTTATCTGCACTTTTTTCACTTTGTCGTGTATCTCCGCATCTCCATCCCCAACTTACTTGCTACTTGGTGATTCAAACAGTATTTGAAGAATGAAACAGATGGATTTGAATTGTGTCTTAACCTGGATGCAGTTCTGCAGTGCTTGGTTTGATAAAATAACCCATGCAGTTTTAGAATGTCCAGCATTTAAATAAAAATGCAACCACACAACACGCTCAGTAAAGCAGCTCTGCTGGTAAAAGCTGTTCAGAAAATGCTGAAGAGAGACCTCTCAATGCAGGTTTACCCCATACTTTGGCAACTGTTCTACTTGCTAAATTACTGGATAAAGGACTTGGCCCTTCTCTTTCCAACTCTGTCTTTAAAGGAGGAGTGGTCTGGGCCTATTGTGAGGAGAGAGTTCTCACAGGAGCTCACAGGAAAGAGGCAGCCTGACATTCTATGCCCAGAGCTATATGGATTTTAACAAATCATCTGTAGCAAGCATTTTTCTGCTAGCCATGGTTCCTGCTCCACATACTGCCCTGAAGGAGCCTCCTGTTCGATATGATGACTTTCTAAAGTCTGTCTTGAGGTTTAAGCACTCCTTGTCCACGGAGAAGATTGGATAGCTAAGTTAGAAATCCTTTTTTGATGCTTAAAATGTTAAGCATCTCATGGCTTTGCTTTGTAGTGCTTGAGTCCCTCTGGGGAACCTATTTGTTTTTACATGAGTTCCTGTCCACTTCTCTCCCTCCACAGGGAAGAACTGCAAAAGCAGCACTATGCTCATCTTTCCATGCCTTGTAAGGGGGTCTGGTATTGGGAGAAAATACGAATTCAAAAAAACAACCAAATAAACCCTTTCAAATACAAAGCAATTTCAGATATATGAATACAACTATGATGTGCTCAAATAGTACCAAAACAATACTGTCTTAACACAGGTTTCAAACTTTCTGATGTTACTTAAAGGATTTTGGTTGTATCAACTACAATAATCCCAGAGGCTCGGAAAAAGTTCAGGTGTCCCAATCTGCACTTAATACTAGATCTGATAAATACTTGATATTAATACCAAAGTCAATTATCATTTTGGCAAAAGATACTAAAATAACCTGAAATTAAGTGTAGAACAGCTTAATTTTTTCCATAAAGTAAAAAAACCCCAAACCCAAATAAACAACAAGACCACAAAACCAAAATAGCAATAAGCAAAACAACAACAAGCAAACAACAATTAAGGCAAAGCAAAGTTAGAAACAATTTTGGAAAGCACAAGGTCACGTCTAAACTAAGTTACCGTCTTTCCATTGAGGTTGTTTCAAGTTATTTAATCTCCCAGGGCAGTGCGGAAACGCGAACACCGTCACATGGAGTTGACACAGCACAACCAAAAACGCGAACATGGCCGGGATCTGTCAGACAGAAACTAACGTGAGCTAACAGAGAATGACAGCGCAATCCTCTGAAGTGTCAGCGATGAGCCCTGAGTGAATCCTGTCAATGAAGTCATCCAGCGCAAGCACCTACACGCACTCCAGGCTAATGGGTCCCTTGAAGAGAGACACCGACCCGAACTGGTCCTGCCTGTCTCTTTGCCGAGTTCTCGTTGTGTAACATCCGCACATGTCACCGGGGCCGCTCTCGCTCTCCTCTCCCCGCCGAGCAGAGAGGCAACCCCGTTCGCTGGTGAATTGACGGGGAAAGAGCCCCCGCACGGTGCCCCAGGTAGGCTCTGAAACCGCAGAGCTACGCCTTTGCTGCCGGAGGAGGAAATAAAATCTCCCCGACGGGAACAAGTACAAAGCCCGTTTTGTCAAAGGCATGAAAGAAACCCATAACTCTGCACGGAGTCACCCGACGCAGGTATAAACACGATCGCTGCCCGAGGCGGGGACTTGCGACAGCCACTCGGGGGGACATCGCTGGGCGCTCCCGCAGGGCTGCTCCACTGCTCCAGGGACCGTCCGTGGCAAGGGAAGAGCGCTCTGCCACCCCCGGGCAGCTCCGGGGGAGCAGGTCCCGGGGAGCGCCCGCGAAAGAAGGAAGGAGCACCTCATCCCTCTTCCCAGCGCTGCCCTACCTGTCCCGGAGGGACCCGGGCGGAGCGGCTCACGGGACAGCCCCTCCCGGGCTGTGCGGTGGGATCCGAGCGGATCAGGCGCTTGGACAGTCCCTCCCGGGCTCTGCCGTGGGACCTGAGTGGATCAGGTGCTGGCACAGCCTCTCCCGGCGGTTCGTGGCAGGGCGCGGCGCAGTCACGGGACCGCACCCGGGCCGCCCCCGCCCCCGCCCGCGCTGCCCGAGCCCCAGCTGGGGCCGCCCTGGGGCGGGGGCAGAAACGCCCCTGAAGTCTGGGCAAAGAGGGGTCACCGGGAGCGCTGGGGGCGGCAGTCGGGGCGGTTCTTCTCCAGGCACTCCCCTGGGCTTTTTTTCCAAACACCTGCCTGACCTCTCAGCCCGGTGCGGCATTAGGCAGCAGGTCCTTTCTGCTCCTGCAAACCTCTTCCTCTGTTAAGGCTGGCTCTTTGTGCCCTGGGTTGACGGCGGTGCTGAGAAGCCGGTTGGGGTTTTGCTCCGCCGGAGGAAAGCGCACAGCGTGCTGACTGATGGCGGGCTGCCGGCTGAGCCAAGAGCGGGGGCAGGGTGTGCCTCCCCAGCCGGGAGAGGCAGCGAGGTGCTGTTGCTCCACGGTTAACCAAGCATTTACCTGGCTATCAGAGAGCCTGGCCTCCACCAAGCTTTCCGAGCCAAGCAGCTGGAAGAACCAGCAGTAGTCTTACACATGTGAGGTTTTTATTTTCGAGTTTAAGTTGCTTTGTCCGTTTTACCGTTTGGGTTTTTTTTTTTGCTTGTTTGTTTGTTTGTCTGTTTTTGGTCAGTGACGGTAAACCTTAACCTTACAAGCTAGAAAGGGGCAGAAGTGTTTCCCTGAAGTGCATGAGGCTGGTTTGCATCAGCACACACCTATGCAGGAGCTCCCATCGCTCTCCTTCCCAGAGCAGGGGCCAGGCTGAACACATGGGTCTGTGGCTCTTTTAGCTTCTTCAAAGGACAAGATAGAAGCAATTAAGTGCTTCACATTTGCTGTAAGGATTTGTTTAATACTGTGTGCTGGGAACATTAACTATGTGAAAAAATTTGGGATAGGCTGAGTTGGGTTAAAAGCTGCACATCAGAGAAACTCTCAGCATGTATGAGTGGAATGATTTTGCTACTAGGAAATCCAGTGATTTGTGTCTGTGTTTGTGTGTCTCCAGTAGTGACTTTGGATTGTATTCTTTATTTAAGTGCTGGAGTGACTTGTATATACAGAAGCAGGAAAGAGCAGAATGAGGGGGTATTGGATAGCACCAGTGGAAGTGATCAGAAATTCCCTGGAGAAAACCAGAAACTTCTGATGTGTGAAATAAGAACTGTTTGGAGGAATGATGACTGTAGTTAAATATTTACTTTATGACATCAACACGCTGCAGTTAAGAGGTACTTGATGAATATGTAACTTACAAGCTGGGATGACTCTAATGCTTTTTAGCTGGTGGAGATCTCAACAGAAAATTCTGTATCCTGATTGTGTGTGTGCTTATAACACAGTGTAGAACTAGAGATAATATTTTAGAAGAAAACAGTATAGATTGTTTATTATCTAGATAATATTAAGGAGACAAGAATACTTACTTGCTACTTGTTGGAAGGCAGGAGAAACTACCACTGTAAAGGGTCTTATAGCTTTGTGCCATGCCCCTCTACTCAACCCGCGCCCTGAGTTCCTACCTGAGTGTCTCAGACAGGGTGGTGCCAGCTGTGAAATAGCTGCTGACAGCTCCAGTGCAAGGGCATGAATGTACAAGGACTCTGTGGTGCATTTAAGTGTAAGTAAAATACCTGCATGCCAATGTGGGAGCTTCTTTTGTGTCGTAACAACAGCTTTGTGTGAGGAAACTCTGCTGTACAAGTAGCAGATAATCTCCATTGTTATGCCAGCATTGTATATCACTGTTAATAGAGGGGGGAAAAGATTTTTAGAATTGCTCACATATGCCTTCTGGGGAGTGGACGTGAATCCACCCCCTAGCCCTGCTCGTATCAGAGGAGAAGGTTCCAGGGGACTGAGAGTGATGGATCAGCCCCATCCAAACTCTGCTGGAACTCACCCCTGCTCTGAAGATGGAGGAGCAATGCAGTAGAACTCTGGTGGGAGAAGCCCTCAGAGCTTTAACACTCACCAATGCCTACCCAAATATTTCTGACTGTGCAGCTTTTAGCAAAAAAATTGTGTGTTCTGTCTGTGTGTGCATGGGAACTTGTGCAGGAGTGGTGGAGGTTTTTCAAAACCATGTGACACAAAACCAGTATAGCTTATCTATTATTGAGATGTAACAAAAAAATTTAAGGTTGTTATACATTGGGGAAACAGGAGAGCGCAGTCTTTTGCTTTGGACAAGACTGTGACTTAGTCCTGTGTGTCCCTCTGAGCTCAGCCTGGGATTCCAGCTCTTACTTTGAGGACTGGCAGTGAAATCCCCACTCAGGGTGGCTACACAGGTAAGTGGATGTGATGAAATTCTGCGTGGAGCCAGCGTGTTATCAGCGTGTTATCAGTTATGTATAAATATCTCCCACCCTACAAAGGTTCATCACGCTCTGAGGGCTGACCAGCAACCTCCCAGAAATGGCTTTAAAATAATTGCAAGATAGCTGATCAGGTGTGCTTTGAAAAGCTAAAGGTTTTCATTACAGAGGAAATAACTAACTATACAAACTAAAAACAAAAGCCGTGCACAGATGCAAGGAAGCCCCTTTACACCTGGCTAAGACACCCCAAAAAGTACCGAGCATCTCTGTGCTCTTTCTTATGTATTTAATACTTTAGGAGGGTTATTTGGCTTGCTGCCCGGTAGAAACAGCTACAGATTTTGAGAAACATCCCGAAGATCCAGCCGGTGCCCCTGTGCTGGCACTGGGCCAACCACAGTGAGGGCAGCAAAGAAGTTTCTGATGCTTTTCCCTTAAAAGTTCTGAGGTGAAACTGAAACCCACAACAATGCAATATGGGAAAACCGGTGCTATAGGTAATGACTAGAAGTGTGCTTGAGCTCTGGTTTGTTATGGAGATCATAGAAAAGATAAAGATAAGTGAAAAAGGCTGCAGCAAGTGCTTGGGATAAATAGAATATTTCCCAAGTATATGCAGTTTTTAGCATGGCAGACCAGTAAGTACCTTTTGCATGTAACTTTCCTACTTGTGAAGTATTTTTTCAGGTAAAAGAGCTTTGATTAGCAAAGTGTGTGATGAAGATGCTCAGAAGGATGGAACCATCAATTAAGATATTACTTTCATCAACCTTCTCAGATAAATACCAATCTATAGTATAGTAGATATATAATTAAAAATATTAGGAGAGATATAAAATAGGAAATTATTTTATATCTCTTGCCTTTGATGGTGAATATACAACTCATATTTCTAAAAATATCTCTAAATTATTTGCCATACTGGCTAGTACATTTATTTACTTGTATTTTAGAACTTCACTTGTTGCTGTGATGTTTGGTAAAATATTGTTGGAGAAATCAAATATGATGCTGTTGAACTGAGCCAGAACTGTGTATCCCTCACAAAAGGAAGATGATACCAGCCTAAGGTGTTCATGTACTGATTATTTGATTTTGAATATACTGATTATTTTGCTGCAAATAAATAGTGGTGTATTCATTTCAGTATAGTAAAGAATAATACACTTTACTGATTTTTGATTAGAAGGACTTTGGATGTAAAAATATCCTACCATAATTCAAGTAATAAATTTCTTAGTGTTCAGTTTCTCATACAGTATTTATCAGTTGATAATGAAATGACATAAATGTGTAATTGAGAATTACAAATCCTCTCATCAAGGATATGTGAGCTGTGTGTATCTGGTCTGTTCTTTGCAATGGTTTATTTGATATCCAGAATCATATGGTATAGATCTGTCCTTGATACAAAACTACTTGAAGTTCTTATGTTTGTTAACTAAATTTCTGTCCAGGTAGCTTGATTTAGGAGTAATGGGTTTTTGCTAGAGGTAATTGAATGTAACAGATTTTAATTACTGGTTTTCTACAGTTAACATCAAAGGGCTTTGATTATCATATTCAGCAATAAATACATCAACAAACAAGTGAACCATATCAGTATCTTGGAAATCTGGTATCCCATTCCACACAGTACGTGCAGGAGGGAAGGGTTTTTCTAGACCAGGCCATATGGGAAAAAGCTTCTTTTTTGGGTACACCTTGGTGTTCTTTACAACTTCCTGGAGAAATGCCTGGTTTTTCAGTTAAATTGGTTGGTCTAATAAAAGATATAATAAATTATTTTATGTTGTTTGACAAACCTATCATCAAGTAAATCTTTACTTGGAATCAACATTACTATTTTAATGACATTATAGGAATATTTTAAATGTGCCTCAAATTCAGATACACAAATTACTTCATTTTTAGCTAAGGCTAATGCTTCATCCCATGAAGACATGATGGAGTCTTTTAAATGTTCATCATGAGATTCTTTTCAATTAAAAATTGAATTTAGCTGATTTACTTCTGCTGAAGTTGTTGCTTTTCTCTTTCAGAAGACTGCTAGTGATTTTTCCCAATTAAAAAAATAAAATTCTGGCACAAATATCTTATGGCAGTGTAGAGGGAAAAGCAAGAAACATGAAAAAAAATAGGGGGTTAGTAGCAAAATAACTAGAATTCTAGGGACAGGTTGATAGATCAATATCAGTTATTAAGTTTCAGAATGAAACTTAAGTTTCAGGCATGATTTTTCAAAAATATTTTTGAAAAAAATATTGAAAAAAGCCTACACATAATTTGAATATTTGTTATTAACCACTATGCTGTGAGATAATCGTATTGGTCACTGACACTTGTAATAACACTGTGTCAGTGTTATTACACTTGTAATATAAAATATAAAATCACTGACACTTATAATAACACATAAATGACAAAAGTAATTATACATGCAATTAATAAAGTTGGCTACTGTCATAATATTCCAACCTTCATGGGAAAGTTATTCAACTAAAAATGCTTACAGAGGATCAGTAAAAACCTTTCAGAGCTTAGCTGCACATGCAGTTGCCTTTGTATTTATTTGAAAGGGAATAGAAATGTCACCAGTGTGGAAGGGGACACAAACACCCATTCTGATTTCAGTAATAAGTCCAGTGCTCTCAGCTCCCACTGCAGGCACTGAGAATGCTGCTCATCAAACAGGATTAAAATTCTGCATCGTCAGTTGCTCAAAATTTTTTTGGATGCAGCAAGTTTAATAAGACAAAACTTTTTTTTTGCCATGGGAAAGACTATTAGGTTGTGAGTCGTCTACATAAATGTCCTGATGTGAACATTCCACAAAATGATTTCTGGAAAACTGTCACCAGAAGTTGGTTCATCTGAAACCATGTGCTCCTAAATATACACAGGGTAAAAAAAATCATGTCAAGATGTGATGAAAATCTGCTTCTGGCTTTTCTTGCTACAGTTTTTTTACGTTTTGGTGAGCGACTTTTTGACTAGTGAAATGAGCCCGTTTGGGTTTGGTATTTAAGGTCACGAGGCGAGGACAAAATTTCTTGGCCTCAAGGGGTGGGGCAGCCTCATGGATGAGGGGAGGACAAAAATGAGCTGGAGCCAGGCTCTCTGCCCAGTGACAGGACCAGAGGCCACTGGTACAAACTGAAACACTGGAGGTTCCTTCTGAGAAAACTCTTTCTTTTCGCTGAGGAGGTGACTGGTGCTGGCACAGGTTGCCCAGAGAGGTTGTGGAGACTCTGTTCGTAGAGATGTACAAAGCTGGCAGTAGTGTCCCTACTTGGGTGGGACAGACTCAATGACTGACCTCGTCCCAGCCTCAGCCATCCTCTGATTCTGTCATACTGTCCTCTAGCAGAGTCAAAGCCCTGATGTTTCCACTTTATCTCAGCTTTCCGAGGTCTTGGGTTTTTTATTTTTATTTAGCTCCTTAGTTTTTTGTTGTGTTTTTTTTTTTTTTTTTTCATTCCCTTGTTTACCTCAGTAACCCATTCCTCTGTGGAGCTGATATCTTGGACTTAACCAATTTCCTTTCCTGGCTCACAGTAGAGGGAGCTCTGGTGTGACTTCTCAGCTTTCTCCTGTGCCATTTTCATTAAAAATTTGGAATGTTCCTGCTGGAGGATCTGTTATCAAAGCAGAGAAGACAAAGCCGTGTCTTGGAAAGGTTTCATCTTCTAACCAAATCGAGCTTGTGTTGTTTGTAGGTGAGGTGATGTAGCAGCAGACTGACAGCTGTGGCTGTGTTTAATCCTGCTCAGCTGCAGCAGTGATGCAGCTTCTGACGTGCACTAATGCAAAATATATTGATGTTTCTATTATGCTTGGCACTTTCTGTGGTGGCTGTGGAGATGTATTTGTAAACTTTGTGTTTGTTGCTGTGATTCAGGCAGTTTCTGTTTGGTATGGATTTGGTTGATCCACAAGGAACTTGTGGGAGAGTTGCTCAAAGACTTACAGTGAGAAAGGGATTTTTAAATTTTTGTTAGACATATAATCTTAAAGATTCAACTTATTTACAGTGGTGAGTAGAAGACAGCTTTAACTAAGAGAGCTGTTTTTATCTAAGCAGATGGAATGGTTATTAGGGTTGATAATAGATCACATTTTTACTGGTTTTCATGTATTTTTTCCTTGCATATTTTGCTGTTCTTTTTATATTGATTTATATTGGTTACAGTTTCTGGAAAATGACCAACGATTACAGTTTATGAGCAAATGAACAATTGTAAAATGAGCATTACACCCATATAAAGAGTGAAGTGAATATTACTGATTTTGAAGAAGTAATCAAATGAAAGTTTGAGGGGTTTTAGTCCAAATGAGAGAATTCCACACGTGTGAGGCAAAGCCAACACAGCTCTGTTGAGGATGCACTCTTTGCTGTGTTGTAAAAGCCGGTTCTAAAAACACTTGTAGACTAGACAGAAGTTTTTCTGAAAAATGTTATTAAGATCAGTGATGACAGGCTGCCTGAATAATCTCTCTGCCTAAGAAAATATGCAGAAAATTTAGTTCAGCAATTTCCCTACAGAGAGAGCTCCAGCAAGTAGTGGTACAAAATCTGTCTCATTTTTCTTAATGGATCCCTCCTTGTTTCCAGCAGAATAATTTTAGTGACCACATCTCAGGTGTATGTACAATTCTTGACATTTCTACCAAAATATTTCACAGTGGATGCCAAACTCTAATGCTTAGTGAGAGTCCCTTTTCAGGAACATAATCTGTGAGGAAGCAATTAATTGACTTGTGCTTTAGGAGAACCTCATGTTGTCACATTCATACGAAACTATTGGTTTGTATTGGAGAAGCTTATTGAGCCCTGGCTCAAGATGGTTTGAGGATGCTTTCCATAAAATTCTTTTTTTCCTTTATTTCTTTTTTATCTGGAGATTGCAGAGTTGAATATGAAAAGTCTTCTGGCGTTTCCTTGCTTCTGGATCTTGGGGAGCTTTTTTCTTTTTAAATTTAAAAAGATGTCTTGCAAGAAGGGACTTAATGTGGTGGGTTTTGCTGTGCCTGTGACAGAAGGAATTTGTGTGGCATGCAGGATGGCAGAGGCTTCAACAGTCTCCTCCATAAATTCATGAGGCAATTAAAACAGCAATAAATAACTGGAATAGGCTCCAATCTTTCACATTGGAAGGGGCTTCCAGAACAGAAGGGACCATCTTAATTGTGGTGTGGCTCATACATTTTCTTCTCTAAGGAACAGAGGTTTTGGTGATGCTTTCTTTGATTATTTCACCATTCACTCATTTCCTCAGGTAGTTGAGATCTTGTCTGCTACTTAATTTTTACCCAGACTTCCTTTTGTTCTGCTTCTTCATGCTCCCCTAAAGAGGAGCTAGAGTTGAAACATTTTTCATCTCTAAACATTAATATTAAATTGTTTCTCTGGACAAAGATGCATTTTATTTGGTCTTTGTAAATTATGATTAATGTATTAATGAAGATGCTCTGTGGACTCACTCAGATTTTTTTCTTAACAAGCTAGTGATCAAGCAGTAAATTATATAAACAAGTGAATAACTTGTTCTGCCTCTTTTTCCCAGGTGCATTTTGCAAGTTTATGAGCAACAGTTTTGAAACAGAAGAGCTATTCCTGTGGAATGGATTAAACAAGTGGGTTGAGTCATGGTGTGAGAATGTTTCTGAGACAGTCTTGCTTTTGTTCAACATAAAGCTTGTGTATTTAATCCCTATACTCTTTGTGTACATATTTATTATGTTGTTTGTTTTATTAAACAAACAAGAGCTTCCTCTTAACTTCTAGTAAGGACATCAGCTGAATTTCCCTCCATTGTTTAATTATTTACTGCATCCTACTTTTTCTTTTCATACCACGAGTTTGAGTTTATAGCAACTGCAGTTCAATTTCAGAAATGAAGGTCTTCTGATTTATTTCTTAGATTTTTCTCCAAGAAAAGGGTAATACAGTAAATCATGTGAAAGATGGTAGAAGTTGAAAAGCTGAGCATTTGAGTTCAAAAACAAAAAATGAAACTTAACTAACCTGTGTGCTGATGGAGTTTTGGGTCTGTTTGCTTATTTGTGTAGGAAGACAGAGGCCCCATGGAATAATGGACTTTTAATTGTCATTGAACAAGGGGTGAGAAATCCTGCTCTCTGTTAAATGCATTTATGGCACACAAGGAAAATTAAGTTTTAGGATTTTGTTATGAATCTGTTATGAATTTTCTTACTCTTTTGAGCCTCTAGGCCACAAATACATGAAAAATACGATGGTTTTGAAGGCCTGACAGATTAGACTTTCTTTTATAAGCTCTTAGATTCTGCTGTGATGGAATCACCATTGACATCAGTAGTTTGCTTTTTTTCCCTGGTGTTGAACTGTCCAAGTTCTCTAGAAAAGTGCTTATGATTTGCTTTTTTGTATAAGAAAGATGTTACAAAAATTATTATACCAATTATGCAAGGGAAGGCTAAATAAAAATACTACTGGCATAAGGTCACTTTGATGTGGCTAACTTTGCACAAAAAAATATTGAAGAATCTAACTAAAAGAAATTCACAATGCCATGGTGTAAGTACACCACAGGAAATACATTTACAATACAGATATAAAACCTGCAGGCATAGGAAGCAAAGTGAGCAACTTTTGGATGCTCTGTAAATTCATCCAAGAACCAATACACACAAGAAGGCACCTCAAGGCACTTTGCCTCAACTTCAAGCTAGGTGGGTGATGCTTTGAAAAACTGTGGTTTCTTGTAAAAGTAATCAAAAACGTTTTCTTATGCATATATCTATATGTTGGAAAGCATAGCCACTGAAGTGCATGACAAAATCTGCAAGCACATAGGAACAAAAATAATACAGAGTAGGAAGCAAGGAAGATTAAGCAATATGTTATTTAATGCTACTAAAATTACTCTTTAAAGACTCTTTTCAGATGATTTTTTTTCTATAAACATTTTTATTACATTGGGAATCTGCTTTTTCAGGTTTTTTAGAACATCACAAAGTGAAACAAAAAATCCCCAAAACAACCACGTGTTACCAAACTACTACGAAAATGTCTCTTTAGGATTAATTTAGAGAATTCTTTCAAGCAAAAAGTATGTGTACATATTTATCACTTTAATAAAGATATATTCAATTAATTTTGAAAACCAGAGTAGAAAATTAATTTCCCTCCCACAGTCTTAATGAAGAAATAAAGAAACTAATTTCCCATTGCTGTTAGAGGGGTAATCCACTCCTTCACATATTAAGAAATTAATGTAACGCATCCAGTCAGCCAAAGAGTCTCTGATTCTTCCCCTCCCCCTAATCTTACACCAGCTTATTTTGTGCAACACAATTATGAAAAACAAAAGTGGAAGAGACTTAAGTCCTTTTAAGTGTTTCAGATTTCATTACATGCTGATTTTAGATCTGTTGCTATTTCCAGTAATATCATCTGTTGACTTTGCTAGTTTTGGTTTTCCTTTACAAGGAAAAGAAGAAATTTTGTGTTTATAATAACAATATATATATTTTTTAATGTCGTACCCATTTTTAAAAAATACCAGAAAAATATTAAGGAAGCTTTTTACGCCTTTGTAACATTTATAAGGTTTTATGTGATCAAAAAATCATCCTTTTTGTTCGAGCTAAATACAGAAGAAATGTATATTTTTAAGTTTATCAGATTTTTAAAAAATCTGATACCATTTTGTAATTCTGGGAATATGTGTGAACTGAGTTTTATAATTGAAAAGCAGGTCAAGATGTTATTTTAAGGTATTGGACATGGGTAGTTGAGAGATAGATGTTCAGAATTATGTTCTTAAGACAGATTTTTGACCCACATAAGCATCATTATTTCTTTATTTATTCAATGACACTTCCTGCACAAGTGAGAGTGTGAGTGCAGTTTACATCCTTAATGGAAGAAAACCATGATGCAAATGTTTCTTTAAGGGGGCAGTTCACATAAAAGAACCCCAGACATTTTGGAGGGTTAATCTTTGTTTTTGTGATGGTGAGTAGTGTTCAGTGAAGCAGCTCATTGTGTACACAGCTTGTGAACAGCACCATTGGTAGCAAAAAGCTACAGGGTGAGTATACATTTAATTGATTTCTTGATCAGGAATGCTTCTGCAACAGGCAGAACAATGGAGCTTTATTACCCATTGCTACTTGGTTGGTTAATGTGAAAGTGGAATAATTCAGAAGAAGGGGAGATGTCCAGAGCAGCAAGCATTCAAAATACAGCTGCTCTAAGGAGATCTAACACATGAAGCTTTTCAATTCATAAATGTTTCAATATTTTCTTCTATAGATATATTTCTCATAAACTCATTTTACTTAGTCAAAAACCATCACAAAAAGACTAATGCTGAATTAAGAAGCAACAGTCTAAATAAAGTAGTTAATAATTTGGAAGAACATAGCAAAGATTTTTGAGGATGAATGAGAAAGGCTGAAGAACAGTCCACTTCCTGTAGTCCATCTGTAATGAAATTTTCCTTCCAGGTACCTGGTCTGATCGTATTAAAGAGATACAGAAAAAATATTATGAATGGAACAATAAAATGGAATTTTGTAAATGCAAGCCAAATAGGAGGACTGTTCCCATTTTCTCACTTGGACATCTTCACCATCTCTAAATTGCATAACACATTAAGGCAAGCTCAGCATTAAATACCATCTCCATATGGGGTTTTTTTTAGTTGTATGGGAAACTCCTATCAGAGCATAACTTCAAGAATGTGGAAATCTTAATATATAAAGTTTAGAAGTGTATCTGGTTGTTACTAAACTAAACTAAACTAAAAAAATACCAATTGTATTACCTGTAAGAATTTGTAGTTCCATTCTCTAATTTTAAAATAACTTAAAGTGAAAATACAAAGTTAATGTTTTCTTTGGTGGCTATGTTCAAATTACCCCAGAGCTATGTTTGTACATAAGGAACTTTAAAACAAACAAGCAAACTCAACCAATGCAACATTAACTGATAGAACTACAAATATTAGTTCCTAAAAATAGGATTTGATGGACTCCAAAGCTGCTAAAGAAATGTCACATTACTGTTGTATGAAATATCTCAACAGCGACACTGTTGGTTTTAAGTACAAATTAATTGAATTTGGGTTAAATTTAGCAATAAGACTTTGCTGAGAAAGAAATTTATTGAAACATAACATTCGGTTGGCATGTTTCACTATCAAGTATAAATTGTAGTTAAAAAACGGGCACATGATCTAAAGCAGGTATTTACAATAAAGATGGATGCAGATTTGAGATGACCTGAAGATTTTAAAATTAACTTGTTTTTTCCTCAAAAAAATTGATTTTTTTCTTTTTAAGTACCCACTAGCATGATTAGCACTTCAAATTCCTGGTGAAAACCATTAGAGGGATGACGAAGGTTTGCTTAATATTTTAATCTACTTACACTGCCAAGTGCATTTTAAAGATTGGAGTTCTCTGCTGAGTCACAAACATCATAATTTCCAGCAGCTGCTGGAGCCAATATGTGTGGACCTGTTTTTACTTGTCTGTGAACTTCAGTCCGAGGGTCAGCCCTCTGCTCCAGTGGTTTTTTAGCTCCCAGCTGTGGCCTTGGCAGGAATAAGTCTCGTGTTACTGGTGACAGTCCAAATTCTGTCCCTGTCTGGGAGATCCAGATCACCTATTTAAAGACTTCTGCTGAGGAATGCTTTCTGACTTGTGCTTCGGAAAATATTACCATTCCAGGTATCGTGGTTTCAAATTAATATTCCAGGTTTTGCCAAGTAAATCACAGGATTTCAGGGGGAAAAAAGGCAACTCATTCCACAGTCACTGTATTATTTTTCCATGAAGTGTGATTTATGTGTAACATGAAATATGCATAATTATTTGCTGTGGATTTTACTGAAGGACACTGACAACATAAAACTTAAGGAAATGATGCTTTATGCTGTTGTTGATGACAATGATCCAGTGAAATACAAACCATATTAAATAAAAACAAGCTTTTTTGCACATTTATATTTGAATTTTAGCACAGAGAGGAAAATAAGTAAACCAGTTTTCTATATTGCCTTCAAATTTGTGTTTTGTTTTCTTTAGAATAGCATATGCATTTCTGCAATTCAGGTCTATTCCCTATTGTCCAGGAAATGAAATAATTGCTGGAAACCTATTTATTGATCATGTTCTTTATCCCATTTATTTTTGCTTCTTTCAAGTTTGATCAAGCAAAATTAATGGATCCTAACAGCCAATTATTAGATGACTTTGGCTTGCATTCCATGTAAAATATAAACCCTTGCCATAAATAAGTTCCTCAATTCCTTTTTATTATAGCACTTATTTTCATATTATACTTCTTCTCTTATGCTTTGCCTGACTTGTATAACTTTGTATCCCCTTTCTTCCTGTTATAGCTAGGCCTTCCTCCTTGACTTATTAATTATATGTTGGTAATTATAATAATGACTGTTAACTTTGGCAGAGAACTACTCATTTGGTAGTCATAGGCTGATACTGTGCTTACTACATAACAACTAACAGCACAGAGTTTTGAAATTGTTCTGAATGAAACTTTAAAATGTGGTGTTTCATTATATAGCTCTATTTAAAAAAATGCTGGATATACTACTTTCAGTTTTAATTCTCTTTCCATTTTCTATGAATGCTGCAAAGCAGAGTTCTACAACCCATTCTGAGAATATACCTTTGGTATTCTGTGTAGATGACAATGCCCAGCCAAGAAAAGACTTTTAATGACAAATTATTTGGACTGAGTAAGAGTACAGTTTTGAGCATTGTCATTACTATTCTGCTTATCATATTAATAATATTCTTTCAAGTAACCCATTAAAAATATGTCTTTTACAACTTGAGTGCTTTGGAAATGTTTTTGTTACAAAACATTTTCTTTATCACGTGTGTTCCAGCAAAGTTGGGCTGCGTACAGCCCAAAACTCAAATCACCTCCTTAGTGTTATGTGCATTTTAATCAGCTGTAAAATTGAACAGTATTGTCATGGCTTAAACGAAGTCAAATAGACAAATCTAATTTCTTATGTCAAAAAGCTCGAACCCCAAACAAAACCAACACAAAGAACAAAACAACAAATGTCTGGGAAAAAGCATTACAAACTTGGGGCAAAACACTCGTCTGCTCACAACCATGTAGTGGGACGTGTGAGATGAGAGAAAAGTGTCCGGTGTGTCTTGAAATACAAGTGGTCGTCTGGCTTCCGTAGACTTTAAAAAGAATTTACATGGTGTCACCTGAGGGCAGAGTGAAGGGTTTGGGGTATATTAACTGCGTTTCCGTACTTTGCCATTTTGTGGGGGTGCCCAGCGCAAACCCCCACGGTGGCCGCCCCGCCACTGCCCTCCCTCGCGGCACCGAGCGTGAGGGCCCCGGGCCTGGGAGAAGGGCGGGGGCTTGGAAATACGGCTCCTTCCAGGGATTTTTGCGCCTGGACGGGGCAGGGTGAGGCGTCCTGCCCTAATTGTCCCGGAACAAGGTGAAATTGGTGTTACACAGCCCTGCGCTGCCTCTGCCCGTGCCCCGCCGGGCCCTGAGGGGAGCCCGCCCGGCAGGGCCGCGCTGCAGCCCGGAGCGGGGGGCAAGGGCTCGGTGTTGGTGCTGCCGGGGAAAATCCTCCCCCCTGGAACTGGGGAAAACAAGGTGTGTGCAGTTTTATTTGGGGTTTTTTTGGAAAAAAAGCAGTTTTCCAGCTGAGCCTGGGCGGCCGCAGCGCTCTTAATGTCTTGTGCCTGCCCCAAAGCCAGCGGTGTTTTTGCTTGTTTTTCACGTGTAGGGCTTAGTGTCTTGCTTTTCATGTGGATTGTTTATGGGATGCCCCATGCAGAGTTTGGAAATACTAACTGAATGTAGCCAGGCTGCTTTCCTCTGGGCATATGACCAATTTCGTCCTGCCACAGGTCTGTGAGGAAAATACATGAACACCTGGGACATCTCTATCAGTGCTGTGGCAATATATGTTTTATCTAAAAAAACCCCAAGCTAAATGTGTAGACAACAGTGGAGTGCTTTGAACTGCAAAATTAGGGAAGTTCTAATTTATCATTCACTAAAGAATTGGAAAAAATACATAAGATGTCCACATTTACTAAGGATTTCTAGTAAGATCTCATTCGTATCTTTCATGTTCATGGTGAAGATTAACATGAGAAAGAGCTCTAAAAGTACCGTATTCAGGATATTTGTGTCATCTTAAAAGTGTTACTTTTTTTTTTTTTCTTTCTTCTGCCTTTGGAAGTTTTTATCACAATGTAATGTAATTATGGTCTTCTAATGCATTTTTAAGAAAGTTCATGCATCCTGCAAAAATCCTGTCCCTGTTGATGCTGTGTCGGGCTGGGTACCCAAAGGAGGAGAACTCCTGTCTGCTCTCTGCATTCTCTGCTGTTCTGGGATTTTGATGAGTCTGTGCTATGGAGAGGAGACATAAAACATTGTGTTCTGATGCAAGGCTGCTCCTTGCCTTCTCCTGCCATTCTTAGCCTCCTGTGGGAGCTGTTCCAAACCTGGTGCTGCAGAGACATCCTTATCTAACCTAGAGTGAGATGCAGACATAAAAAATTAGGACATTTTTCCTGTGATGAGAGTTGATTTTTTTTTGTCACTGATATTGACATAATGGTGCTCAGGCAGCAAAGAAATGATTTTCATACATCATGCCCCACGGAGATAATACAATTCCTTTTGAAGCTTTATCATGGGGATATATGTATATATAAATACCAAGTATTTAAGAGCAATGTTAGCATAAGTTTGTTGAGGAATGGTTTGTGAAGGAAAAATTAATATTCATCAGACACATTTAAAGAAGAGAGAGGATACAAAAAGGAAACAAAGCAGCCATCAGGGAAATCAGTTCTTTCTGGATATAAGGTTGATACTCCCCAAGTGTTGAAAAGAGGTTAAATATCAGTAGTGCCTGAACTTGCTGACACAGCATCAATCTGTTAATTGCTTATATTATATTATATTATATTATATTATATTATATTATATTATATTATATTATATTATATTATATTATATTATAT
>JBBMKD010000216.1:2449620-2453205 GCA_037834095.1 Argya squamiceps | reverse complement strand
ATATTATATTATATTATATTATATTATATTATATTATATTATATTATATTATATTATATTATATTATATTGTATTATTTTGGACTGATCTCCTACTTGGTGGTACTGACTATTTCCTTGTTTACACTTGGTAGAGGTATTTCACCACTGTAACTACAAACAAGCAGCAGCTTGGGCTGCTCCCTGAACACATCCTCTCTTTTGGCAGTGTTGCAAATATGAACGCTGGGAGCTGCAGTTGTGTTTTGTGCTGCTGCACAGGGAATTTCGATGGAGCTCTCCGTGCTTCTGCTGACTTAGCCTCGCACTGATCTTTTTTGGAAGAGTGGGAGTTTTATTCCGTGGCTGTGGCTGTGGGTGCAGCGCCTCCCGCACAGCACAGTTCAGTTGGATGTCGACTAGGTGGCAGCATGGTGTTTGAAACGGGCACAAACTGCTCCTCGGCTCGCTGAAACACCTCTGGTTTTATTCTCTGCCTGTAAAATTTGGGTAAACCTGACTTCTGTTAATCCCTTCGACACTTAATGTCTCCATACTAATAGCTAAGAGGATGCTGGCTAAATGCTGGAAAGTATTCGGATGGAAAGGCTAGGGAGGAGAATTTAATCCCATGTACAAACATGCTGTAGGCAGAAAACAGTTTTACAGTCTTAATCAGAGTGCTGCTGTTTATGGTTTCCTCTTTTAATTTGAGCTGAAGTGAGTTAAGATATCTTTTGGGAGTTTATTAGTGATGTTATACTTGTGGTTGAAAAAAAATCTTCAGTTATTATTTATGGTCTTACTATAGTAATGTCCAATAAAAGACAAATACAGTATAACATGTAATTATTTTTGATTACAGAAAGTCAGGATCCTGATAATATGTATCTGTGTTAGCCCTACTAACCAAATTATATGGTATGAAAACTTAATTACCCATTTTTGGAACATGCTGGCTAGCTTGTTAAAGATGATATGTTTTTATCAAAATAATTCAGATTGCTGGAGGGAACCTCTAGTAGTGGGGGCAGAAATGCAGATCCCAAGCAGTGCAATAGTTGGGCAAGCAGCTCCAGTCTTTTAAATTTCTTCCAGAATTCAACAGGCAGTTAACACAGACTTTGGAGCAACTGACAAAATTCCTTAAAACTTCACCCTTCATTTACCTTTGCCTTAGCTCTGTGTTTGATGGGAATAGTCTTTAGTGCATTGTGATCTCAGAAGCTGATCTGGAGCAGTGCAATAATTGCTTGGAGCCCCTGTTATCACATCAAGATGAAGCATTGCAGGTTGAATAAAAAAAGGGCTCTCAGAGGGACTTTCCCATATGCTTTCTGGGTCATCAGTTTGCTCTTCTCAGGAATGTGTTGTTCAGCTTTCCTTTCTTTCTTTTTTTTTTTTTTTTTTTTAATTCACATGTTGAAACACAGCTAGAAATGTGGAGAAAAGAAGAAGAAAAAAAAGTAAAAAATCCACCTAAAAACCTTCTAGGAAACTGGGAGAAGCAAAGCAGCCAACCAAGATCCGTTGCTTCTTGACAAAGAAAATCTGAGTGTTGTAGCAGCTGAGAGTTCTCTGTTTAATGCTTTTCCCACAATTCTGTTAAAATCTGGAACTTTCAAAAGCATCCTGTCATGCAGCAGGTTGTTTCAGATTGCTGCTGCCTGGTGATGGTTTTGGCAGCAAAGGTTCCAAAGCAGGTCTTTAAGGACAATTGTTTTGCTCTCTTATGGGGCCAGTGTTGGTCCCCCACCCCAAAAGGACACAATGCTTTCCTAGGCTTTGAGAAAGGCAACTTCAGAACAAGTGTGCAGCTTCCACACTTAAATCTTTACACTCACCTGAAGGTTAAACAAATGCCATTGATCTGAGGCCAGAAATTGCCAGTACCAGAGAAAAGAGCATTTTGATGTGGCTAGGGCTGCTTTATCTTTGGAAAACAAGAAACACAAGCATGTTCACAAATCTTTGCTTTGGGTAAGCTGTGCTGAATTGGAGGATATCTCTTATATGGTGTACATCTGTTGTTTTAAGTCTTCAGCTGCTGGAGTGGCAAAGAACATCATCTTTGTTTTCTTAACTAAAAGGCTTTGTGTTTTATGCCCTGTCTGTTGCAGAATTTCTACCACAAGTCCTCTGGATGATTCTGTCCAGTGTTGTTAAGGTAAGCTAATAAAAATATAAACTCCAAATGTAGGGAAGAACATGGAAAAGGGCAGATAGAGCTACTTATTGAGAGTAGGAGCAGCAAAGTAGTGTTAATGCACCACTAAAGGGCTGGAGAGTTCTCCAGAAAAGCCCTGAAGAAGCAGTCTGGTCTCCAAAGGTGTATTGTCCCAGCATAAATTACACACTGGTGGTCATGTTGTACTTGACTCTTACAGGATAAAGAGCAACATACAATCCAAATGTGTTAAAGAAGAGAATTACTGTTCACTTTAATTCAGTAGAGGAGAATTTTAACTGGATTTTTGTTTGTTATTGATGAGACAGTGAGGTAGGAAGACCTGGGACAGGTGTTCTTGTATTGTGTGTGCTTATATAATATATGAATAAAGGAAAATTTGATGGAACTTTAGTATAAAACAGTATTTATAATAAAATTAGTATAAAGCAGTTCTTTAAAATAAGAACTTTGACAATGCTACCTGATTCACTGTAAAATTTAAAAAAATCATATAATCCTCTGCATTCAAAAGCCACAGGTAGGTCTGCCTCATCCCTCCTTCAGATGATTTTTGATTTTATATGATTGTTCTACAAAAATACAAAATATTAGATTTTTATTGTTTCTGGGTTTGAGTCTTTTTAAAGAGTCCACATCTTCATGTTCTATTTTGCAGAAGAACATAATTGTCTGTAAATAAACATCACAACACTGGTGTGTTGATCTGAGCCTTTAAAACAAATTGTCTTATAAGATTAGCAATAGTTTGGAAAACTGAAAAGTTTGGGCATATTTTGAAAAGTGATTAACTTCTAAAGTGTTTGAAGACTGCAAAGAAAATACTTCTTTGTCTTGTATGATTCTATAATGATTTGTAGATCATCATAATTGCAGATGGCAATGAGTAAATGCAGTGATATTTTTAATAAAAAGGTACAAGGGCATCTTTAAAATCTAAGTTGCATGGTGGATCCCATTTTAGGAAGGAAGAATTTTTGTTAAATAGCCCTGTGTTATACACAGAGATGGAATTTCTGGAATTGTTAGAGGTACCACTGCCTTTCTGAGAAGCTGCTTTCCTGTGGGAGGTTTGGCTTCTTTGCCTTCATTTGTGTGTGTGAATGGGGCCACTCTCAACTAGAACTCAACTGCTGGAAGACACGACCTCAAAGGAAACCAACCAGAGATTAAACTCAGCCCAGCTCACTGAGGAGGGTGTGTGGTCTGAGGTGTGCCCCTCATGGCATCACGTTCAGCCCTCTGGATCCCAAAATCAGCAGCTCCTGGTGTGGTGACTCTCACAGCTCAAAGGAGTTGCACTTCTGGAGCTGTACAGATGGGCTCTGGGTGGGAAATCCAGGGAGCTGCTTGGGTTTGGGTGATGGCTGGTGCACAGTTTGCTGCTTTTCCTAACAAAGGGGGTAGAATTCTTGTAGG
>JBBMKD010000216.1:2382120-2447120 GCA_037834095.1 Argya squamiceps | reverse complement strand
TAAAGCCCTTTATGGCACTTAAAATTGTGTTAAAATGGGGTTTTTTTTTAATGTGCTTTTTAAAAATAAATTTTTGTCCTTATTTTGTTAAATGTAAAGTGAGTAATAGGAAAGCAAATGTAATAAATGCTTCAGAATGGGAATGTTTAAAATGTTATCACATGTATGCTTTAGATTTTTTAAAAGTTATAGGTATTATGACAAATACCAGTTGCTAAGGTAAAAATGCATTATTTGGAAATATCTTTGATTACACAAGATTATTTTTTTGTGTTTTCTCTGGTGAAGGACGTTTGTTATTTATCCTGTATCTTTACGGCAGCTCCGCATTGTCGCATTAACGTGCGACATCAAAAGCAGGTGCTTTATTAATATGAAGGAAAATTTTAATGATTTTTAAACTTTATTATTTTATTTTGCATATTTTTGTTTGCAGCCAGGCTCAGTGGAAACTTACTGGCAGGTACGGAGTTTCTTGAGCTCTCCGAGGTGGAGGAGCCGGCAGGGGTGTGTGGTGCTGCGCTCCGAGGAGGGCAGGAGGAGTGTGCAGCCCCGCTGTAGCTGGCAGGTTTCGGCAGCAGGCTGCGGAGCGTTTTGTGGCGGTCCTGAGTGCAAATTGCCCGTGAGAAAACAGCGCTGTCGCCGTGAGGGGCCGGGTGAGGACTCGATGAGCTCCACTCATCGCACTCACCGCGTTAGGGAGGGAAAGTCTTGTTCGTCAAGTGCTCCTGCTGAGATCACTGAGCTGAGAGAAAGCCCTGCGTGCCTGAGGCCCCTTTGCTTCTGTTCCTTGGAGTTCAGTATTGGTTCGAAAATATCCCCTTGGGAAAGTAATTCTCAGATGGCTTCTCTGATGGGAAGGAAAATCACAAGCCCTAGTGTGTCTTCAGTTAATGCACACTCTTCTACTGGTTGGCTCGAATAGGAATGATTTCGTAACTGGAAGTGCACTTCTTCAAGTGCTCCTGCCCTCGGTAGGATGAATCCTTTTCCTGGATCAAGTTTATCCCTTATTTTTTCCCTTATTAACACAGGCTGCCAGCTTCTTCATTTGATAACAGCACAGTTGTGTAGAAATTCAGCACTGCAGGATTCCCCCAACTCCAGGCCTGCAGCATCAGCTGACAGCAATAGAATTGGACCACGTGTCATGTTCTAACATTATGTTTGTAAAAATCTTACCCTTAGTATGACAAACAGTGAAATCAAAGGGCTCTGCACCTGGTTTATTATGCATAATATTGGCATTTTTATTAGATTTGTAATTATGGTCATCTCCCAGTACTTGATATCAAACGTTTGTGGTAGTTCTTCATGTAGTGGTACCACATGTATCAGTAAAGAAACAATCTTGAAAATTTGAGGGAAAGAAACAAAATGTTTTGGTGTGCTTTTGGGAGGGTCAGACTTCATTTATTCCAAGTTCTTTGGCTAAAATATAAATAGTGGGATTTTATCCTAATGCATTAGGATAAAATGTATTACTAATGTATTAATTTAAAAGAAATCCAAACAGCTTCAGTCCACAATGTCTGCAGATTGCCTGCACAATGCCTGATTCATGTTGGCACGTTGACACAGCAGATTTATTGCCTGAAGTGCTACATGTTTCTACATGGCTCTTATTGAGGCTTTATTTGCTGCCTCTTCAGAAGTCCTTCAAAGATACACATTTTGACACTGACAAAAGAATTTATATACTTCATATTGAACAGCTCAGTATTAGTCATATGTTTTAAAATGAAAGACAAAAACAAGCCTGATTTTTTGGTTTTAGCAAAACCATTCTTTTACTACCAGAATAACTTTTGTGGTGGGGCAGCTAGGCAAAGGAGTCAATCTATTATCCATGACCAAGCAGCTTAAATGTGATCTATGTTAGGGTTTTATTTAGACAACAGAAGAAAAAGTGGTGAGCCCTGATTTGTAGTTGTTATGGCCCCATGATGCAGACCAGGTCTCTGCTCTTCCTGCAGGAATTCCTTGCTGAGGGTTCTGTGGCAGCAGCCAGGTCAGTCATAACTCCTGTGCTCTGCCCCTGCCTCTGTAATTCTCAGTGCAGAGACACACACAGGGTGTGTCTGGCAGGGATGGCATCCCGTGTTCTTGTGCACTGCTGAAAATTCTGTCTCAAGGATTACAAAAATTTGGTCTGGGAAAAACAGGTGAAATAGGTGCAGTTGTTACATTTTTTTGTAACTTAATAAAATTCTGAGTGTTGTAGTCACCTCTGGTGTCACTGTGTGCTTACAGAGACACCTGGGGCTCCTGTTTATGTAACCCTTCCTTGACAACAGTTGGTGCAGCTGGCTCAGAGTACAACATTTTGATACAAGATCTTGTAGGAAGAGAATCAGAAAGACATCTTGTTAAAATTCAGATGCAGAGACTGCAAGGATTACCTTAAGTCCCTAATTTCAGACCAAAGATCTCTTTTAAAATTGAGCTTGTCTTGTGATCTTTGACATCTTGAGTGTAGGCAGCAACTTTTTCAGGGCTAGATGTGTTCATTGCAGCACCTTCATGGCAGTGCAGGGCAGTAACTCAACTACTTCTGTCTGCTCATCAAAGTTTTTTGCTTAAAACTAAAACCAAGCCAAGAAATACAGAGGAGATGCAAAGGAATATTGTGAATTACTGATAAAACTGTTTGGTTTTTTCCTACAGTATTGCACATTACTTTAAAATGAAAATATTGGTAATTATGTCGTGTCTATAAGTAGTAATTTTACTCTGCAAAAAGCATGTGCCTCCATATTTGCAGGTTTTGCAGTTTGAGTATTTTCTTACAGATAAACTGGAGAGGAAATGCCTGTGTTTATTTTGCAGAGAGAAGCTCAAAGAATGGATGAAGACTTTAAAGCACAGGCACTTGACTCTACTCTTCCAAGTCCATCAGAGACTTTACTTTCCATTCGACTCTTGGACTTTAAAACAACTTTATTGGAGACAATAGAGGAGCTGCGTATAAGGAGGGTAAATTTCTTTATATTGGGTTTGGTCTTTCTTTGCCTGATTTCTGTCTCTGTAGGTAATCACAGAACATGCTGCACAAGTTAAACCTCATGCTGTATTTTAAGTGATTCACCAACCAGGGTTTTGTTTAAAAATATAATGGCTTTAGGTATTGGGTGTGTTACAGATTTCCTTGTAGACAGCACAAAGGCAGCAGGGTTGTATGGGAATGAATTTGGTTTTTCTGGAACAAAGTAAGAAGTTGCTAGAGTTGATAATCAGGCTGTTGAGAAAATAAGCATTGAATTGTTGTCTTTCATTAATATCTCTTTAAGAGCAGCCTTTCATACAAAACAAAAAGAAAGAATCCAAGTATTTGCCAAGTCCTTAAGTTTTTCTCATTTCCTAATTGATTTGCCATTTGCCAGGAAAATGGTGATTTTGGCTGTTCACTTGTGTTCTTAGAATTACCTATGAGGGCAAACACTTTATTACATCATTACAAACTATATCACACTATATTATAAACACTTTATTTCACCATTTTTTCATTGCTAAACTATGAAGCTAGACCCCTACAATAATAGTGTATTGAGTATTGGGGGTGGGGCTGTTTTGGTTTTGAAATGAGCTGAATCATCTTGTAGTAGTACTGAGGTAAAATTGTTTCTGTGCTGGTAATGACAGCTGGTTTTACTTGTAAGTATTTTTTCACTTGTATTTTTCTGTGGTTACTTTTTCAGTTGTGTGTATGTAAACATTTTTGTCTATTCCCCCCCTTAGGGTTTCTGAGCTGTTGTGTGTATTGAAAGACCTGAAGTGTATTTTTCTTCATCTGATGAATTTGACCTGTTCAAAAGATGTGTGTTATTGCTTTTAAAATATTAGTGTTGATGACATGCTTGATTTATGCTTGTTTTGATCTAAGTGAAATGCTATAATCCTCTCTTTAAAAGCCATAAACAAAAGAATGACTGCCATTAAAAAGACAAAAAAAAAGAGAGAGAAAGGCTGCATGATGGTCCTTTCCTGGTGCAGTACTAAAGGCCCCATGATGTGATGCCCAGACCTGTGCTACAATGGTAGTGTTTATTCTAGTCAAACTATTTTAGAATTAAAAGTATAGACTGAAAAGTTTAACTTTTATTATAATAATCAGAGTATACTTTTCTTTATAAGACTGCTTAGCTGAATTTATGTGGTAAACTTAGTGTTGCACTTTTAATGCACTTGGTCAGATCCTAAAGTGTTCATGGAGTGCCATGGAATTTCATCTTTTGGCATTTTCCTTTGGGTTTTTATGCCTGTTTTGTGTCTGCTATACTACAAGAGTTTGTGACTGTGATTTTGAAAAAGTTGTCTCAGAAGGGTGAGTAATTTTTTGCCTTAAAGTTGTTTTCTGTTTCAAAATTCATGCAAATGCTAAGAGCTGATTTCACAGTTTAGACACAGTCTTGAGTTTCTAAAATAGCTGTGCTTTCCTTTAGCCTAAAAAATATACACATATGTATATATTTACCTGTTTAGTTAGAAATTTAGATTAAAAAAGTAAACATTTTACAGACAGACAATTTGAAATCTTAGGGTGTCCTTGAATGCATTTTTGATTGGTTTTGATTTAACAATCACTTCAGGGCTGCTTGCTTAGTATGTTTGAAGTTTGGAATATAAAACATAAGTATTTTGAAGAAGCAAGAGTTTTTGAATAATGTGGCTTATATCTAGTGGCATTCACTTTTATCCTTTTAAGTAGAATTTTGTATGGATGTTTTTGCTTTAAAATACCCCTAATAAACCATCTCCTGATTTTACCTATGAATTTCTTACAAATTCAGCCAATGTAAGGTTATTCTCTAAATTTTTTAATCAGCCTTGAGAGAAAGGTAGTGCATAGACCAAAATACAGGGATAACTCAGAGAATTACAGTGCTTGTCTTGCACCATGCTATTTTTTCCATGGCCAAGAATGAAACACACAAACCTAAACTGTCATCTGCTCCATCAGAAAGTGAAGTGAAAGTGAAAATGCTGCTGGTTTCCTACTGCTTCACTTCAGGTGGCTTGTGAGGTTCAGTAGGTTGATAACCTGAGAGAGGCACTAGAGCCAGTACCATGGATTTTACTCTCAGTTTTGTCTTTGACCTCTGGCTTGGCCTCAGATGACATTATTTGACCTCTATTTGCTTCTGTTTTTCTTCCTGTTCTTGGTCTTGCTTGTCACTTCAACAGGACACTCTTTGGGACAAGACCTGTTGTGTATTTTGAGATTAATAAACTGCATGGAATGGTTGGTTAAGGTGCAGTATAAATTCAGATTAATAAAAATAAATTTGTGGATGAAATTATCTGTGTGAAGCTAATAAAAATCAAACTCTTAAATAGGGAAATATTTTGAGAGACTTGATGCAATCCTTACTCAATGTCATCATACTGGAGTTAAATTCTCAAAAATTGTTTAGAAGAGTTGCTCAGAGTAAGAGATTATTCATTTGTTTTATCTTCCAGAGGAAATCCTAGTCCTTGATAGCTGTGCAAGACTGTTCTGAAGAATACATTGCTTAAATGATCATACTTGATACAGCTTCACTTGATTCCTTTGGCTATCCACAGGGTCTTTGTCCTCCATAGCAAATGACATAACATGACTATGCAAGTCATTAAAATCCACAAAAAATGATATTTCTCTTTCCCCTGCCCCCCAGGGATTACTTCACACTCCAATAGTTAAAGTGTCCTCAGTTTTTTTCCAGTTTAGCTTTCCCCCTCATCACTGACCATGCCAGTGATTCTTTTGTGATATTCCCATGTCTGTCAGTCTTGCTCTGCAGTCAACTGAGTACATTTTCTTCCTAACAATCTTTTAACTGGATCTTTTATGCCTAAGTGTAAATCAGGGTATTTTTATGGTAAAACAACAGAAACAAGGACAGCTGAGTATTAGGAAAGAAATTAAGTATGTGGATTTAAGAGAATAAACAGCACTGAAGTTTCAGACCTCGTGACTGTGGCATCCTGTGCTAACACACAGCAGCAGTGTGTTAGGTGATAATTTCTGTGTTAGAGAATAATGTGGCTTTTGATTAAGAACTGATTACTTGCACTTGGAGAGGAGAGTGTAGTAAGTATCAATGCCTTTCTAGGAATGTATTTTGATAGAGATTTATTTAAATATAGAGTAATTGCAGCCTATGCAGTGGAGTCAAGGACAGACCAATGAAAAATTTCCAAAGGAAAAATAATGGTTGGTACAAATTTCTGTGTCTCTGCATCTGAAAAAAGGAAAGTTTTTGAGAATAGATTCCAAATATAGGTTGCTATTATTTTTTGTTAACTGTCATAACTATGAAAATCCAACCATGTTTTATCAGGAACTAAAGTTAGAATAATGCTACTATAAATATCTTCTCTCCCTTTAACATTTGTCCTGGAAACAAAGCTTAAGAACAATATCCATGAGATCTAATAAAAATTGTACTGGTCTGCTTCATTCATGAAGGAATTTCTAATTATAGCATGGAACAATCAGAAATTGTAGTTTCTGTGGGTACTATTTGACCTGCATGAAAATTGGATGTGCACTTTTGTAGGAGGGAGAGTGTAAGTTCAAAAAAGATAATAAAAGTACCTAGCAGCAGTTTTGGCTGCTTGGACATGAGCCAGCTGTACTCTGTTCCTAAATCTGTTCAGGGTCAAGAATCGAGGGGGCTTGACCAATCCACAGCCCATCTTGTAAAACTACAGCCTGAAGCAAACACTTTAAAGAAGGCTTGACACTTTCTAAAGGTTATAACGAGTAAATAAAGCAACAAATTACTCCTCTTTTATTGTTATGGTAGTCTTTTTTTATAAAAGCACTTAAATCCATGTAGTCCTAAGGCATCTAATAAAAAATGAACACTTTTAAGGGTTTGTGGGTTTTTGATCCCTCATCAGAGTTATATACAATATTGTTCTCCTAAGTATAACAAAAAATGGTTTTTGTCTTATTAAACAGCTGATAGAACTTCTAAAAAAAAAAGTGCTTCACACGAGTTTTTAAAGCTTTCAATTCAAAATGGATAAAGTATAAATGTCCTTTGGAAGATGTAAAAATGATGGATAAGGTTTATAACCTAGTGATTTCACGTGAGAACATTTTTATCATGTAATTGTCATTCTCAGTTTTTAGTATTTATGATGTTTATTTTTCAACAGTAGTTACATACATGCACGTTTTTGATAACTTCCAGATACACCTTTATAATTTGGGAGCAAGTTGGAGGAGTTTTGTTCACTTAGAACTTTGGTTCTTATCCTTTTAAGTATTCACAGCAAAGGGCTCTCTTAAAGTGGATTTTAATGCCATTTTCTTACAATTTTGAGCAAGACTTTTGCTAATAATATATCATTTTCATAGCATTTGTTGCGTAATGGCAGAAATGGTTGAAGATTACATCTTTTTAAAAGCTCCAAGTCAGCCTCATTTGGTTTTCTCACTCAAGAGAAATTAGGGGAATGTATTTTCGTTCAGTACTTATAGAATACTACCAGAAAAAAAAATCATTGCAACTGTGCAACACTGTTTGTTAAAGCAGAACTGGCAATCATTGATAATCTTTTAAGTTCTTTTTTTTTACCATAAGTCATATGAAATCCTGAGGTCTCTTCTCCACTGTATTCTACCAGTATATATCAGATAAACAAGAGCTAAAAAACATCTCTCTAGTTCTCTGCGAGCCAAATTTTAATTTTAAATGTCCATTCAGTGTTTTAGATGTAAAATTCACATGAGTGCTGAGGGATATATTTAGAATTTGCAAGAATCTCTTGAAATGCTTGGGAGTAGCCTCCTGTGGAAAGCAGTGTGCTTCTCTCCACACGTGTGCCTGTGAGCTATCTGCTAATCAAGGAAGGCAGTTTTGACCTTAAAACCCTATGGAAGATATCCATGTCAAGAAACTATTTTGAATCACTTGGGGCATATTTTGCTCTTTGGTTTCTATTGATAAATAGTGGGACAATGAATCAAATATTGTACTAAGTGAGAAAGGGTTGCAAAATCTTCAAAACTGTTTAGCATCAATTGTTGGAGGGTTGTAAATATGAATCAGAATCCTGGAACCCTTATTGATATTGGGCTTCAGAAAGAAATGCATTTTTAAAGATGCAGTGTATTTTACAACCAAAAAAATTGTGTTATCTTCTTGACTTGGGAAGGAGGAAGAGCCTCCACTTGTTCTTTCAGTGTGTCAGGAAAGGTATTGCTTCATCCAGAGGTGGGATCTTTTTAGTCTCATGGCAAATAACACTTGTTCATGGTATTGCAATTCAGTAGAATTTTACTTAAACCCCAGTATTAAGAAAATGATCCTTTTGAGGCCTTTGTTTGTTTTTTATTAGAGAGATCTATGCCTTTTTTCCCCAAGCTGTAACTGTTTCCTAAAGGTTCTAACCAATTTTTGAGGTGTGTCACTTCAAGAGTACTTGAATTTTTGCAACAATTAAGATTGCATGATTTCAACTGTAGTGAAGTTGAACTTAAAACCAGCATAAATTTGCACATAATATATCAAAATGCACAGTTCAAGTATGGGGAGTATTCTTTTACGCTCACACAGTCAGTTTGGCCCTTGCTGGAGTGTGTCCAACACCAGACCTCAGTAAATGTTATTAGTGAAACGATTCATCAGAGAGAAGTCAGGCTTATTTTATGTGGTCACTTTTCCAGGCTGGCCATCAGTGTGCAGAGCAAAGGCAGGGAAGCAGCCTTTTGCAGCTCAGTGACACATTAGTGTAGCTCTCCAGGCCCTTGAAGGATATTCATTATTTTGACTATGTGCAAAAACAGGACAGTGCTGAGTTGCTTATGGCATGCATCAAAAACCTGAATATTGTTCTTGCAGGAAGTCATGACTGTTCATAGGGGAACCTTTTGTTCTTCCATTTTTTTGAGTACTAGATTTGTGAAGGAAGGCCAGTGCTCATAAAAATTGGACTCCAAGGGAAGCTGATTCCTGTTGGGAAAATTTAACTTTAATTCCAGAATGTTTCAGGAACAGTCTCATAAATATTTAGCAAATGCGATTATCAGAAAGTAACTTTCATTTATTATCAAAAGTAATAGTTTGATTCTTGACTAAGTACTTCTGCAAGAATAGGATCTGTAACACACCTTCCTGCTATTAGCACCTTTTGTGGATCATGAAGGAAACTTTGGATTTCAGTAATGGTCTTTTCAGGTTTTCTGGTACCTTATCAGAAATATGTGTTGATTACTCATGATTCTGTTTCAGTTTCTTTTATTTGGTAGGTCAGAAGGCTTCTTGGCACAGAAGATAATGATAAATATTTCACTTCTTCCATAATAACAGAAGTAATTGCTGACAGAAAGTTTTCAGTTGCCCTAGGAGATGTCACAAAGCATTCAAATGCTTTAAGATGAATTTTTAAGATGTCCCAAAGATTCTGAGTCATTAATTATGATTATCTGTATCATTGACTACAATGGATTATTGAAGCACTTTTGCATCTCACTGAGTTTCTCTTCATCTCAGTGTTTTGACTTTTTTTTATGTTTGTTTTTAACTAGGAAACAGAAACTAATTATGAAGACCAAATAAATAAAATTGTTATAGAGAAACAGGAACTTGAATGGCAGAAGGTAACTTTCCTGCATGCTTTTAGTGTTTTACCTGCTGAGATTTAATTTTAATATGTTAATATAAATTGTGATTTGTTACAATCCTCTTTTTAGAGCTATTTTTATTTCAGTAGCAGAATGTGCTAGCTAGTAGCTTATTATTTAGTCATGAACATCCATTTTCATTTGGATTGTGCCCAGCTTAGAAATGTTTTTGACAAGAGAATATAATAATATTTGGTATGTCAATCTTTAGTTAAAAGAGAGGGAAATACTGAAGCAATAAGACATTTAGCTGAAATTGAGGCATGTTGACAGTCAGTGTGGGGGAAGCTGTGTAGCAGCTTCTCTGTATTGTGCTTGGCTTTGGCAAGTGCAGATGTCAGTGCATCCAACAACTTCACTTGCAATCTTTTGGAAGTGGAAATTTTTCCAGAAAGTTATTTTGAACATTACCTTGTATGTTATCCATATTCATAAGTAGTTTGTCAGCTTTTAAATGCTGAGAATGAAGTATTCAGTAACATAAGTCTGACATTCTTCTCAGAGTTAGGGCTCCTGAGGTTATGCTTTCCTAGGAAATGCATTCCCTTCTTTAATACAATCAAACCTATGACCCCTGTCACTGGGGCACAAGATAAAAGGCTTCACTCCATATATTTTACAACCCCAGAAAAAACAATAATTTCAGCTCTATCCTTGATCTTGGGATATTTAACATCTTAGTTGTAAAGGAAGGCTATTTCATCTTGGAGTTCATCCTAACCATCTTAAATTAATAATCCTAACTCTGTGCTTTTCTTTCTTGAAAGATATATATGTGCACACAGAAACAGGAAACATTTTATATTTGTAAAAGCAAGAGTGCTTTCAATTTGTAACCCTTCTTTGCTTTTCTTAACCTAGCATTGCAGTGTTTCATATTCTGGGTTCAAAAGGGAGGGTTGCCACCCATTCTAAGACCTTAACAGCCATTTAATTTACCACTCATAAAAGGGTGGGACTTACAGGTAGTGAGGGAAGTTTGTTCCTGTACTTTACACTAACATTGGCACATGGCAAAACTGATGTCAACAATGAGTGGTAGATTTTGGGAACTTGATGTGAGCAAATGTTCTGGAGGTTCAAAGGAACAAGCTGATATGAATTTCCAGTCGTGGAGACTCCAGTAAGATGAAAATTTTAAGTATGACATTTAAATTGAATTTGTGACCTGATTGTTTCTGAATGCAGAATCATATTGGCCACAGCAGTAGTTCAAAAAGTAGACATCTTCTTCTGGTTTATCAAAGGTTCTGTTTTACCATTTCTTTCAAAGATTTCCCTTTCAGTCAACATTTCTGTCATTCATTTTACCTTAAATTTAACAAACTAGTTTGAAATAAAGACATTACTTCAGTGAAGTCATATTACAATATTCCATTTTGTCTACATTTTATAAATATACTGCTGCTGCTCTTGAAAAAAAATACACTCAAGCAGGGAAAGCAGAGAATATATTCCTTTAAATCTAGTGAGTATACTCATATTTGTATAACATTACAATATCAAAGCTGATTTTGTTCATATTTAATAAAAACCCCCTGCTTTTTTCTTCAGTCTCCCTTGCACCACACATTCATGGCATATATGGAAAATTCCTTCCAAGCCTGAATTTCTGGCAGGGATAATAGAAACATTTTATCCAATAGTCTTGTATGGAAGGCTTGTTAGAAAATGAGTATTTGTAGACACTCCCCTGTCTTTCTGAAATTAAAATACCTCACTTGAGTATACAGTAGAAGAAAGTGGTATGTTATGAAGAATTCAGCATTGGGGTTTTTTTCTGTTACATCTATAATAAAGTTGTATAAAGGATGACTGCTTAATGAAACAAGACTGATATCTACATAATTTATTCCATGATATTGGCTTGAATTCCTGTATCTTATAGTGCCATCTTCATTTGGCAGTGCTGTGGATATAAAATTTTATTCCTGTGCTGAGCAGGAACACTGCAATGGGAATAGTTGATGTGCTGTGCCTGCAGTACTGCCTCTGCCTCACTGGTGCTCTTCACATGCCTGTCACCCCTGGAGGATGTCCTTGGACACAGGGCTAAGGGACAACCTGAGGAAAACACTTCTCAAGTGTTTATGTGGTTCTGAGCACTCATTTATGCACTGTGCATTTTTTGTTACACACAAATCAAAACCTTCTCTACTCATCTTATGATGAGTTAATAAGTAAATGGATGTGGAACACCTTATCTCCATGGATTCTTGTCTTCTATCAAAAGGCAACAGCTCTCACTTGTACAGTGTGAAAGCAACACCAACTTGCTGGAGAAAACAGGAATTTTGGAATGGACTTTATGCTTAAAACCTCTCAATTTCTATTAAGGCAGAAGAAGAAATTGCATGTGAAACAGATTTTTAATTTATTTTCTCCCATTCATTCTCTTTAATAGTCTCAATTTATATTTATTTTTGTGCAGTCATTACTGGATTGTTTCCTGTTTCACACTAAGATTTCTAAGCTAAACACCCATCTATATTTTGAGATAGCTGTTCAAGGACAGAGACTCTAAACTACCTTTACCTAATATATTTCAGTGTTTAGAACTGAAAAAACCTGGTCTTCCATACATACCTTCCATGGTAAAGGTGAAGTATCTTATAGAGGAGCATGATGCTTAAAGATGTGAGAGATTTCCAACTTGTAGAGTGTAGTATTATCCTGTGAGATTATGATATGAAATAATAACACAAAAAAAGAATACATCTTCACTCATTTTCTTGTTTTTATGGATGAGAGTAAAGCCAGGCAGGAGGGTGATAACATTGCCTTACACTTAGTCTTTTCTGCCCTCCTTCAGCTCTTTCAGGTAGCTTGTTAGATGGCTAAAACTTAACTATAAACAGAATAACAGATAGTTATTTTACAATGGGATTATCTTTCTAATAGGTAATAAAATTCTCTTGTCACTACCTGGGCCAGTGTCAAGGTGCTGTCTTAAGATGGCACTGGATGTGGATTGTTTCTGCAGGCTGATGGGATGGGTAGTCCTGGCAAAAGGTCTGTATTCCAGAGGAAAGAATTGTTACCAGTTAAGAATTAAAGAGAAGCTGCTACCAAAAAGACAATTACCAGTTAAAAAAATGTGTCTTTTTTAGTCAGTCATATCTTTCTAAAAATATTTTAACAATACGTCAGCATTTTCTTGAAATACTTCATATATGATTTGCTCTGAGATAATACTTAACTCACACTGTTGTTATTTCACACGAGCAGGAAACTCTGCAGCATCAGACTGACACACTGCAACAACAAAACAAAGAAGCTATGGTGGCTTTTAAAAAACAGGTAACAAAATGAAGCCTTTGACTTTGACTGCAGGATTTTAACATATAATGGCATCACAGCAAGTTATCAGTTGGTAGGAAAATACTTTTCTGTTGCATATAAAATGTTAGAATATACAGCTCAAAAAAACAAAAACCCAGAAAAAAAAATCATGTCCTTTCTTCTGGCCACAGCATAATGCTTGTATTGTGGCAGTTCTTTCCAGATGCCACTCCTCCTGGCATTTTTCATTTTTATATTTCAAAAACCTCCTAGAGAAGAAAATGCTTCTTCTAATATTTTCCTTATTCTGTTTTGCTTTGTTTGGTTTTTCCCCTCTAATTTGGCATGACCTCTGCAAGGGTAGATTCATTAACCATGGTAAAAGATCTGCCACACAAACGACCCTGCTCAACATTGGAAAGTGTGTTTCACTCTTGCCTTTTATTCTCCATATTACAGTGAGCAAACACAAGTGCTGAGAGACCTTGTAGAGAACGTTCATAGGAACTGAAACTGTTGCCCATGGTGATGAAAAATTTATCATTAATGCTGCATCACAGTCATGTGACCCAAAAAAGAAATGGACAAGCAATTCGGTTTCTTCCTTGAAAAAATCATTTGAGATTCACAAACTTCTCCTTGTAACTCTGTAGTTCCTATAGTTAAAAAAAAAAAGCAAGAAGTGTACTATGCAGGTTAATATAACTATATTGTCTTGTTTAAGTGCATGAATAAAATTATTGCCATGTGCTGTTCTTATTTTTTTTGTTTGTTTTCTTTTTTTTATGTGACTGACAACCAAGTTACAGGCAAGGATGTTTGCCATGGAAGAAGAAAAGGTACTCCACAATTATTTGTTGTTTGTCATCCAAAGAAGAGCTTAAGCAAATGATAATGATTTAAAACTTACCTAACATGTCCTAAGTATAAACTAAGTATATTACATTATATTTCTTGCTATGGCCTTTGCAAAAGAAATGTCTTTGTAACTTTGTTATTTCTGGTTTTTTGTTCATAGACTGTAGAACTTGTGTCGCTGCTGATGCTAAAAATCAGTTGAGGAAAGAGTGTTCTTTGGTAGTTCTATATTGCAGCTATACAAAATTTACTTTATTCTAGAGGGTTGGGATAAATTGGGATAATTGGCCTTTACAAGTAGTACTGAAAAATAACATTTCCAACTGCCTTAGAGAAATATTTTTTTAATAGAGATTTTATTGATTTAGCTGAGCTGGTTTCCTAAGGTACTTGAGCTAATCTGAAACAAGATAAATTTTAGCCTGAATTTATGTGGATTTTGTTGTTAGTTACACAAATTTTTATACCAGGCTGAATGCCCAATTCCTCCTCTGAATGAAGGATTTACATTTGGTGTGCAATGAACCTGTTTCAAACACTGAAGTCAGTGAATTTCTGCATGTGGCCTCCATATTTTCATTTAAATTTCCCAATGGTTTGGAGCAGATGAATATGCTGAATGTGGCATAAGAACTGGTATAGAAATTTGCAAACTGGTTAAATGGCAAAGTATATCAAAGTAAACTTCAGGTTTGCTGCACTGATATTTGTTTTATATTTATTTTATGGTTGAGTATGTAACCAGAGTATGGTTACTCTGGTTGAGTAATTTTCTCAATTGGGAGTTTGGAGTTTTTTCTTGCTAATACAATTCATTTGTTCACACATACCCATTTATTACTCTCTGATTTGTATTTTCAACGACAGCTTCAGAATTAAATTGTGTGCTGATTAATTTTTCCTTCTAACTATAGTACTTTCAGGACTTTATACCAAAGTAACTGGAAGAGTAAATTAAGCTCAAGACAGAGTTGAAATATCAATTTTTGCACCAATTTAGATTATATGTACTATGAGTGGTCAGGGTGGTTTTGGAAGATTACACAGTGAACACTATGTTGGAAATGACTGGAACATGCAGGGGTGGTTGAATGGTGTATTTGTGTTTTCTGGCATATTCTGTGGTATTTATTCTGGTCTGCATTGGATAGACTGCAGCCAGTGGTTCTTACCAGATTTAATTCTGCTGAAGTACTTTGACTTTCTCATGTGCAAATTCTCTGTGTTTGTCTATATATGCATTGACACACACATATATGCATATATATATATAAATATAAAATGTGCTTGCATGTATTTAGTGATTCTAGCAATAGTAGGTTACAGTTCACTCTTCATGGACTGGGAAAACTAAACAGGTTGTTCCTATGAAGATCCTGCTACTGCAGATAAAAAAATGGATTTACTTGATACTGTTTGTTTTAAAATTTAGTATCTTAGTTCTAAATGATGTATGAGCTCTGCCTTTGTCAGGCTTGTCTCTCCCAGAACAGACAATTTTAGGGCTTGATAAATAGAGTGAAAATTATTGATTAATAAGTGGTGAAAATATACTATTGTGTTTTCACTTTTCTTTTTATAGCAATATATATCTCCATTTCAAAATTATTTAGCTGAATTATTCACCAATGAATTGTTCTGTCATAGTGGAGTAACACTTTATTTTTTCAACATCCTTTTTGATAAATTCTTATTGTAAATGCATTTATTCTGCCCAAATCCTGAAGTACAGCTTTTGTTGAAAGGGAAAATACCAACTTGCTGCAGAAACAAAAGAAAAAGAAATTGATGGACTGAAAGAAACATTAAAATCATTACAGGTAAGTGATTGCTTTTGAAAAACAACATTTCTTGGAATGCAAGTGTTTTGGTTTTAGGTTTTTTATTAGTAAGAAAATTGTTGGTTTTAAGAGGATCTTTAAGGTCTTATTGTTTCATTTTTCTAGGACACCTCATTTTGTAACACTGTGTTTCTGCCCCAGTCTTCAGTGTCAAGGCTACTTTAAGTTAACCCTGCAGCTAATGTTCTGTCCCTCCAGAAGAAGACTCAGAAGTCCAAACAGTGTGTGAAATGTGCTTTCTTTCCATTCCACAGTCCTATTTCTTCACATTCTTGTTTTCTTACTTCTCACCTGTCTGGGATCCCTGGTTTTGACTCCTAAACAAAGCTAAGTATTCATCCTGGGCCTCCAACTTGCAGGGCTCCCTGTGTTTTTCAGCGTTTTCCTCTGTTTCACTGGGAGGTTTCTGCATTTACACTTGATCTATGGCTTAAGAGCAAGGCAGATATATTGAAAATGGATCACTAGTGTTGTAATGCATTGCCAGATTTCAGGTATTACCAGGAATTAGTTATTTTTTTACCCAAAACTGAGTGGGATAATAATTCTATTGAAAAATAAAATGACTATAATGGATTTGTACTCTGATTTTGAAACTTGTGTTGATTCCAGTTAACATTCACATATAATGGAATGCATTTACTTGGGAGCAGACAGTTTAATTAATTAACATTGAATGTATTTTAGGAGCAGAAGTTGATTCTCATGGCTGGCCTTCTGAGCAATAGCTGTAAGGATTTTGTTGCCTTGCTCAAACCTTGGCATAGCACAGATGATGTAAAATATCCATCCCTCCGTGGTCTGCTGAACATGTTATGTGGACAGCAAGAGTAATGAAAGATCCCACTGACCTTTCTTTTGTAAGATAAACCACAAATTTACAAAAAGAATTGTCTTAAACGTTGAATGTTCACACATCAAGCATTTGTGTCACAGCACAGTTCAGGTCCAGGAACTTCTGCTGTGGCTTGAGAAAGCAGGAGGTCACAATGGACATGTGGTCCCAGGGAAATTGTTTGGAAATAAGCCTAATACAGAAGAATTTTAAATTCAATTCTGTATTCTTCTCTGTACAGTCAGAACCCTACCTTAAAATGATTGTTCTCTAGGTTTTTTCCTAGAAATAATATTTTTTGCATAAAATTTGTGTACTCTGGGTTTTGACATTACTCTGTTTTTCCCTCTTCTACTTAAGCATTATGCAAATGAAAATACTCTCTCAGTGGGGTATTAAATAGTGTTAATATCTTCTAATGTCAGCCTTATATTATTAAAGCATGTGAGATTGGTACATTACATCTTTATATGCTGCCATTTAGAATGTCTAGTAAAATGTTTTGGGGATTTTTCCAAGAGGAACACACTTCTCTTCCTGTAGGAGTTGAGGGAATACTTTCATTTCTATCTTTGTCTTCTTCTCTGTTTATTTCTAAGGGTCTAGGTTACAGACTTTGGTCCATTTATGATGCCTGTCAGAAAACACAAGGATTTATGCACTTTTCCAAAACTCCTCTAGTAACAAACCAGTGCAAAGAGGTTTTACATAATTTAAGTATTGAAGTAAAGTGAATCTAAAAATAAAAGAAATTGGGCCATCATTAATTCAAAACCAGCATTACTGTATTGGGTGGATTAACAACAAATGCAATTAAATCCTGGGTATAACAATACTTAATTATGTAGGTTATTGTCAGAAAAAATGTACGTACCATTTAATGAATAACTCTCTGTTGTTTTACAGATTTCAAAATACACTTTACAAAAGAAACTGAATGAAATGGTAAGAAAATAATAAGAGTAAGAAAACAAGGAGAAGCTTTAATGAAGAGTATGCCTAGGGTTTAATGCACTACTGACTGACTTTAATACTTCAATGATATATGACAATTATTACAAGTAACAGAAAGAGGTATCAGCTTCAAATCTGAAAATCTTACAAATGCAATGTTTTTAGGTTTTTGTAGGGTGATAGCCACTGTTCAGCATGTGGTGTTTTTTCCTCAGTGAATTAAAAGTAGAATTGGTACATTTGTTCTCTTTATAGATTAAGGATTTTTTAATAGACTGTCATTCAAATAATGTAATTTTATTACTCTGTTAGGATCTAGCATAATAATCTCAAAAAGTAATAGAGAATTCCTAGCAGTTCTTGGTTTTGTTTTTAAGAAAAAGTGATGGTTTTCCTCTCACTCTTTTTCACTCCTCAGAATTAGTTCTTAACATCAGTTTCCCTGAACAGTTTAGATTTCATCCCATGCAGCTCACTCCCTTTGACACAGGGAATAAATTCACCCAGAGTGACAGCATCGTGGCTCTGAACCCTGTTGTCTGTTTTAGGAAGTGAAAGAGTGAGCCACAGAAACATTGCTAGGCTTGATTGAATAAATGCTGTGAAAATTCTGCTGCTGCTCAACTGGAAAGAATAAAGATAATATTGTCAGACCATTACAAACTGTGATTTTAATTAAGAAGCTCAAAAAACTAGAGTCCAGTTTAGCTTTAAGTACCATGACATTTGTACTGAAAGTCATCTTCAACGCTACAGTGGTTTTACACAAAATATGGTGAAATTGAATAATGTGCCCTTTGACCTGGGAGATAAGGCTACAAGTTAAAGATCAAAGGCAACATAAAATGTGTTTTGTCTTACTTCACTTTTAACTTGTATTTATTCCTAAAATGCAGCTGATCTGAAAATGTGTTGAAAATATACAGAATAATTGGACTTACATTTAGGTCATTTCGCATATTATCTTTCTTTCATAACTTACAAGCTCAGTCTTCCACATGAATGAGAATATTTAAAGGAGAACACATTTTCTGTAAGCTGGAAATGCATCTATGCTGCTTAAACAAATATATTTTTTTATTTTCCTAAACTTTTCATTAATTGATCATTTGAATATTTTGAAGGCATTTACTTTTATACAGAGTATGGTAATTTAAAATGCCATTGAGGGAGGGCAAGATGCTAGAAATGCTCTTTTGCACATAGTGCTAAACAGAACACGAACAGTTGGGACTTACTTAGGGAAAATGCTCTGACATGAAATGATGAAAACAAAACACCCCACAAGGTAAACAAAAGTGAATTCTTTCCTATAACCTTTTGCAGTAGTGGGCTAATGCAGTTTTAGACTAGGTCAAATTCTACCAGCGACTGGTTGCACTGAAATAAGTGCTACAGTCAAGGGATCAAAGAGTAGCCACCCATGTAGACTCTTGGTCATCACCAATGGCAAAATGCTTAAAAATAAAAAATGGATGAAATTCTGAACCAATCATTTATCTGACACCCATTTCTATTTCCATTTTGTTAAAGACAGATTAGGTTGTTCTCTGGTGTGTGTTTGAAGAGTAAGCAGACATGCTGTTCAGTTTATATCTGGCACCTTAGAAACCCTCCCAGTCAGTGAAGGAGCTTCTGTGTGTGCTGGGGACTGTGTGTGCCTTACTGATGTAGCTTTTTTATTCTGTTTTTGTTCCTTTAATTCTGTTCTTTTAGAAGAGTTTATGCAGTGTTAATACTTGACATAATCACCATGTTTTAGCATGCTGTCCAGTCAAGTTTATGCAAAAATTGTAGTGGTGATATAATTCTTACCATATATGCTATCATTTTGAAATAGTGGGAGGTTTTGTTTTGTACTGAAAGACAGTAGAGAGACAAACAAATAAAGGATTTTTTTGTCTTTAATTATTCATTAGTCTTCATTATTGTCTTTCTTTTGCCCACAATAAAAGTGTTGATTACTGCATGCAGCACAGTCGTTTTGCACCTCGCTGCATATGGACAGTAGCACTCATGCACTCAGGAGGCTACAGGAAGATTACTACAAAACCAGTTCAACTCATAGAATATACTTGAGTGTGGGCACTGTATTGTATTTGTTTTCCTGCTGCTGAAATTAGGAAGTAACTGGAGGAAAATGGTCAGGTGTTGGTTTCCTGACAGATGATACACTGGAGAATGCCAGAACTCTCTCTGTGGCATCTGTTCTTGTGTTCCCTTACTGTTTTTGTTGGAAACTGAATGTATGTGAAACCATTTAGTGAAGCTGCAGTCAAATGGTCCAGGTTGATTAAACCCTTCCACTGTTCAGAAAAGAGGGAATTTGGATCCAAATAACCCACATCATTCCCAGCTGACAGTCACCTGACCTGTGCCCAGGAACTGCTTACATGAGTCCTACTTGGCACAGGCCAAAATCTGTCAGGGATATTTTAACAATAGTACAGGTATTTCCTGAGAACTTCCCTGGCACCATTTAGTTTTCTAATACAGGTGTAGTCTTCAAATTAATGAAAAAGTAATTACTGCAAAATGTTAAATAAACTTTAAAAGTTGTTTGTTCTTAATAATCTGAGATAGAAATGTTGGTTTTGTTTCCTTATTGCATCTTTTAGGAGTTTGCCTGTAATCATACTATGTTGTTTAAAAACACCATGAAGAGGCAGTGATACGATATAAATTAAACTCAATTATTTTTAAGTAGAAAAATGGTGAGAACTGGAGGAACTGTTGTGAAAAAAATTCCTATTTTGAAGATCTACAGTTGGTAGCCCTTTGCATAATTTTCATGTAATCTTGCCTTAGGTCTCCATGCCATTACATCTTTGTTTTTCTGACACTTTCACCTCCCAGTTACCACCTTCTGCTTCACTGAGTCGCTCTGACTCCATTTCCAGAATATCTTTGAGATATGAGCAATTCCCTTTTTGTGTTTCTCCAGTCACCCACTTGACCCTGAGCTATTTCTTGGGTCTAGTTCCACCAAGAAATCATTGTGCCTCAACAAGCCATATGGCCACAATCAATTCCACTCCCCATCCCAGCTTATCTTTATTACTGGTGGAGGGCAGGGCAATAATTCCTGTTCTTGCAGTATCGGACGTAAGGAAGAAGAACCAAGAATCTCTGGGTCTCACTCCAGCTCCAGGGTCATCTACTCCCCATCCTGCAGTGTCTCCTGCTGTTTCTTGATTGTCTTCTGTGGAAGGAAGAATGTTTTACAACCTTTTCATTGCGAGGAGACAAATCACATACTCAGGCTTTTATTTCTCTGTGCATTTAGCCTGCCACCAAAAATCGTATTTAGGCCAGTGTTAGGCTCTTAGTAAAACTCTTGGGATAGTGCAGGCCAGTTTGTTTCTTCCTTGGAAAGACCCCTGTGAAGTAGCAAGGCATATTTCAACTTTTTGAGAGAGGAGGAGGGACTAACAATATCTTGCTGATTAAAGAAAGGAATTGGGATAACACTAAGAAAAAATCTATGTTAAAAACTGCAAAACTCCTCAGATCTTGCCACAAGTCTCAAATTAGGGCTGTCTCCCTGTTCATCAATCTCTTAGAATAAATATACCTGAGGGAACTATCAGGAAAAACAAAGAAAATCTTTCCTTTTAATGTTTTTGTTATAAAAAATTCTCCTCCTAGCATTAGTTAAGCACAGATCTTCAACAGTTAATTTATGATTAGGAAGAAGAGAAAGTATAAGAACATTTTCAACCTACATTCCTTGCAGTGATTTCTGTAAGTGGTGGTGTTTCTTTACCAGTGCTTCCATTATGACTTTCCATTTGCTGTAGTGTGTTTAATTTCATACCTTATAAAACATGAGAAATTTGTATTGTATATCCTGTTTTGCTAGTCTTATGGTGGTCATTTCTTTTGATTACTATCAGCTTTTATTATCCTCTGATGCCTGGACATGTATTGCATTTGTTACTGTGTGGAAATGCAGCCAAACAGACTGGGCCAGATGCATCCTGGTGTAACTTGAATTTACACACAGGAGTGGATTTGGCCCAGTTCATTTTAATTGCTGTGTTGCTCTGCTGTGGATTAGAAATAGATTAGATATCTAAAGAAATGGTTATCCTTCCTGAGGAATTAATTTAACCCATTCTCTTCAGAGAAAATTAATTTTAAGATTCACCAAATAGCACCTACAAAACTGTTAACAAAAATATAGTATAAAGAAGAACACAAAAATCTTAGTGTTACAAGGATAACAAGTAGCTTTAAAAATGTGTCACTGAACAGTTTCCACAAAATGAGAGAGATTGGTAAAATTCATTAAATGTATTGTTCTTTATTACTATGTGGGTTTCTTTGTGGTATTATTTAGGGCAACATGAGAATAGAAGTAAAATAGTTACAAAGTAGTTAGAATCTTCCCCTGCAGATACACAAAGTGATTTTATCATATTTCAAGATACTAGAACTGCTAATTGCTACTGAAGAGTTAAGAATTACTCATTGAAAGGTTATTTATATTTTTGGGGGGAGCATGGGGTATTGGGTATTAATCTGCATTCGTCTCACTAATCTAAATCAGTCACCTCTACTCTAGAAGTACTTGATGTAGTCTGATTTGTAGCAAGTGTGTTGAAATTCTTTTATTTAGGTGTGTCAAATACCCAAACTCTTTCCTGATTGCCCTTGGCTGTGTCATTTTTTACAAGCCCAGAAGGAGGAGGCTGTCAAACAGGGCCAGTGGAATGAATCAGTGTCCCAGAGCCATGTCCCTTGGTTTTTAGTATCTCCATGCACAGATACTGTAGCCTGCCTGTGCAACTCTTCCAGTGTTTGCCACCCTTACAATAAATGCTTCTCCCCTCAAGCTGAAGTGAAATTTCCTGTCTTTCACTTTGTGTAAGCGAGCACCACTAAAAGGAGTCTGGCTGGGATTTCTTTATTCCTTTCTCACAAGCACCTCCCCCGGTGTATACACATTTATCAGCTCCTCTCCAGGCTGAACTGTCACAGGTCCCCTCAGCCTCTCCTCAAATGCCAGGTGCCCAAATCCTCTGATTATCATGATAACTCTGTCTCTCTTCCTGCTATTTGGAAATGGGAAAGGTCATTAGATATGAAATAGACAACTGAAAGATTCTGGAAGTGATTTTTCATTTATGCTCTTATGTTCAAAAGCACGTGAAGAGTTACTGTCATTAAATGGGTGCTTGATTTATGTTCCTAACAGGATCAAAAATTGCAGATGCACTTAACAGCAAAAGAGGAGCACCATAAGAAACTGAATGAAGTTGAGAGGTGTTATGCTACTATTGCATCTCGGTTTGGAATTGTAAAAGGTGTTCATGGCAAGCTGGAGCACAGTGGTATGTATGCCTTAAATGTCCTCCAGCACCTGGTTTTGCTGTGCTCTGGCAACACTGAGTTGGAGACATTTGAAAACTCAGAAAAATAGCAGCTACCCCATGCCAAGCATCAAGTATCTTGGTAGGTTCCTCAGTGCTCTTAGCTGATCCTCTGCTACAGTCATGTGTGTGACCACACAGGAAATTGTATTGAGGAGCTACCAAACAAAAAATACACCCCCAAAACACTAAAAAAACTTTGAATTACTGAATCTTACTAATTTTTTTGTTTCTGCCCAAAACTAATTTTTTTTTTCAAATCTAGTTTGAATAAACTGGTAACATATTCTGTGTATATTTGTGGTATTTCAGTACCTCAAGTTACTTGTTGTATTCAATTTTTAAAATTTTAAATCCAGAACACTACTGGCTAACCAATGTCTACTGATTGTACTTCAAAGCTAGAGAATGAGCACATGATTTTTGCTGAAAGGAGAGAGTCTTGCCAGTTTTGGCCTGCTTGTTTTTCGGGGGCGGTTTCCTAAGTTGTGTCAGAAGATAGCAGTTACATTCATCAGTATTTTAATTTTCTAAGCACATATTGTCATTCAAAACTGCAAAATTGCTTATTGTATACTGAAGCTGTTGCCCATCATTCCCCATGGTGGACCATCTCTAGCAGAAAAGGAGAGGACTTTCTGGGTGTCTACAATTCTTATATTCAAGTGTGGTGCCAGAAAACTATTGAGAGAAATAAAAAAGATTTGGGGTGAACGAAGAGGAACCTCAGAGAATCAAAATACAAAGATTGAATAGAGCTGTGTTAAAAAATACAGGAACCAGTAAATATCTTCAGCTTTTCATTGTGGAATTTGAAGCAATTTCCCAGTGATATCTTATGTGCATAAAGTTTAAGAGAAAATTCCCTTCCCTTTTAACAGGAATAAAAGTAATTATCAGAATTTTTTGCTGTGCTAGCCTCTATTGTTTTTCTGTCTTCCATGGCCCATATGCATGTAACTGTACATCTGTTAACTCAGTCATTAATTTGTTCTGTGGCCCATTATGTTCTGTGTTAGTCTGAAAATAATTAAACTCATCAGAAAATTACAAACAAAGATTAAAAAAAACAAGATAAAAAGTCCTATTAAGTAACATCATAAGGCACTAAAAATTAAATTACAGTTAAAAAAGGCAAGCCAACATACAGAAAAGCCTTAAGTCATTGTTTGAGATATAGACAACTAGTACTACTTGGTATAATCCCCCAATGTGGTATCAAACCACATAGAAGAAGTAGTTGAATCATATTTGCAGTTTTAGGTTTGTTTTTTAAAATAAATTACATGCACAGATGGTGCAGTTAAAAATCAAATATTCGTTCAAATGTGAAATTATTTGTTAACATGCTTTAACTTTTGTTTAAAGTGCAGGAGGCCATACAACAAAATAAGAAACTAGCATCAGTGAATAAAAGACAAGAGACAGAAATAAGTAATCTGAAGGAAGTAAGTGCACATTTCTGAATGGAGAATGATCCTTGTGGGTCCCTTCCAACTCTGAATATTCTGTGATTCTGTGATTCTTTGGGCCTTCCAAAAGCTGCTGATATATTAACAGAAGAAGTGGAAAGGCAGCAGAACTGTTTTTCATTCTATGTCTAATGGCAAAATAGGCTTCCACAGGCACTTCAGTTAAAACTGCAGCAACTCTGAGAATTTTCTGTAACCTGTGGATTTTTATTTACCTCTACAGCGTCCTCCTTGTTTCTTGCTAACTATTAATAACCTCTCTTTTTCCTGTACTTCCATCTCTTCTCCATCTGATGAGGAAGGTAGCAATGATGTTTTCAGTTTAGTCAGAGATGTAACATGAAGAGCAGTTGCCATGGAAGCAACCTGGTAGCTTAAACATGGGATAAAATGTGTAACTGAATCCTGAAGTGGGAGAGTTTTGTGGCAAGGCAGCTGAGGCATCAGATTATGGTGATTCTATTTACAAGGAAGTTGTCACTAAGCTCTTTTTTCCTGCCTGTATTCAAAAACTCTTCTTTGCCAAGTACATTTTTGAGTTGCACTCTTGAACATAGGTGATAGTGGGAAGAACAACATTCTTTTCCTTTTGAGCTGTTTCTTAGGATCTGACAAGAGAAAAACAAAAGGAGTCATAAGTCAGAATTGTTCTGTAAACTCCGTATCTTTCCACACCACATCTCTTTTTTATATCTCCTTATCTTTTTATTTCCCTCCTTTTAATCTTTTTTCTCCTTTAGATTCTGTAATTATTTTATGTAGGGATCAAATGCATGATTATCTCAACTTCTTGGCCTAATGTTAATCCCCAGTTTCCAGATGATTGCTTTGAATTACCATGGAATCTTTGCCAAGGTTGTGAGTGATTTTGGAAACAAAAAAGGACAGTGGGAGAAGATAATTTGTACATGAGGAAAAGGGACTATGGTAATTTTATGTTTGGGTTATACTGATCAAAAAAATGGATGTTTACCTGTTTATCTTTCTTTGCCTGAAAAATGGGATTTGAAGTTACAAAAGTACTTGAAAATTCTCCCTGAATCTACTGGTTTTTCTTTTCTTCTTAAGAGCATGTAGCCTCTTATTGTTAAGGTTCTTTGGAGTATGATTCACTAAAAGCCAGACTTGAAATTTAATTTTATCTTGAAATATAGACATTTTGAGATTTTTTTCTTTATTTGTTTCATTTTTACCTTCTTTAGTGCTTTACTTAACTTTCTTATTTATTACATGGAGATATTCTAGCAGCAGTAAAAACTAATCAGGAATTCAATTTGGATTTTTTTAGTTCATACTAGGATATAAAATGCCAAAGCTCACTGTCAAAAAGAGCAGGTTTTGAAGTGATCAAAGATTTGAAGTGCTCAAGAACTCTTACCATCATAAAAGCAAACTGAAATCCACCGTAACAGTAAAGAAGAACCCCAGAAAAATTCTCAAATTGATTTATATATCACAATTAATGATTGTATTACAGTATTTAAAAATATTTAGCTACATATTTCAAATGATAGGTTATATATAAAACTGTATATATTTATCTGGAATATTTGATGGATGGAAGGGAAACAGAAAAATATTGGAAGGTGTCAGTGGTGATAACTTTCCTCTGTAGGAAAGCCATGTTTGTTAGGATGCTGATATCATAACTCTGAAGGTCTGAGAGCAGCTCTGTCTGTGTATTGTGTACACTGCAAATCTGCAATACCTTTTAAAAAAGGAAAATAATTTGCATGTGACAGAAACAGGAGCATTCATATAAAATGCAGCATATCTTTACTGTAGTATATTGTAAATAAAAAAATGAGGAGTTTTAGAAATATTTCAGCATCACAGTGAATTGGATTTGTTGCTTTTGGTGAGAAACCAAGAATAATTAATTACTTAGCATTCTCTGAGTGTAAGTAATTTGAGAGGTAAGAAAACAGAAATGTTTAAGAAAATTTTACATAGTGAAATTTGGAGTGACATAGATGTGAGAGAGAAATTGAGATTTAGGTGCTCCAGCATTCAAACATATGATTTGATGCACTCTTTTTTTCAGCTTTACTCTTGATTCTTAAGGTCATGAAGGGTTATGAATTTTAAATAAAATACTGTTAGATAAGCAGAGAAAGGGGGCCAACTGAAACTTAATCTGGCTTCCTCAGTTCAACAGGAAATGCCTTTATTGTAGTTATTTCTGGATTTTTTATTGGTTTTCAGTATTTGACCACCCTACTCTGAAAAATCTGAACTGGGATATTTAGAAAAGTTTTGAAAAGGGATTACCAGGCTGTTTTCACTTGCCACATGGCTGAAAGAAGTCATGATATCAACAGCACAATTTTGGACAACTTCTAAAGCTGGTTTTATCTGCCTTGGAGCCTTGACTGACCTCTAACAGCTCTGACAACTTCTAGGTTCAAACTTCTTTCCTCTGTAGCCTCAGTGCTGGAATGGGAATGACTATCCATGGTACTAAAATCTTAATTTGGTTGTCAGCTCTTATCACAGCCATTACTTTCACTCAGACCTGGATGATCTCACCCATTTGTTCCTAATGGGAATGTGAAGTTAGTGAATGCTATTTAACATTTATGGACAAAAATAAACTAATCTCCAATTTTAATGAATTTGCAAGTGTGTTATGAGGGTGTTAAATATGTACAACAGTAAACTTGAGTACGATTGAGGTCTGTTCTGCACAGGTTTACTCTTCTGGGGTTACAGGAAAGAAATATTACTTAGAGACATTGTAATTTTCTCTTGACATTGCCTGCTTCAAGTCCAGTTCCTAAATTGTAATTGTAATTGTAATGGGCTGTGGCCAGTAACATTTATTTTTGGATTTGAACATTTTGATATTCAGTGTGGTAGGACTCTTTTCAACCACTGTGAAAATGCTTGCATTGACATCTGGCCAAGAAAAAGGTTTCTGTCCTTCTGCTGCTTAAAAAACAACTCTGTTGCTCAAGACCCAAAAGATTACAAGAGGGTTGCAGCAATCTAGGAAGAGAGCAAACAGATATAGGTGTAATTTTGAGTACAGGTAAATTTTTCATAGGGTATCAGTCTTGGGAAGTGGTTACATGTGCCTCTGCTGGCTGCTTTTCCAGTCCCACACCACTTCTTTATGCTGGAACATGTATTTGTGTGGCCTCAAGGGAGAGTGGAATTAATATTTTGTATTGAACAAAACTAGATTTTACAAAAACTAAAACCCAACACCCCCCAAAAAAACCCCAAAATCCAAAAGAAACCCAACCAAAAAAGTGGAAGTTTTAGCTTAACTCAGAGAAGGAAAGTGGGTTTAAGGAGCAGGACTGGGATTTTGGGACATTCTTGACTTACTCTGGAATGAAATGTTTTTGAAGCCATGTTCCTAAGCATTGGCTATTAGCAACAGATCAAGGGAATGGGTTTAAGGCTTTATCATTTGTCTCAGCACACCCCAGAACTGATAAAATTATTTTCCACATTCTACATATTTTATGGATTTTTGGATACTATTTGTGATTTTAATAATGAGAGAAAGCTACTAGAAAAAAAAGCAGAAACTCTGGGGTGGCATTTAAATTAATTCCAGAGTACAAGAAAATACATGTATGTATGTAGAAATTTTTAAAATTCCTTTTGTGGCTACAAACCTTGTGATTTCACTCACCATGAAAAGCTTTGCCATTGTTTTTGCTGGTTTCATTTGTGGGTTTTTTTGGGGGGAGTTTGTGTTGGGTTCTGGCTGTTTGCTGCCTACAGCTTTGCATTAGCAGGTTTGGGTTTGCTTCCAGATGGATTGTACACACCCACCTGCCATTGCCAAGAAGAAAAAAACCAGTCATCTTTTCTACCTCAAGGGCATGATTTACTTTGTGTGACTCATGCTTTCCCCATGACAAAATAAGTTTTTTCTATACACTGTAAAGCCTGACTTTTGGAGAACACCTGGCATCAGATCCATGGCAGGCTTCTGCACCTGCTGGTGTGACACCCAGCCTGTGAGCTGTGCTCTCTGTCCCGTTCATCTCCTTCTCTGAAGGGCACAGTGCACCTTTGCACTTTCACAAAGTTAGAGCTGCCTGCACCTTCTGCCACTTAACAGCAGGAACTGTCCTTGCATGGTTCACTGCAGAGCCTTCTAGTAAAAGCAGTACAATTAAGACATGTCTGTATTGCAAAAGGTAGGAAAAAACCTAACTAGCTTGCAGAATAGTATAATTGTAATGCATTTCTGGCTTTCAGTTCTGTAATTGATTCTGCAATTACACTTAGGGCTTAATAGATCATTTTAGATTTATTTATGGCTAAAATACATGAGAAATAAAGCCTTTAGCAAAAAAATGATTTATTTAAAAGTACTACCTATACTTGTATTTTCCATAACACTTTGTGAATTTCAGCTGCAACGTAATCTTCCTTTCTTCTTTTGTACTGTTCTATGATTTTGTCCAGAACAGTTAAACCACTGGCCTGTGATAATTCTGTCTGTGATAACCGAAATTCCAGTTTTGTGAAGAAAAGTTAAACAGACCAAAGTTAGTTGTTAGATAAAACAACTCTGACCATTCTGAAGGCTTGGTTCACCGCTGTGGCATCACGGAGAATTCTTGATGCTATCTGTGAGCAGCATTCATAACCTCTGCTGTTTGTCTGAGTAAACGTCAGAGCGCCCAAGGAGAGAGCGATATTAAACAGACTACCTTGCACCAGGATGGGAGGGGAGGGGGGAGAGAAGGGCACAATATTTATGGCTCCAGGAACTATAAGTTGTAATTTAATGAGATCAAAGCCTTTGCTGTTTATTTGCTGCTCTAGGAGCTCTGAATAAACTGGTTACAAAACAGACTGGGGAAAAAAAAAAGCCACAGGATATTTAAAAGAGGATAAAGACTATAAAATCAAAGGTATCATGTTGTAGAACCTTCTAATATAAAATTAATTTAGCATTCTCTTGAGATTAAGTAATTAATGTTTCAGGAAAAGCAAAGATCCTCCAAATTTATAGCCAGTTCCTGTTTTTACCAGATAATCACTGTTCTCCCTTTTTTTCCTCCTCATTCCCAAGAACGTACATGGTAGTTACAATAGTAATTCCCATTGTATAAATGGGTAAAGAACATTTTACCCATCAGTACCAACTCAATGTCCACTTCTAGTATACCTCTTGGAAGAGAAGATAACAAAAGGGTTAAGCAAATACTTGAAACAGAGTAAAATTGGCACAATAACATTTTACCTGTGAAAATAAACTTTCAGTCACATGTGACAAGTTTGAGGTTTAATAAGTCAGTCTTACACATTTCAGTACCTCTAATTTATTCTGTTGTTTCCATACATTATTGCAAAGTAGGGCATGACCAAGATAGTTTAAAAGATTTGTCTCTGTTTTGAATTGCAATGCCTGTACTGGATGAACTATTTATATGTGTTTCCTGTGTTAAGGAACTGAAGAAAGTAACTGCAGACTTGATAAGGTCCAAGGTCACCTCTCAGTACAGGGTGGGAGAAGAAAACATCAATCTTGCAGTGAAGGAAAAAGAGTTTCAAGAACTGCAACAAAAAATCAGAATGGTATTTTGGATTTTAAACAAATTAAAGTGTTGGTGAATATTTTGTAGTCTTCATTCAGCAAACCTGCTGGCAATGATCTCTGATAGATACTGATTAGTGATTCCTGTCTACTATATTATAGTGTATACTATTGTATATACCATTGCATATACAATACAATTGAACTACTTCCACTATAGCCTTTTCTAGGGAAATAAATGTGCTATGAATATCAGTATAATTTCATAGGAAAAAAAATGGGTAAGAAGACATTAAAAAGAATTCAATTTCTTTAAATATGATGATTCACTATATCACATTAATTCAATATTGTTAAAGAAAACAGACATTAATTTTAAATGTCTTTTACTGTTCTTCATGCTCTTTTCTTTAAGGAGACAGCAGTCAGTAAAAAAGTTCAAGAAGAAAACACTCTCATTAAAGAAGAAAAGCTGGTGAGTTATTAATACAACTTCACTATTTAAAAATCACTTGAGAATGTGGGTGCTATATTTCATACTTAGGTTTCTTATTATACTAAGCTACATAAACTAGTTAATTTCACTTGTTTGCACTTCAGAAATATTTTAATACTGCCATAAGTGGTATCTTACTGCTCAGTTTTTAGAAGTATTACCAGAACAAAGTCCATTGTTTGACACTTTATTCCAAGTCTTACATTTTACCTTTGAATTCAGATGGGAGAAACTTAGTATTCCCATGAAACACTTGCCTACATGTGGGTTCAGTATAAATAAGTCATAAGGCTGGCATAACATGCTGGCTGTTCTGCTTCTGGTTGCCAACAGTTTATTCTAACACTGCTGGTATTGAAACCAGGTAAAATGGGAATAATGTGTCAATAGTATATAAAGGAAATGATGTTCCATTCATACAGAACATAAACATTTAGACTATTAAGCAACACCTAACCTGAACAGAGTTAGGACTATCTGCTCTTGCTAACTCAGGTTATATTCCAGAAAAAAATCCTTTTTAAAAAAGGCTGTGGAGTCAAGTATCAAATGTAGCAAAAAAAAATTTTTGTTCCTCGTAATAACAACATGATGCACTGCTTTGCAGAACATTAAGCCTGAAAAGGGTGGTTGGTTTTTTTTTTTTCCTTCCTTGAACAGTTGCAGAATTTTCGCTCTGCTGTTCACAAAAGGGAAGAGGTCAGAGAAGTGTATCATTCTTGGTGCCAGGGAGGGACAAGAGCAGTATCTTGCTGGCATGCCCATAGAGCACTCATCCAGCAGCACTCTTCCAATTTAGAAAAGCCTGTTTGCATTTGGAGCTTGCTTTTAAAAAGTGCTTGCCAATAAACACATGGAAAAAAAATGAGAGACATCCTCAGGCCTCATTACTCTCCCAGGCCTGAATGCACTAAAAGCATTTCTATGGAGATGTGTGGAGCATAATTTGTATTCATATTTGCCATGTGTTATCTAAGAGAAGGATTCTGGTTTGTGTCTCTCTCTTGTTCTCTGTGAATTGCTAGGGTTTGTTTGGTAGGTTAGTTTGAACATGTAGAGGGGTTTGCTATAGTCTGGAGAGGAATCTTGTGTAGAAATGAGCTTCATGTTTCCTCCAAATGCTTGGGTTATGAGACATGGATTTCTGTGTGGTGGAGGACTCATAATTAATAATTAACCTTAATTAACTGAGATGTTGGCTTCAGTGGTTCTTGGACTTGAGCTAGAAATACCATCTAAATTACAGCTGATTTGAAACAGTCTGGTCTATTTGAGAGAAAACTGTCCTAGATTTAAAAGATGTGGCCAACTCTGCTACTGACATGTCAGATGACGCTGGCCAAGCCATTCCACAGCTCTGCAGCTCAGTCTTCTGGTTGTAAAATTGAACTAAAAATAACTTAAGCTTCAGTGAAAAAAAATGGAATGAGAGTACACTGAAATACTGATTTCATTTTTATTAGATAGCTGTATCTGTGTATCCACTAGAACCAAAAATAGAATAATTTGCAAATACTTTGCAAGTACATCAAAGTACTTTGTTTTAATAATATGTTTCTCTCTCAATGTATTTTGAACCAACTGAGCACATGTAAGATTCTTTTCTGGCTGAAGCTCAGGGGTTTTTTTCTGTGCAGGTCTTCCTTTAGTAACTGCTCCAAGTGGTCTTACAGAGGGGGTAATGATTGGCTTGTCTGGGTCATTCACTCTGTCTTTGAAACTTTGGAAATGTGTTTTGTGGTGTTGAATAGAAAATGGCTCAGTTTCCAGCAGACTGCAACACACTTCATGGCAGCACTCATGGCACCTTCATCAACTCAAATCAGCTTACTTTGGGTGGCTCTTTTTTTACAGCTTCCCCTTCATGAAGTAACAACACAGTCTTGAGGAAGGTACCACAGAAATTCAGACACTGACAGAAAAATATGATATAGCTGCACCATATGATGCAAAGCTAATAGGTGGTTGTTCACATCTATTAGGATTTAATTCAGGAGATGCAGAATAATTTCCTGTTAGGGTGATCCACTAATGGAATAATTTCTTTTGGATTTTCCATATTTTTCAAACCTGTGATATGGTAAGATAAAATTATTCTGTTTGTCCTGAATTGAAATCACAATGGAGTTGGATTTGATACAGTTCTATCCAGATTTGCACTGAAGAATGTATAAAGCTTGGGTGGTTTAATTTTAATTATAGGAAAATTCCCTAAAAAAGAATGTTATAATAATTTAAAATAGTGTTAACTTCTCCAAGGTAAAAGGTCAGAAAAAATGGGTGTTCTGATTTCTCCCTACAGATTTCCCCAATGTTGAAGTTGGAGTACCTTTTTTTACAGCCATGATTTTGGAAACACTGACAGAAAAATAAAAAATAATAATATAAAAGACATAAATTATCTAATGTTTAAATTCTAGAAACAAAATCTTACACAATATTTTCTATTCTGTTTGTATCAATAAGGAAATTCTCAGCTCTCTACAGTGTGTGCAGGAGCTGCTTCAGCGAATAACACAAACCAATGTTAGAATGGAAAGTGAATTAAATGCACTGAAAGAAGACTATCAGGTCAGATCTTTCTCGATTAGACAAGCTGTTACTATCTGTTATGTATTTTTTAAGTCCAGGGCTGTTAAAGACATCTGTGTGCCTTTCAGAACTTTTGACCTCACTTCCATTGCTCCCTCAGCTCCTTAACTGTCAGCACAAACCTTGAAGCGCAGGCTGTGCTTTACCTCTCCTCTCCCTGAAGTAAATCATGGTTGCCACTCTTAGCAGCCATTTCTAGAGGGCAAAACCAGAACAGGGTTGCTTTCAAATACTGAAAGCAAATTATTTTATGACTTTTGTTTCTTGTAATTTTCATACAGGTATACATTTCTGGGTGACATTTCAAATTTCAGATCTTCATAGCTGGAGCTTGTCCTCAGTTTCATTGAAGCAGAGGGCCTAAGACAGAGCATTATCTTTAACCTGTTCTTGCTGTGTTTTCTGGCATCATGTTTATGCTAGAGGTGGCAAGTAGCCACGCTGGAGAGTGTGGAGTTGCAGCACTCCTCAGTTCCCCTTTGTCTTGGTTTAGGGCAAATTTAGGGAGGAAACTTTTGAAGTGGTCCCTTTAGAAGCAAATTTAAGCAGCCTCTCCTCCCACTAGTTCAGGAGACATAAATTTCCTTTGAGAAGAGTGGAATAAAAATTTGTTTATTTAACAAGCAAAGTACTCACAAACATGAAAAAAAATCAATAATATTAAACAATGAAACTTCTCGTTGTTCTGAAGGGATGGCAAATTCAGAAAGTCTTTCTGTATTTGAGTCTTTTTTGTGGGTGTGTTCTCGGCTTTCCCTCAGCCTCTCCGGGGCTCGGGTCCGCTGTCCCGGCCGCAGCGCAGCTTGCGGGGCCGGACGGTAGTCTTGGTGTTCTCGGACCGAACAATAGCTGAACACTTCCAAAAATCTGGCCTCAGCTAGCTAGAAAAAAACCCAAACCTAATTAAAAGCAAAGGAGAGCTCTCTCCCGCTCTCCGTGCTGCAGACGACACAGTCCGTGAGAAGGATGCGGGGGAGCGAGTGCGGTTTCTGCAAACAAACTGCGCGGTTCTTCTGCCCCGCTTCTCTCTCGGAACCAGTCTTAAAGGTGGAGAACTTAATGGCCAGAATAAACACAACAGACGACTGGGGATACAAGCATTATAATGTCACTCTAGGATACTCTTTGAGCTTGTTAAAGCAGCTCAGAACTGTTCAGATTCCACATTTCAGTAGCTGTCAGTGCACTGAAGATTAAGGTCATATCCATTCCCATCACAGGTGCCATGCACAGTTCAGGTACAACCACTGACTGGATTATTAAAAATTATTATCTACTGTTTGCCCAGACATAACCACAACTATTCCACTTTTGAAGCTAAGGTTTTGAACTAGGAGTTCAGCTAATTTCAAATGGAACTTCCAGTGTGGATGTATACTTTTGTTTCTAAATAAATGCTTCTATGCTAATTTGAAACTATTCACTTCCCTAAGACTTTACTCTTAACAAGTGTAAGTAGTTTTTGCCTTCTGCCACAATGTTTATACATAGGACTTCTGTATTTTGATGAAACAAGTAAGGGTGAAGGTGAGCTATGTTCTCCATCAGAAAATGGCTAAAATATCCCTAGGAATTAAAGCATCTGCAACATTTTTACAAAGAATAAGTGAACAACCCTTTGGCTGTAGAATTGCCTAAAGTAGCATGATTTTCTGTGGCTTCTGTTATTTGTATATTGGGTCCATGGAACAGCTGGATTACTTGCTCTTATGCAACCCTGTTTTTTGTTAAAGTAAGACAATAATGTGCTTTTTTTTTTTTTTTTTTGAAGATAATTATAATTGCTTTGTAGATTAAAATAGAGGCTGAAGATAATTCATATACAACCTTACTGATAATGACTTTAATAATACAGGAACCCTTTAGTCCTTTGTGTCAGGACTATTGAATAGCAAGTGTATTTTAAAGGACTTTTTTCTGATAGCATTTCTGAGCTATTGTTTCCCCTCTCAGATAAAGTTTATAGTATGCCTTAAAGCTCCAGCTCAACAGTAAATGGTATCTGTGAATCTTCTCTTTGAAGACTGCACATAAATGTCTACAAGTATGGCTTGTTTTCTTCTTGTTACAGTATGAATGGAGGACAAGTGTCTGTTTTGCAGCATGTGCAGACCAAAAATTGATTTCTGGTTGCAATTATGTTAATTCTGATGAGAGTCTGCTCTGATTTGGGTCTGCTTATGTTAGACATTGGGATGGTGTTACTGTTTTCTATTGTTCTGACTACAGCACAAACCATTGCTTGTGATCAAAGCTTCAGTGCAGTCCTCAAAGGTAACTTCAGGCATAAATACTTTAGATGAAATGGGTGTTACAAGGCATGAATGACCAATAAGAGGCTCTTGGTTCAACTTTGACTCCTTAAACTGATGTAAATAGACCTTCTTTTTCAGTTTAATACAATTACCATGACATTCCAAGGAATGAGACAATGTTAGCTTCTTATTTTGCATTTTTACATTTTTTTAAAACATCAAATGGAACTTATAAAATAAGGACCTGAATATGTAACTTTAAAAAAAAATAATTCTTTAACAGATGACAGAATCCTTGAGAATGCAAGGAATTCAGGTATCCCCCTGTAAACTGACTTTAACATGTGATCAGTTCCATACATCTGCCACTTCTGATATTTTGCCCTGAGAGCTATGCTGTGAATAACTATAATAATCCATCACCAAGGAGGTTGCATTTCAGGTGCAAGGAAAAGCACCCTTGGAGTTAAGAGCAGGTTCATCAAAGAGAGGAGGTCTTGCACTCCTGGTTTATACAACTGGATGAAAGATGCTACATTGGAGTGGGATTATTCAGACAATGTATTGCTGAATTGTCCCATTTTTTGAAATATATAATCTGTAAAAGAAGATCCATTATATTCTTATGCACAACTTTTCCCACGTGTACAAAAGTGCAAGGTGGTTTGAATTTTCTTAGTGTTAGTACTTGTAAAATATAATTTTATTAACAGTGTAGCTAAATTAACATAGGCATTTTTAAATTAGTGCTAAGTGGATCAAAAAGTGGAGTCATTTTTGGTTAAAAGATCTAGTAAAAAGGAATTGGTTTGGAGTATTGTCTCCATAACATTTTGCAAGTGGACTTTCAGTGAAGCTCAGCAGAATCATAAATATATAGCTGGTCATACAGCTTCATGCATTAAAGTTATGCTTACATTATCAAATATATTTGTGTCATCTATATAGTAGGTAATGGAATACAGTGAGACTTATCTTCCATATTGTTTGTTATAAAAATATGATAGGATAAAAATTCCAAGGGTACCTGATATGTGGGTGAAGTTGCTGTTGATTTACACAAGATTCCTTTAATTTAGCACAGGAAAGCTGAAAGAGTTAACCCAAAAATGTTGCAAGTACAGTTATGGTAATATAAAACTTAATATTACTGTTATTTCAATGCACTCCTATTTCAGTGAACTAATAAAAATAAATTAAAGCATAATCACATATATACTTCATGTTGCAGTAGATATGTTTTGGAATGTAAAGATTGCATAGTTTATAAGAGAGGTTAATAAACAATTTAGGACAGAAAAACTGATTATGATTTTTTTCCCTGTCAGTATACAGTAGTTTTTTCTTTATGTACAGTGGCTCTGGATTATGCTACATTTCATAGCTCTCATCTCTGGACTTTATATTACTTTTTCAGCACATTAAAACTTATGCAGTGAAACTGAATAATGGCAAGTGTTTTTATGCCCTTTTATAGCCATTTCTTTTTTCATAACCTCCCCCTGTTTCCTGTTAGCTAAACTATAAGCACCTTTCTGTTAATTTATGAAAATTATTGTTGAGATAGCACATTATCACTGATCTGTATGGCACTTGCAGCATGTTGGAAGCAAAGGTCCAAGCAACATAAAACACATCAAAATTCATTAATGTGGTATTGATTATTTTTTGGATAATTAATTTTATTGCAGGCCCTTGAAAGAGATAATGAGCTGCAAAGGGAGAAGGCAAAGGAAAATGAAGAAAAGTTCCTTAATCTTCAGAATGAGCATGAGAAGGCACTAAGAACTTGGAAAAATGATGTAGGTTTATTAAATTAAATGCTATAGTATGAAAAGTTTTTTTGGAATAGTTATCAAGCATTTCAGGTAATTCCTGAAAGCCAAGAAAATATCCCAGAAATAATGCAATAAAAATAACTCATTTCTTCCCCACTAATACAGACACTTCTAGAAATTAATATTTTTTAAAGGTAGATTTAGGTTGACTTCTGTGCTCTAAAAGGTCAGTGCTCTTCCTGCAGTTCTGATTTGAAAGGAATTCTTCAGAGTGGACTGAGGGTGAAAGGGGATAAGAAAAGGTGTGTGTCTGGTATGTCCCCCTAGTGAATTCACCTCTGTGGACACCTAAACAACAGTTTGTCTTCTGTATTTGACATTCTTTCTATTACCTCATTACTTTTAAAGAATACTTCAGTAATTATTTAATCCAAAACAATTAGCAAACCATTGTAGCTGTAAAAATTGTCTGCAATAATAAATGCATGTTTAGATGTAGGAAAGATTAATACCACTTCAATAAGACAAGATCTGCTTAATGTGTGGAAACCAGACTCTAAGCAGCATTTGTTTAATAGTCTGTCTTTTTTATTTCTATGTGCTTGGCACCTACTGCCAGAAACGTTTTGATTTTGGTAGATAGATTTCCAGGGAAGCTGTGGGGAAATAATGTGAAGCTGTCCTTGTAATCCTGTGGTCTAAAGCTTTGAGTGCAGCCTTTTTGTCCTTTGAGTGCAGCCCCTATGGGGATGGCTGCAACCATGAGACCACAAAATAGCTGAACTGTTCTGATGCTCAATTCCTTGAGAAGATTTGATCTCCCTGATTCCTTGCAGAATTTTATACCATAATTTCCTCTATAGACATGGGAATTTGCCCTGCTTATTTCTCAGGAATGTTTGCATCTATTCTTTAGAAGATAATTGTTATTCCTTTTCATATTTCTGCTATGGCTAACTAGAATTTTTGTCTCCTAAAGTAAACCATCAAGGATAAAGTTAACACTGGTCTGGAAACCTTTGTAAATTAAGTGTAGATATTTCTGTAAAATTGCCCTGCAGTTCTTTTCACAAGTTGTAGTTTGGACTATTCAGTTGGTTGTAAATACAAAAATTTAGTTGTTACATATGTCCTGAGGGAGCTTTGGATACTTGAGGGGTTTTACAGAAGTGCTAAGCAAATTATTTGCTGTTATGGTTTCTTGACAATGTAGGTAGATAATGAATGTTGAATATTACATTTATCTTTGAGCCAAAAAGGAAGAAAGTTACAAATTAAAATCTCACTTTTTTGGAGCATTGCTACTAGAAGTAAATGGTGAAAAAAAAAAGCCAAACCAGTTAGTAAAAGCTATAATCTGTAATGGAAATGTGGTTAAAATTTTGGTTTGAATGAAGAACTCAATTACTTTGTAGAAAGAAATTCCTTAGCATACTTTCTTTTAAGGATGCATTTGCTGAGCTATTGATACCTTTGAAAAATGCTGGTTTGCCTATCTGAACATGCAGGAAAGTGTTTGTGTGCTCTTTGTACTTGCAATTATTACAGGAGGAAAACATGAGAAGAGAAATACACACTATTAAAAATGAACTGAATTGCCTTAAAGGACTTCAGAGACATCTTGAAGATTATCATCCTCCTCATGGAAATCAGCCTTCTGAGCAAGTGGAAAATCTGCAGGTAAGTGTCTTTACTAGCTGCAGTGTGTCTTGTAAAAATGCCAGGGAACTAAAGCTATGACAGTTTTTCTAATCTTGTCTGTCATGTCCAGTGATCCTCCTTTGACATGGCTCAACCTAAAATTTCATGTGACAATGACCCTAAATGTCACTGAAACTTACTGTACCCACAGGATGTTCTCCTTTCATCAAGAGGGGTGCTTACATCATAGGAACCTGAGATAGTACTTCATTAATAAATTTTTACCTAACAGACAGCAGTTAACTAAAACAACCTATCTTTACTAAATCCTGTTTCACAGACACATTTTCCATGGATATTTCTCAAATACTGGGGCAGATCCAACTGACTTCATATGTATGTCAGTTCCCTGGAGGAGTGGAAGTAGGTTCAGTTCTACTGAGAGGAACTTACTTCAGCTTCTCTAAAATCTGTAGCATGGGACAGATCAGAAGGTTGTTCTTATCAATACACAGGTTATCTAAGTTCTTCAGTTTTATGTCACACAGCATCTTTTAAAAGTCATCAAAGGCACAGTGAGTTCATCAGCTGGTGAATGCAGGAGATAAAAGACTTTTATGCGGTGGAGGCTGAACTAGAATTGAGCTTGGATTGTTGGGTGAACCAAATCCATGTTCAGCTCCAGGTGCAGGGCACATATGGGAAGTCAACAAGTGGTTAAGCACACAAAGATGGGTCTTTTGGAACAAAAGGAAGAACATGTAACCCTGCAGCTCTGTGTTATCCCTTGATCAAACTGGATTGCAAATTTGTATTCCAGTTTTCTATAAGGTTGAAAAAATTGGGCAGTCAGAAGCCATAGGAAACCTTCTCTGTGCATTGAGTGTGTTCTGTTGTTCTCTTCAGTATTGGTTATACCCATTTTCCATTAACTTTCACAAACAAGTAATGACCTATCCTTCAAACAACAGAAAACTCATTTTTCAAGTATACAGTCTTGTTTTTAGTGTTAAGAAAATAGGAAGACACTAGGACTCTAAAGACAGATAACTATTTTAGAACTAGTCCATGAATTGTCAGTAAAATGACAAACAGTAAAACTATTTTAGGATTTGGAAGAACTTCGAATCAATTTCTTCACAATGCATTTACATTTATATGTTTATAGCTCACCCACAAACATACACATATACATGGCTGTGGTATGGGCTTAATAATGCAAGGGAAATTAGACTTGCAATGATTACTCATTGTGCCAAAGCTGAACTCTACAAGGAGTAATGCAAATTGTGCATCTTTTAAAAATCCCTGTTTGCTTGAATGGAAATGGAATATTGATTTTGTTTAGGATGCAGAAGCAAAGTGGTCAGGCATTCATGATAAACAGTACTGGTGCTTACTGAGATAACCCCATGGGTCTGAAAGCAGAAAAGCCTAAAGCATAGGCTCATAAATGCAAAAGAAGTCAGACATCTTCCAAATATACATCTTACACAGTCTTATGGCATATTGCCACACCACTTTGTGTTGTACAATCATTAGATTTCCACAGCTAGGCAGGTAGGACTGAGTGGAACACTGCCAAGAAACTGAAGCTGCAGCAGATCATATTGGTTATTCTGATTTGTGGAATTTCACCTTGTATCACTAATGAGTCAGCATCTAGTGACACATAAAAGGGAAAGGTGTTGGCTTGGATTTAGATCTGCACTGTGCTTCCAAGTGTTCTAAGGAAATATGCTTATACTTATTTATACACCTAGTGCAATCTGAAATCCCTGTGGTTATTTGTGGGGCATGAAATTCAGAATGTACTTAAACTTCTTCACACTGATGATCTCCAGAATAGCTATTAAACAAAAGACATTTTTAAAAGGAAGGTACAATGTCAGACCTCATTACAGATTTGGATTGCAATTCAGTTTAACCTTATCATGCTTCACATTTAGTTTGAGATAATTTATAATTCAGCTATGTACCATTATAGAATAGGGTTACACCCAGCAATGGCTTGCTGTAATTCTTTTGTGGGTACATGTACAGGGAGATCTGGTTTTCAGAAGGGTTTCAATTTCATACTATGAAACAGTATGTTGAGGGAAAGGATATTTGGGGATATACGTGTTTCTTAGTTAGATTTTACTAAATCACAGTTTAAAAGTTTTGTTATTTAGGTATTTTAATTTATCCATCTTGGACCTATTTTTAAGGGCTGAACAGCCATTTGAATTTATTGAAAATGGGTTTCTCTAACCCATCTGAAAACCTGGAAAGGAATCATGAAACCTTTCTGCCTTTCTACAAAACACTTTGTCCTGTTTGTTTCAGATGCAGTCACCAGCTCAGCCCACACCAACAAATGTGGTAAGTTCCACTGCACTGGCTGTCTTACTACTGTACAAAACAGTAAAGTACACAGGTACAGAGTGGTGCTTGGTGGTTCTGTCTGAAGAAAGAGCTCCTAGAAACAGAAGATTGTAAGATAATTACAGCTTTCATTAAATAAAAAGGAAACTTCTAGTATTTGTGTCCAAACAGCTTGAAAATGTGATTCCAGTGCTATACAGAGCAAAGAAGCAAAATTAATTAAGAACCTAAAAAAGAAAAAGATACAATATATACAATTTCCAAATCAGAGTGACAGGGAAAATAATGATAAAACACGAGGAAAAGAGATAGAAATTTCAACTGAAACTTTAAATTGAGGGTGGAGTACTTGGCAGAGGAAAATGATTTTAGAACCCTGCTTTATTTACCATGGCTCCTGCCTCCCAGAATTGGCAAAGCTGGAGCATCAGGATGTTTCTGTGACCTGTAGGAAACCCTTCCTGGCAGATTTGTGTTCTACATCCCCTACTCTGCCAGCACTGCCAACAGCCCCATTTTTTAGCAGTGCTGTCTCTGTGCCTCCCTCCACTCTGCAATATTCTCTGTCCTCCCCACACACCCAGTGCCCAAGCACAGCTCTTGTAACTCCCTCCCACATCCCAGCCTTCCTTCTGCAACACTTCCAGTCACCCAAGTATCTTCAGCTTTTTCCCACATCTTTTATGGACTCAGCTCACTCCCACATCAGCCCACTTTTATATCCTATCTTTAGGGCAAGAGCCAGCACATGCTCTTGTCTTCAGCTGCCAAACAGTTGATGGTGATAAAGGATGCATCCCCTTTTCCTTTATTTTGGTGGGATTTTATTATCTTCACTATTCAGGCTCTAGTTTCCACAGAACTTCATTGACTGCAGCTTTCAAACACTGAACACAAATAGAGATGCAGTAGTAGAGCAGTGATTTAGACTTTAGGTGGACAAATCTTTCAGGCTTCCATTCTTGTTGAATTTGGCTCAAATTCATGTTAAAAAGCTGTTTGGGAAGGAATGAGGAACTGAATGTCAGGGATTGCAAATTCAGAAGCCTTATAGTAAATTACTAAAATACCTATAACCTTTTGTTCCTTCTTATGCTAGAGTGGTCAAGAACACTCAAAAGACAGTGAAATACAGGCTATTCAGAAAGAAAATGAGTTTATCCAGTCTGTAATAAGAAAATACAGTAATTGTGGAAATGAAGAGGAAACTGAAGTGAAAAGCACAAGGGACCAGTCTTCAAACATTGAGGAATTAAAGACAGAACAAAGTAATCTTCCATGGATAATAGAGATAAGTAGTATTGTTGAGAAAGGATAAATGTTTTCAGATATAGTGTAGGACAAGAGAGGGTTTAAATCCTTAATTAAATGGTCATATCTAAAATCTACAGAATGTTAATCTATTCTCTGCTCTCTCAGTTTATAAATATTTTGCAAATTACCATAGTGCAATACTTACCTTCAGTAACTCTTTGACAAGATTGTGTGTGTAATATATCAATATTGATATCAATCCTGAGTCCATCTCTCTGGAAATTCTAAACTGTAAAAAATAAAGCATTATATAATCTCTGGGTTATCAGTCACTAACTAGAGAATACACTCACTCTACAGATTCACAAGTTCTTGAAAACAATTCTAAGGATGAAATTAATGTTGCTAGCCCTTGTGAAGTAAAACAAAGGGAGGCTTCTCCCAGGAACACCTTCTGCACAGATACTGATTTAATTACCCAAGGACACACCTCAGAAATGCTTGTCACTGGATGCAGAGAGGCAGAAGATGCAGGAACAACACACAGAAGGTTACCAGATGAAAACAATGCAAATTTAGATCAAAAGCCACGAGACAGCACTGAGCCTTTGGCAGCACAGCACACACAAAGAAGAAAGGACTTTTTAGGCAGTGCTGAGACTGTAGGTGCTGACAGGAAAAATGGAAGTCAGGAGACTGACACTGGCAAGGAAGAACTGTGCAATACTGCAGAGGAATCAACTTGTGCTAAGGCAGATGGAAACTCAGACACCAGACAGCACAACAGAAGTGTCCTTACACCTGAAGCTGCCAAACTTGAGTCTGAAGCTGTTCTTTGCACTGAGAAGAGTGCTCTGCATGAGAGGAGCACAGACAACCACCAAGCTAAGGAGATAAGTTTTGGCATCCTACCTTATACTAAAGAGAATTCTCAAGCAGAATACCAGAAATGTAGCTTGCTGAATAGTGACAATTCTGTAGGCAGTGAATTACATAAAACAGAAAAAACCTTAAATCTGAGTGGTTTTCACAGAGATAAACTTCCTCTGGAACAGACACATGCTGAAGGCAAAAATGATGACAATTCCAGAAACATGAACAGCACTGGTCTTCTGGCAACTGATGCTCAACATCCACCAACTGTTTGTTGTGATAATGCAAGTGGTGATGATGCTGCTGCAAAAGAATGCAGGGATAAGTCTCTCTTAGGTACTTTTCATTTATGCCCCCCAAAAACTGAGAGAGGAATAAATGCAGATGGCATGCCCAGCAAGCAACCTGAACAAGGCAGTGCTAAACAAACAGGGAATGCTACAAATACATGGACTTCAAATGCTGAGGCCAAATCTCCAATAAAGGCTGATGGTCCCGAAATTCCTCATAAAACACCCCCAACAGATGGGGCAAGTACAGATAAAGTGATTCCATGTAAAAATGTTAACAATGATACTCAGATACACTCCACCAAAAGTGGACATTCCCTGGAGATTAATACTTCAACAAATAACACATTGTTAAAAGAGAAGAAAGACTCGTGGAGTAGTGCAGTTCCAGGAACGAAGTTTGCTGAAAGTCACCTGAAAGAATCATGCTCTTTACCCATGAGAACAGCTGGAAATCTAGCAAACACAAGTGTAAGGTCATCCTTTGATCTTTCAACCCCAGATAAAAAAGGTGAGAAAACTCCACTGTGCTTCAATTTTTTACCTCTCGGTTCTTGTTTGAGAGTAAATCAAATGAGAGGTCAAGCTACATGGACTTCAGCTTCCAAGGAGCCTTCACTTTTGAAAGACAAACCACCATGTTTAGTGGAAAACACAAACATTATTTCAAACACACAGAGTCAAAATGTCAGTGAAAATGTGGACAGTGGAGAAACAGGACAAGGTAGGAAACTATAAGCATTCATGTCCTGAACCATGTAGTGCTTAAAAAAATTATCATAATTTTGATAATAATCAGAATTATACCTAAGCTTAGTGTAGAAAAACGTAAACCTGATATCTTAAGTTATATCACAAAAAGGTGAGATTGATGTTTATATTATAAATGCAACTAAACAGCTTTTGTTAGCTTATCAATCAATTTGTTGATTAAATATTTTTTTCTCATATTTCCCTTTGTGAAATAACAGCAGTGCAATGACAAACTGAATTTTAGTAGACATTTCTAACCCTAATGTAGAGCATATTCTGTCAGGGTGCTGCATGGATCTGAAAAGCACTGAGCAGCTTTTGCAAATTATTCAGTGTTCTCATTTTGCATCAAAATTAGGGTAGATTTTGAATCAGTAGATGCTTCTTTGAAAGGGGCTTACAGAAATTTACTTTTTATTTTATTGTACTTCTCTAATTTAGATGGACACTTAAAACCATCTGAATGTGCTGATTGTGCAAAAGGACTTCATATTCTGTCAGGCTCTGGAAAACGTGGAGCTTTAAGTGCTCAAGGAGCTTTTTAAATCTCCTACTATTGACACTTGGTTATTATTTGTTGAGCAACATTTTGCACATACAAAATAGTAAATATGAACTTTATTCCACAGGTTTCTAAATCATTACTGAAATGTGGAAAAATTGTGTTTTGCAAGAAAATGAGCTGCTAGATTACCCCAGAACTGGAGCCCTGGGTGCTTAGATGTTTTCCAAAGAGCAGGATCCACAGGACAGGGTGTTTTTTTCTATTTGAGTTTTTCTTGGTGCATTTTTTTCACTTTTGGCCCTTGAACATACCAAGAGCAGAGTGGACTCCAATCCTTAGTTTTGCAGCCAGTGGCAGACAGAAACATAGCAGTGTGGTTTCTTTACATTGTTCTGTTATGAATTCAGCTCTACAGGCAATTTTCTGTCCTTGGTCTCCTGCCCATGCAGAGTTTTTGAAGTTCAATTTCAGACATGTCTTTGTCCCTAAACCAGCAGTAGTGGCAGCAAGGTAGCAGAATCCTGATCTCAGATGGCACATTATTTCTTCTAATAATGTGAATTTTGGTGTCTGTTTCATTGAAAGGAATGCCTAGTAACATGATGTTCTGCATGTATCTTTTCTGTAAGAACAGACAGCACTATCTGAATTTCTTCCCTGTGAGTTCCTCCTCCTCCTCTTGTCTGAGACCTTTCTATATGCAAAGTACTCCAAGTGACTCTGAGAGATTCATCCAAAGGAATTGGTAGGGAACTAACTCCAGTCCCTCAAATGAGTTGTCTAGTGACCAGACCTCTTGAATTCCAGCAAACCTTCATGGTGAGGGTCTTGGTCTGTGTCCCAGATGTGCCTGATGCTGCCAAAGATAGGTCCCTTCTTGAGCCTGCTGTCCTCTTGGAATGCTGCACCTCCATGGGATTGTGGAGAACCTCCCCGTGAGAGCCTCCACAAGTCACTGCAGTTCCCAGTGTTTATTGTGCTCAGGTTTTGTGGTGTTTTGTTTGCAGGTCTTTTCCCAAATGGCAAAACTGCAGTGGAATCCATGTGGACACTGGACCTACATTTTAAATATTTTTTTTTGACTGACTGGAGCACAAACCATTTAGCCATATGGGAGACCTAGAGGTGAAGAGAACTGGTGAAAGAGTTTAGTAAACTTGTATGAGGGAATTCCTTCTACTGCCTCACCACACTGCAATTTACTATTTATACACTGGTTCCCAGAGAGCAGACACTCCACATCAGTAAATGAAGGAAAGAACTGGGAATGGGAAAGATCTTCCTGGCAGATGATTAAAAAAGAAAGCAAACACATAACCATTTTCCTCTTCCTCCCAAGAGAAAATGTCAGTATTCTGAAATAACTGTTACATAACCATGAGGTAACATGTATTTTCATAGTGAAACAAGATTTTACCATTGATGCAGAGATCCACAGACATCTGTGTAGTGACAAAACAGCTCCTGTTTGCATTGTGAGGAATTGTGAAATCATCCTTGTATTTTCACCTTGCAAGGAATTTGCTACTGGTTTCAGCAGAACCTACTGGTGCTGCATAAAGCCTCTGAAGGACTGGAGGCTTGTACTTGGCTGTGATTAATCCACGACCTGCCTTTCCTACCTTTAGCAGATGGCTACTGCCTGACCACCTGAAACATCAGCTACAGCCATTAACAAAGAGATTCCTTATTTAAAATGTTTTTTGATTGTCTGAAAGGCTTTGTATTCATGTCTTTTATTACAAGTCACCCTGGATTATCATGTTCTAATGGCATTAACCATGCATTTTATTATCGTTATCAGAAGGTGAGTTTAAAGTCATAGTGATTGAAAAAACATATTCAGTTAGATTATTTAGAATACATACACTTTCTATAAGTCACTTTTCTGTCATTAACTTAATATGTGAAAATGAGAGAAAACATTTTTAATCAAAGTAGAAACATACCTCATCTTTAGAGAAAAAATAGATGAAGCATGTGAAAGAAAAAAATGAATGGCAAAAACCTACAACAAAGATGCAGTGATTTAAAACAAAAATATTTGATTTTTTAAGATCAGAGGTAAACTAGCTTAGTTATTCACAATTAGTGCCTGGAGACTAAACTGCAGTTGTTACCATTTCCTTTTTGTCAATCAGGTTGTAGCAGTTTGAACAGAGCTGCCAACACTTTGAATACCTCTAGTATCCACCGAGAGCCCCAGGGAGAGCCTAGTGAAGAATGGAATGCTACAGCAAAGGCTTTTTATGGTTCTTCTTTTCCCACAGAACATGTAAGTCAATTAAAAATATTGCAGACCAGACCTCAGTGAGCTAATTCCACAGATATTTGTACAACTGTACCCATCTGGATACTTTAAGGCTGAGTCAATCTCTGAAATAATATCAAAAGGGCAACAAGACACCATTTTTCACAATTAAGGTTGATAGAAAGCAGCAGGAAAAAGTCACAGCATATGAATCAAACAGATGCTAACCAGTCTGTTTGGGAGGGGAGGAAGAGGCTAGTCCATTGTGTACCCTAATAAAAATCATCACCTACAGTAAAAGTAGAAGTTAAAGAAAAAAAAACCCAAAGGAAAATAGTACTATGTAAAAGTATAAAAACATTGTTTCCTCTATCACTTGATAGGACCATGTCATTGAGGAGAATCCATGAAAGAATAAAAATTCAGCACATCTATGAATTGGAGCCTGTCCATTTATCACACACTGCAGTTATGCAATGCCCTATTTAGAGTAGTTTTATTATTTTGTAGGGTAACATTACACAAACCTGTAAAAACCTGTTGTTTCCCAATGACTCATCACTGCATTTTCAGATCTATGAGACTCTGGGGCTTGAACAGCTCTAACTGCTCTATTAGAATTTGACCCAATGCTGAATGGATCATTCAAAAGTGATACAGTAATTTACAGCTGCAGTTGACCTTTCCTGTTTAGAAGAGATTCTAGAGGTATTTCTCAGGTAGTTAGGGCTGTCTCTGGATGAGGTGTACAGTGGTTTCAAGTGACAAAGTTGGCTGACTTGAGCAGATAATCAGGTCTTGATGCCATCAGCATCCACATTCCCTGAAATTCCCAAGACTGATGTTTTAAATTACTCGACTTTCCTAGCCTGAATGACACAGGTGGATTTTCCACTACAGGGGTGGTATTTACTGTGTGGCTCTTGCTTTTTCTCAGAGGCGGAGCCAGGAGCTGAGTGAACTCCACTATGTAAGCTACAGCTGAAGCAAAGCTGTATTTCATTATCTGGTAGTGGTTATGTCTGCTTTGTCACTTCCAAACTAAAGCTCCTGCTGTGCTAGCTAAGTAAAAGCAGAGATGGGCAAGAACAGTGCCTTGCTCGTTTCACCTTAGATTTTCCAAATCCTTAATCTACAAAATCTCAGCCTGCAGTAACGCAGAGCACTCACTCCTTTCTGTGTTGGTGTCATTCTGATACCTTCTGTTCTCAGCTTTGTCATTTTAATGACCAATATAAAGAAGATGTTGGGAGATTAAAAATGGGTTTGACAATGTTTTGCTGCTTCGTTTCCTTTGACCAACATGCATGATTCCAACTAGAGCAGACTGAAGCCTTCTACAATTTGGGTAATCTCATTCAACCACAGTACAGTACTCTAAAAAAAGGATAAAAATTATAAACAAATGCTATAGGTGAACTTATAATTCCAGTAAAAATATTAAGTACTGTTTTAAACATTAATCTGTCCATGCTTCAGTACCACAGTAAGGATGAATAAGCACCCCCAGCTCAGTTTAAACATGCAGTTTTCAATACAGGACAGGTTCAGCTCCACAGATTGCTCTTCCATAGAGATTTTGACTAGTGGCTTGCAGTGAAGTATGATCTGTTTGTGGTGAGGCCTTGGGGAAAAGCATGAGAGAATTAACAGGTTGAAACTTTTACTGCTGAAATGGAGAAGATACTTCCTCACTGAAAGGGAGATGCCAGTCATTACAGACCTGAACTATCAGCACCTTCAGCTGCATGGCAGCAACATTGTTACAAATGCAATAATGAACAATTTGCATGAATTTTATTGTTCATATTTCAGACTTTAAGAAATCCTTGTGCACTAGTGAAGGTAAGCTTCAGCACAAAATTGATGTGCTAAAATAAAAGTAGGCCTGATAAAGACATAGTGCCTTAAGAGTTGGATGGGGAACAGCTGCTTAATATTAAAAAAATGATTGAGCAGAAGGGGAGGGTCTCATCTTGTGATTTTTGCAAGAGGAGGCCCCTAGCACAGGAGCAGTCTGAGATGTGACCTTGCAGATCCCCTGCAGCACTGGCTCTGTGCTGCACCTTGCTCAGGGGGCTGGTGCTGCAGGCTGCTCCTCCAAGAGCCACACAGTCCCAGATTACAAGTGGGGAACTCATCATTCAAATGCAAGGTTTTTGCTCATCAGGAGAAACACCTGTTTCCCTACTGTGTTGCCATCTGTCTTTGATTTGGATAGATATGAAGTAGCTAACAGTAACATATCAAAGAGTAATTAAAACTATTAAAAGAACAAAAAGATCTTTAACATAAAAAAGCCAACCTATTACAGACCTTGCATTACTGATGTTTGCTTTCTAATCTATACAGTGAAGTGGAGAGGGAGTGAACACCATAAACCTCATGATTTTGGGTTTTGTTAATCAAATGCTTGCATGGCAATAGAAATGTCAATTGCAACATTAAACTCTTTAATTAATCTATTTATTTTGCTAATCTGCATTCTAATACAAGCCTGTCTTTTAAATCACACTCCTGTACCAAGTCTTATGTTAAGGTTTGGTTTATAAAAGCGTAATTGTCATTGTCAAGTTTTCTAAATTAAATATGACACAAACACTTCAAATTAAAGGTCTTTTTCCCAATTGATTTATTTTCCTGTTAACATTTCCTCACTTGACTAATATTCAGCAGATATCCAACAATCTGAACCTTTCTATGTGAATTTCACTGGGTTATCAACTGCTAACATTTGTATTCTGTCGGGGTAAAGAAGGATTTGCTGCTTTACAGAACAAGCAGAAGTCTTCTCACATGACTGCCACTCCAGCAAGAAGTGAAAAGGCACTCAAAGGTGAGGAGAGCTGCTCTCCTTGGAACTCCACTATACAAAACCAAATAGGAGGAATTGAGAAATTACTGTATTTGGAGAGACTTCATTCAGCAAGAAAAAGAAAATATGAGGAAGGCCAGTGAAGATGAGTGCCAGGAGATAAGCATTCTTTCAGGCATAGACAGATCACTTGCCTCACCCAGATTTGTAGAGGTATTCCTACAGAATCTGGTCTGTGTGTGTTGTTTCATGTTTAATATAGCATGTTAACAGTTCTTATGTTCAAAAATGTATACAGTTCCTACTCCTAATGTTACTTCTGGTTCTGCAATCAAATTCAAGTTATTATTGGCTTTGCCCAAAGTTAAAAAGTTAAGTTAATGTTTTTATATATGTTTAGTACAATTAATTAATTACTAAACTGTACCCTTTCTCCTGCTCCTCAGAAGTTCTGGCTGAAATAATTCAGTTCATTTTCTCTGACAGACTGCTCAGTCAGTTTTCAGGCAAAATCACCTCCTACTGTTTCAGAATACAACGGGTTCTGCACACATTTACAACTACTTCCAGCAGTTCTAAGTGGCAGAAGAACAGAAAAATCTTCTGCTTACCTTGACTGCCAAATTATTTAAATATATCTGTTGTAGTTTCTGTATCAGTGAGGTCTTTTTCAACACTGAAGGATCTGGTATGATTACAGAGATAAGGCAGCAGATCTGACTTCACGAAGCTTCACTTCTGTTGGGTCACATTTCTCCTTCTTTGGGTCTGAGGGAAATTTTCTCTTTAAAAAATACTTGCACCACCATTTTTCTAACCTCCCTCCCTTCCTCCCCACACCTCTTGCAAAGAAAGGTCCCCATACTGTAAAATAAACAAAAGAAGCATAACCAAGTATTGCCAGTTTGTTGTTGCTGATTATATAAGAAAATCAACAGAAGACATTTTCCCATGTTAGTTTTATTGCCTCTTTTTTTCTTTTTTTTTCTTTTGTGTGTGTGGCAATTTAGAATATTTAGCTTCTTTGAACCAATTGCATACATTTTTTGGAAACATTCACAAATTGTCAAAGTTTTGAATAAAATTCGTCTATAGCAATATTACTAGGTCCAAAAAACAATTCTTAGGTGTCTGAGAGACTGAGGAGACTGTTTTTCACTTGATTCAAATTTTGTTTCCAGGTGTTTAGAGTGTCATACAATTGCTGCCACTGCTGCTTTCCAAAAGTCCGATGTGTGCTGTGACTGGAGAAGTAAAACAAAATTGGGAGAAGATTACTAGAGATGTCACACTCCCCTAATCATTCTTCTACAGCAGTACTTTACTCTCATAAGCAAATAGGAAAATTCTGATTTTTCTCTCTAGAAAGGGCTGCACTTCACCAGTTAAGATAATTCTGTAGCCTTCCCCAATATATAATGCAACAACAGTCATTAGTATTCTTGTCACTAGTAGGTCATTAAATGAAATGTCCTGGAAAGTAGGACTCTTTCATTAAATAAGCTAATCACATTCAGTGTGAGCTTTAATAAAATTATGATAAATAGCAACTATTTAACTACCAGCAACTGATAGGAACAACACCTTGCTTCTAGTTAGAATATTCTATAAATGTAAGTGAAATAATTAGAACACACGAAGTTCTGCAAAATGCCATGAAGAACTGTCTTACCTGACAACGACTTTCCTCTGTGTCTGATCTATTTTGCAGTACACCATCTTTGTCTTTACAGCTGCAAAAAAAACAATACTGTTTGGAACAACATTTTCATGATAGTGCCAAGGTGCACAAAAATGGTTCCAAATGAGATCAATACAAACATAAGAACACAGCAGTTCACTTCATGTGTTTTGCTGCTGGTTTTAATGGCCTAGTAGGCAGAAAAGCAAAATGATGTAACAAGATGAAGGTCATGCATGAATCCTATTGTTTGGTGCCAATCTATTAAAGCAATATCCTGTACAGATTTTATGAACTTCTCTCCCCTACAAACACATCCTGTTTTAATGACAGCAAACAAAACCAGATGACAAATTAAACCTGCAAACAATTTATTAGTTCTGTAAAGAATTACATGAGATACAGTTCCTGTCACTGGGAAGAAAAACACTGGTTAAAACACAACAGTTGGGCCTGTCTTTAAACGTGAAGCTGTGCAGCTTTACCTTGTAAAAAGCACAGGAATTAAAATTAATATTGTCCTTAGCTTAGAAGATTATAAAGGTCTTGTTCATGAGCACTGTGTGCAGAACCACAGTTCTTACCATCAATGACAAATGCTTCTACATCATCAGCCCCGATCTGGAGCTCCTGCTGCATTGTGTCAAAGGAGATCTCTTTGTTCTCTACAGCCATTCCCATGAAAGTAAGGAGCCTCATCTTGGCCATATTGTGTTCGTGCAACAAGCCTGAGGAAGAGTGTAGATAGTTTAATTAATGATTTAATTATAATTAATTCAAATAATTTGCTTTTCATGTTATTTTTACTATATATGCTTCCAATCGTTTAAAATTTATTTCACGTTGAAATATATTCTATTTTTCCTTATCAACAGGTTTTTTTGTGGTAAAATATCAGATCCTGTATCTGCCTTGTCTTTTGCTAAAATAGCAAGTTTCATTGTGAATTCATCAAGACTCGGTTGTTTTTTAGCAGAAATGTATTATCTACAAAACTTTATTTTTTTGAGCAGTAAAAACATCACCTAAACAGAATTTGAGGTGGTGAGAGTGCAAGTGAATTTTTCAGTTGCATCACCTGGAAGAACAGCAAAGCAACAAAATGGAAAATCCATGGCTGGTTATGACAAAAATCTTCTTACAGCCTCAGCACTCATTCTCCTGTAGTTTCTGGACAATAAACCTCTCACAGTGATGGTTCCAGCACATAACACTGTGGTGCCAGAAGAAAGCATGTTGCTATTGAATTTGTTTGTCCACAGTAAAAAAGGCATCATGAGCCCCATGTGAGCATCCAGTGTGGCTCAGAAAAGTGCTGTTCAAAACCAGCGGAATGGATACTGAGGTCAGGATACATCTTTTATGGGATTGAATAAATGGCAACACAAGAACTGAGCCAAGGCCTTGCATGTCTGAATCAGAGACCATTTTCCTGGAAAAACACCTAGGTCAACCAAGTTAAGTCACTGAGATGAAACAAGGCATTTCTTAATCCCAAGGTCCATGAGGTACCAGCTAAGATCCAGTGGAAGTTTCTTAAAAATGAGTGTCAATCTTTTTGTTCTAGAATGCCATTATAAACATTCCCATAGCTTCAGTAAATATGCAAGTTTGGAATTTATAACACCCATACACTAGCAGGGAAGCCCATTAGTGCAGGACACCATGTTGTGTTAATTAGCTGTAATTATGATGCAGGTTCCCTATTTGGCACCGATTCAACAAAACCACGATCACCATAATTCACACGAACGAGGAGCACCAGCAACTATCCCTAACTGGGTTTAATGGAACTCTACAAGCATCAAAAAATCAATTAGCACACATTAACCCTAATTAACAAATGCAAATGAGATGCTGATTAAGTTTGTGAAGAAGACTGCTGATAATACCAGATTAACTGTGGCCATGTTAGGGCGATGCAGTTGACACAGATAATGCTACTGCTGGCCTAAGTTGTCAGCATTAATAAAACAACAAATTGTAACAAACCCATGCTGCCTGTAGGAGCCTTCCTGCACAGCTTTCCTGGGCCAGTTCTACCTGGTCCTGGCCCAGGAAAGGTTACAGCTACAGCCCATGCTCTACTGCCACTGGAATCCTACTCTAAACAGCCTTTTAAAACAAAGGTATTTTGGCAAGTTATTAAAAAAAAGTCCAAAGCATGGTTTAAAATCTCATTGCTTTTGGGAACAGATAATTTTTGAATGCCTCATCTAATAACTGCATTGTTGTATAGACCAAACTGCCCTTGTTTTTCAAAGCCATGGCTGAGCCACTCAGTTCCATCTGTGCTGCCTCCAAATCTCTGCTTGTCCAAAGACAGAGAGTTTCTGAGCACACCACAGAGAAATCAACTGAAGTGAAAGTTAAGATTGTCTTTCCAAACAATTACACAGGTATTTAAGGATTTTCCTAAGATTATATGAATCTTAGATATACTGAAAGTTCACACACTGAATTAATTCATGGAGGAAAGCACAGACACTGGGAGGCAAGGCAAAAGAAACCACAACTGAGGATAATACAATTAATGCCACATAGATGTGTAATTGATCTTGCATAAATTTATTCAAATGTTTAGTGTAACAGCAATTTCAGCAAATACTTCTGTGGACAAGTACCTAAAAGACAAGCCCCCAAATCCACTTTCCCCTGAGAAAGACAAACAAGATGTCTGCATAACTAATGATCAGATATACCTGACTAAAGATACACTTATCCTATACACACATTTACAAGCTACCAAAAACCTGCTGCTAATTTCATCCACCAAAAAATCCCATTGGTATTTCCACCATTTTAACACCCAAAGTACCACCATTTTAAAGCCCTGAGGCATTATTCTAAAAATTGTATCACACTCCATTAAACAAAATAATGCACGTGTTAAAAAGCTGCACTAAACTCTGTTTTAGCAAAACTATGGCTTTCCTCAAATGCATCCAAGGAGTGTTTAAGTGTCATTTGAAAATCAAAGTTATAAAAAAAAAATTGTATTTTAATGGAAACATTTATTCATTACCAATATGTCAAAACCTTAATGCAGTAATAAAAAAATCTGCATCATTGAGCAATTTCTGCATTGTCACTGACCCCTGTCCTAAAAAGCTGGAATATAAAAAACGTAATTTTAATGCATGCAATAGCTTATGAACCAGTGCTCCTTTGAAACAGTCAATTACACATCAACGGGGGAGTGTCAAAGTGTTAATTACTACTCCTTTTTTCCACAGTGTGTAAATAAAGAGGGTGCTGACATTAACATTCCATCACATTGCTTCATGTGATGAAACAAATTAACTGGGACAGACTATGCCTTGCTGGGTCTAATGCATCAGCACACGCAGACACACACACACACACAATTTGCAGGCTTTATCTTACTGCTCAGAAGTATTTGCTGTTATAAAGTTATTCATCATTAAAAAAAATAGATTTATACAAGCTGGCAGTTTCCTCAATGCAGTTGTGATCTCTGGCCTAGCCTAGAGTATGAATGTGTTAAAACCTTTCATGAGGGGAGTTCTGAGAGAAAAAAGCAGTGGGTAAAACCACTTCTCTTCAAAAGCCTTAAAGCAGCTTGTTTTCAAAGAACAAACCAGAGTTAGATGGCCCACAACTCACAATCTACAAGAGGTTATCATCTACAAACCCTAATCTGTTATGAAATTTCCTTGCTTCATGGATTCAGACTGAATTACCCTGTGGCTTCCATACCTTAAACCACGTAAATTGTCAGAAATGTAACGATCTGAAAACTTACCCAAGGAGTCAATGAAGTCTTTGTTGTTCTGATAAAACTTGACATAGGATGCTAGTTTAGCACTTACAAAAATTGTTAAAAGCTAGAAGATAAAAAACAAACATGAAAACAGTTTAAATATTATCTTGATTTCCCTCTTTGCAGGCTGGACAGATACAGATAGAAACTATGGGTATTGAACAGAAAAATAAGCTGTTAAGAGCTGAAATTTTGTCAATAGTTGTGGGCAGTCTGGGCTGGGCTTCTTTCCTTTCCCCAGACTTAAGATTTGCTACAGAATTCATGTGAGGACAGGACTTGTAACTGAGTTTCTGAAACTTTGAAAGGGAAACATTTCACATGCAATTTTAATTTCGAAGACTGTAAAAGATTTAGCACACTGCAGCTCAGGATTACTGACACAGATAACTATTCTAATGGATTTCAAAAGACACATTAAAACAAAGCAGTCTACTGCTATCAAACCATCTCACTAAAAACAAAGTTACTTACATCATGAATAAGTTCTCCTTCCAAAAATTTGACTGGTTTTAAGGCAAGAAGATGATCAAAGAGAAAGGTATTTGGATCCTTCAATGCTCGCACAATACATCTGATGAGAAAAGGAAAATGCTCACTTTCAAAGCAATACAATGCTTACTTTCAAAATCTTTGACTAAGAGCAACTCAATGGCAAATGTTCCTTGCTTTCTAGGAAACACACAATGGTTTTCAATTATTCTTCGAAATAACATATGTCACATTCCAATTTTAAACTTCATTTTACAGATGAAGTAAAAAACCAGGGAACAGGAAGCATTAAGTAATTTGTTCAGTATCCCAAATGAAATGTGCCAGGTCAAACCACAGATCACTCTACAGTTTACATATATGCATTTATTTCCAGCACACCCTGTGTTCCTAGAGGTATTTTTAGTGTGCTCCTAAAATTTCATAGAATTAAGTCGTTTTGGAAGATTTAATTGAATATGTGACACAAAACAGAGAAAACCCCAACACCAAACAGTGCAAGGCCCAGGATTTATCAGTTGCAGCTCCTGGCTAGAAACAGGAACTCCAGATGAAAGCTTTTCTCAGCAGCAGCACATGAGAAGCCTTTGGCTTGCTCTGCCACACAAGGACACCAGGGAACTCGCTGCAGGTTGCTGTAGGGTAGCCAGTGAAGTTCCCACTTATGCACAGACACTAATTTTCCAAAGGAGTAATCCTGATTTTCCTCCATGGTTAAGTATAAACAACTCCCTTGAGAACTACTGGCAGTGCACATCTGGCAGAACTTAAAGAACTAATTCCTAAGAAAAATCATGATAGTTAGAACATCAAAACACAGGCATTTCCTCATTTTGGCCAGTGGGGAAAATGCACTGTTATGAATCAATTTAGTCCCAGCTTGTTCAACAGGTCAGCTTATTTCTGTACAGTTCACATCCTTTGTACTTGCTCATAGAGAAGACAGCAACAATGCTTTTTCAAGAGAAACCACTATTTGAAAAGAATGCTCATGGTTAGATAATGAAACAGGCAAAAATAAAAAAAAACAACCTGAAATAAAGGATTCCAGTACAGATTCTGGGTGCACAGCTGATACAGAGAAGTCCTTACCCAAGGCTGGTCTCTCTCAGCAGTGACCAGAAACACTCCTGTGCACTTGCACACTGCTGCTACAAACAACCAGACCTACTGCAGAGACAAACTCTTGACTGAGTCAGCAATGCTACAGAAGAGGCCATTCAATAGTCTTTAATAGTAAGGGGATCAAAATCATTTGGCAATTGAGGAAAAGTTACTTTTAAGGAAACTGAAAAGTCAGTATTACCTGTGGGCATCGACTCTAGCCTGGGAAGCATTGTCCTCTGTGTAACTTCCCAACAGCTCCACCATTACTTTTGCTGCAGTGTCACTATAGAAGAAAATAAAGTTACCTCAGGATTGCTGAAAAAATAGTTTAAACAAGACACTCAAATATTTAAATAATTCCATTATGATGTTATAGGTCAAATTAAATTACACTTGAAAAAGATGTAGATGATCCATTTTAATTTTAGTGGAGAGAACAAATTAACTGGATGTATTCTTTCAATTCTTGTTCTACAAAATGTTTATCTTCACCCTTCATTTCATTCTCTTAAACTGATAAATTACCTGCTGGTTATGGAAAAAGCTTTCTGAGCTAGGAACAGCTTTATATGGTTCACTAGAATGCTCCTCTTGTGCACATCTGGATTTAATCATTGTGCAATAAGTAGCGCTGCAAAGTTTATTTCAAATGTAAAATGGCATCTCTTAAAGAATATTTATGGTCAGGAAAATGACTGTGTAAAAGCTGCTCTCTTCTTTCACAGATCCTCTCTTCAAGTATCCGAGTGAAAGCTGCTCATTTTATTGATGAAATTACACAGCCAGCAGCAATGAGACTGGCTGAGGCTGCTGTGAAGCAGCTTCCAGCACTGCTCTGACAGACAGCATTGAGACAAACAGCTCCTCAGAAAGCTGAGCAAACCTACAGGCTTGTCTTCCCAGATTATCTTGTAAACAACATCAATACTACTGCTAACCAGCTCTGAGATGGTTACTGTGTCATTTTAACAGATTCTGATTGGTTTTCACTTAACAGTTTTACCACCAAGGCCAGCAACCGCTGATGCTTGTTGCAAAATTTACAACAAATTATCCCACATGGCCCAAAAGGACACACAATTCTCCTTAAAACAACACACTGCAAGAATAAAGTCTCAATTTGCATTAATGACTTAGGCCAATGGCATAAACTGCACAGGGAAGAACAAGCCAACACAACATGCCCAGTATGTTCAGTGTGAGGTTTAACCCATAGAGCAGCACAGGTCTGAAAGGGTTTTGTAGTACAGTAACACTGTCTTTATATGGGTATTTACCTGAAATCTCACCATACCACTGTTTGACAGCCACTCTATAGGCTGAAGTTTGCTCACAGAGAATTTACCAGACCTGAGAGATGTGCAGCACAAATATTAAGACATCACAGGCAACACCCAATATCATATATAATCTGGATGTACATTTGTCCCCAGGCAGGGGCATTTTCTGTAGATCCCAGCACTCCAGAACCATGTTCAGGGATATAAGCCTCAATGAAACATTTGTTTTAAAACTCCAGCATTAAAGAGGTCAGTTTATGTTTTGCCCTGGTAACCAAATTAACGTAGATGAACTGACAGTTCTGTATGAGTGAAAAAAAAATTAATTTAGGCAGCTTTATATATGGGAGATGCATTTTGCATGTAAATCAGTCTGTGACTGACTATGATTTTAGTACTGGTGAAAATTCACCAAAACTAGATGTTCTAGGAGACAAAGGACCAATTTAATACAGGAATGGCAATATACAGATATTCAATCAAAGTGGCCTCAGCTCATGTGCTATTTAACTTATGAATACACAATTCCTTATTTAATAAAAGCTTTTCAGCAGTTGTTCTTGTGCTCTTCAGAGCTATGTTACAGTTTTCTGGCACTTTTCCACTTTTCCTCTCCTAATCTTCCCCTTAGCAGCAAAAATTGAAAACTATCACTTTACTAATTTCAAACAGTATTTTCAATTCCCTGCCTTTTTTAAAAAATTATTACTATTTTTAAGTGGGGAAGGAGTGGAATTTTTCACTTGTATTTCTAGGAAACAACAGAATGCTACAAGACATTTACTCCCAAACTTTGTGTGCTAAATTTTTGTGAACCTTAGCAAATATGGCAGGCCTTTAGTTCTATATTCTATTCAGAGTCAGATTACTACTGTAAATAAGGCTGTTTCAAGCACTAATACAGACCACTATTTTACCACAGCTTGTTGTTGAATGTGTCTCACTTAAGGTGCAAATGTGAACATTTTTTCTAGCAAAACTGCCTGAGCAAGAGCTCTTGGCTCCACTTGCCAGTCTGGATGTGTAACTTGACAAAAAGCTAGTGAGAGCTGAAGAGTGATGGTAAATAAAAGGAATGAAAAAAACCACAGCAGAGAACTCAGAGACTTAGTGAGATGTTGGAATCGAGTCCCTCTACATCACATGATATTAAACTGAACTAAAATTAAATGAAACAATTACTCTGCAAGTGCCTGACATGCTGAGCTTTTTGCTACAAGTATTAATAACCAGACTTGCCAGACCTGTTTGAATTTAACTTGGGCAGGGCTAAAGCTGCTGAATCCTGCCAGCAGAGACCAGCTTTAAACTGCATCAAGGTGGCTGGAAAAGGTTTGACAAAACAAACTTTCCCTTCTCACTGCAGACAAAGGGACACCACACAACTTGTGCACATCTACTTTTAAGGAGCTACCAATCTATTAACTAGCAACTGATCCAGTGGGAGAAGGTCTATTAGCTATGGAAAACCATCTCCTCTGCCACGCTGAGCAAAGCTAAAACATAAGTCAAGCAAAGGAAACAATTCAGTTGTCTTTACCAAATTAGTTTCTTTTCCCTTGATTATAAATCAACAATGGTAACTGAGGTAGGATTTTCATCATGGACTTTTCAGTTCCCACTTATCTTCCCATGCTGCTAGACAGAGCAACATTCCTGAGTGCCACAGCTGGAATGCTGCTGTGAGTTTCCCATACTATTGCAAACACTGCCCACTGATCCAGGAGAGAACCAGGTCAAAGGTGCCTGGGTCACTTCTTGTTTTCTTTTCTGGAGAGAAGTGCAAGTGCTCTGAAACACTGCTCTGCTCAGTGCACAGCTTGCTGCAACCCACAGTAAGGACACCAACTGCAGGAGTCATCCCTTACAGGCCTTGTGGAAGGTTTCAGTGGCTGTCTTAAAAAATCACCTATGGTTAGCAAGCAAAAACCATTTAGTACAACTGGTAGCAATGGAATCAAAAACTACAAGTTTAATCCACTGATTTGATAGCAAGACTAGCTAAAAATAGCTAGCTGTTAAGTTTGGGAATGAATCTAGTTAAATAAATCAACAGGATGGGAAGTGAGGAAGAGCAGGAATGTTATCAGTGTAATATTTCTGACACAAGCACTAAGCCATGGAAAAGATCTGTGACTAACATTTCTGAATTTATTTTGACCATCTGAAATCTGCCATACAGAACTATTGATGCAAAAGCATTTGAGTCTTACAAACAGGAATTCCCAGTAATGTAGCTCACAGAGTAACCACTCCATGAGGATTAATCATCCCTAAATTGAGGTTAGTTAAAAACGATCCTGCTGTGCTGATGCATCATTCCCAGGCTACAATTCCAGCAGGACAGAATGAGCCAACTGTCCTGACAGAACACACTCTTCTCCACCTGTGACAGATTCACACTTGCCTTTTTACACCCCCAGCAAGGCCATGTCCCCAGTCCAAGCCCCTGTGCAGCCACACAAATCCCACACCAGCACAAACACACACAGGTACTGGCAGCTGGAATGGAGGGGACAGGACAGAACTTCGTTTTGCAGCAGTACAAGGCTATGCAAATGCTGAAAATGCAACTGTGAGTCAGCAGTGGAGGGGGCCTGATGCTGCCTCACTGTGAAAATGAAAAAAACCTTGGAAAAAGTAACTCAGAAAAGAGAGTGGAAGGTCAGCCCCCACATCCCAAACTGCAGAGACAGGTTAAACAGGTTTGAGCTGTTGTGGAATTACACCCTGAACCACTGGACAGCAGCCCATCTCTGCAGCCCTGGCCAGGGCAGCCAATCCACTGTATCATTCCTGTAAGATAAACTGATGACAGCTCTCAGTTCAGACCTGCATTAATTTACAGGCACCCTACACACTGGATTACTCTGCATGCCAGAAGACAGTGGTCTGCCAAGTTTGTTAGATCAAAGATGCTTCTTATGATCCAGGATAATAATTCAAAATGGCCAAGCAGGTAGTCTGTGGACATTAATTTCCATGACTAGTGGAAAGCTCTGTCCTGAAGGTAATGTTTACATAAAAAGACTGATTCTGTTAGCCATGATTGATAAGCCTTCCCACATCATTAAGTAAGAGACAGCACTACCATGCACTAAAATGTCAAAAGTGCAATTAAATAATAAATTTGGCATAATGCTACAATGCACTAAGATGATTATTTATAGAAAGGAATAGTGTTACTTTGGGAATCTGTGGTTTGCAGCTAATTCACCACTAAATTTAACATTATTTGGAACACTGGTTTAATACAAGACTGCTTAAAAATATTTTTTAAAAGCCCAGAAGTGTATTTGGATTGTATTATTGGTACAAATTAATTTTACAAAGCCCAGAAGTGTATTTGGATTGTATTAATTTTACAAATGTGAGAAATACTTTCCCTATAGATCACCTGCAGTACATCAAAATACAGAGTTATCTAATATGACTTGTCTTTTATACCTTTTCTTGCAGTCTACTAGGACATCATAGAGCAGTCTCAGGAGAGTGTGCTTTTTCTCTGTGGCCAGATTCCAGTCAGAAATCCATTTTCGGACCTAGGTAGGATACAAGTGAAAAAGAAACATTCAGGAAAAGATTAAAATTGCACTACAAATACCTCTCATTTTCTCCCAAGCAGAAAAGGATTAAAAATACCTTGCACAGAGATTTCTCTTTTAGGTTTTCTGATTCTCATGCTCCCGTTGCCCCTTGTCCTATCACTGTTTGCCCATGTCAAAAATCACTTTCTCTCTTTAATGAGCCCCCTTTGAAGTACTGCAATAAAGGCATCCTGGAGCCTTCTTTTCTCCAGGCTGAACAATCCCAGTGCTCTCAGCCTTCCCTCACAGGAGAGGTGTTGCATCTCTCTAATCACCTTCACGGCAATTTCTCTAGGCTCTGGCAATTTGTAAGAGTATCTTACAAATCTGTATCAGCTCTAAATAACATTTAGGGGCAACATGATTCATACAAAGGCCACAACTTGAAGGGTCACTTAAATACCTGATCTAGTTCAGTTGGAATGTACTGGATGGCACCACAGGAGGAGGCCACTTTCAGAAGGCTGCAGTACACTGTGTACCTCACAGGAGTGTTCTTGTCCATGCCATGGAAGAGATTGCTCAGGCTAAACCACAAACAACCGACAGTGGAGTTACAGAGCTTTCAAAAAACATCACTGGAGTGCATGTAAGTGTTCTTTTAAGACACATGTACAAAGCATCTGGCAGCACCTTACATCTGTGAATTGTAACAGCTTCCAGTTTTGTAATCATTTTCAGCAAAGCTAAAAACTATGCATATTAATTTTATTTTGTAATACCCAAGGGGAAAAAAAATATCGGTACTTCTATTTTATGACAGTGAAAAGAAGGTAAAAAAAAAGTGCTTCCTGCAACTCCCCACACTTTGATTTAAAGACACACAAGATAATCCTTCCCCTTCAGAGGCACAGTTCCTTTGCCAAGTCCACCATTTGCCCTGTGCAATACTTACAGCTGCAGTCTAAGAGATGGGCGCTCTCCTTCCCGAAATTTCACTAACTTCTCACACAGGTTTTCAATCAGTGCTTCTTGTTTGTCAGGTTCCAGGATCAGAAGCAGAGAGACAACACTGTTCATCACACTCTCCACATCTGCATAAACCAAAACACACAGCTGTTTGAAACTGCAAGCAGCAATCAGGAGCTACCTTGTGCTGGATATACTTCTGATAATAATAATTCATATTTTTGATATTAATTACCACTTTGCATGAGCAGGAGTTTTAAAAGAAAGAAAATGCAAAGATACCAACCTGGATATTCATCAGAAAGTACCAGAGACTTGGCTCAGGTGGGCTTATACCAACATACCTCCATGGAAGACAAGAATTACCACTCTAAGGTCAACACAGAACGTGGTATTTGACATCACACTTGCTCTGAACTCTCTGTTCACACACAGGAGAAATCAGAGGAGCTCTAGACACACTGTGCCTTCCTCCTGCACATCCAGGGGACTGCCCACAGTTCTACAGTGAGAACAGTAACACCTAGTGCTCAAGTCAAACATTTCACCAGGAACATGAGGGATCTCACCCAGACCACAGGGAACATGCCCTCAAGAACAATGAGGAGTATTACAAACCCTCCCCAGTTCCTGTTTTAGGTGTGATGTTCCATCCTTTCCCAACAGAACCACACCAGTTTTGTCTTTTCAGTCTGCCCAATTATCAGTCAAGCAAAGGCAAAGAACAAAATTCATTACATATGGAAAATATTATCTGTTCCCCAAAATGCCACCTGAGCATTAAAAACTATTTTACATACGAGTTTTACATACAAGTCTCTACGCCCTCACTACAAGCAGAGTCTAGCTCAGCTTCCAACTTCTTCAAAGAGTGCTGGATGTGTGGAGAAAGGAGGGGCAGAGTACATGCAAATATTCCATGGCAATGATGGAAATATTGCACTTCCAGTTTTATGAAGATGCATGGCTTTTAATGCTACAGATTTCTAAATTCCGCCAACTGTTGCTGTTTGAAATCACCAATGGCAATAAACTTAGCAAAACCAACAAGACTTAGAGGCAAACCTTTGTCATCCTCTTTCAGGCACACATCACACACTTCAATAATCTGTGCCAAGTCCACATGAAGTCCACCTTCAGCATTTTCTTCAGAGATTTCTGCTCCTTTGGATTTCAGGTAAGCTCGCAGTTCTGCAGCCTTAACAAAGAGAGAGACAACACATACAAAACAAAACAGTTGTCTTGTGAATAACAAAGTCAAAGTAATTAAATTTCTTACAGATTTTAGTTCTGCCAGATGCTGCACCTGCTGTGACCAAACAGATCCCAGATCTGTTGGCCTTTCTCACAGTGTCATTGTGTCACTTTCAACTGGGTACTGCACTGCAGACCTAGGAAGTTTTTGTGACAGACACTTTCTTAACAATTTTTACTCTTTTACCCTCTGCAAACTTCAGACAAACATTTAAACCACTTAAGTTGCTTCTTCACCAGAAAAGAAAAAAAGGTATAAACAAAGTCACTTTAGAGGGCAGAACTCTGTCTTCACAACAGTTTCTAATTGATTATAGAATGGCTTGGGTTGGAAGGAACCTTAAAGATCATCTTGTTCCACATCTCTGCCATGGGCAGGGAACATCCCACTAAACCAGGTTGCCCAAAGCCCCATTCAACCCAGCCTTATAATGTCATGAGCTGCCTTCCACTGTTGAGACTTAAACCTACACCAAGAATATACCTTTCCCTCAGCAACAGGCCTATTCATTGCAATTCAAGGCTTCACCAGCAGAACTACAACCCTTCAGAAACAATCTGAGGCCATAAAACTTTTGGCACAGGGCACTTCTGACCAGGAAGCTGCTGTGACATTTACATCTCGTTCAGTGTCAAATCATTTTGGAACCAGAAGAAAAAGCTAAACGCCCTGGGACAAACTGCTGTAGTGAGAATGTTTCATACCAGCTATTTGATGGGGCTGTACTAGACACTAAGACAAGTGAAAACCAGGCTGAAGGCTGGTAGCCATGTGTGCACTTCTTACAGTTCAACAATGTGCATACACACACATTATACACACATTGTCTGTACATCCACATGTATGGGCACATACACATTTCAACGACACTGGGAACAAGCAGCCCCTAAATCCAAAGGCACAACAAAGCAGCAGCTCAAAGACAGAATTCCCACTTCCCGTGCCTGCAGTACCGAGAATTCCACAAAACCCATACGTGAACCCATTTTCTTCTCCTAAATAAAAAGCGAGGCTGAAGAGCGACGAAAACGAAGTGCCGGAGAGGCGGAACACTGAAGAGGGAACTGCAAACAGAGGGTTATCTTTCAGCCATTATGTTCAACTTTCTCTAATCGTCTGCTCGATCTCTGTAGGGAACAGCCCAGAGGAGTTCGCGGAGCGCTCCCGGCGCGCACGGCGGGGCAGGTCCGGCCCCGGCCGCCGACCCCCGACACGGCCCGGCCCGGGGCGGATGGCTCCCCGGGGGCGCTGACCTGATCCTCCTCGGTGATGTCGATGAAGGCCGGGACG
>JBBMKD010000216.1:2335632-2382017 GCA_037834095.1 Argya squamiceps | reverse complement strand
CCGCGCTCCGACCGCCCTGCCCGGACCGCCCTGCCCGACTCCGACTCCGCCCTGCCCGCTCCACCGGCCCTTCCCACCGTCGGGCGGGAACGGGGGACTGCCCTGGCACGGCCGCTGCACTATACCCGGCCCCCCGCCTCTCTTGGCGCACGGACCCCGGTTCTCGCTTTCACGCACCCGGCTCCTCCACTCCCCTCACACACACACACCCGTCCCCTCATACACACGCCTTCCTTCCTCCTCACTTAAAAGCTGGAGTGCTTCTTGCTTAGTACTTTTTCCAGGAACACGTTAAATACCAGACTTGGCGTAGGTGTGTCGGGAGTAAAACGTGGCGGGAGTAAGGACAGCAGTTCCCGAACGGAGGCTGGCCGCATTTTCTTTAGTTTGGTTGAACACCTGCGCTCACGCTCCGCTGGGAAGTGAGGAGCCCTCACTCGCTGTCACCGGTGTGTTGTGCGCGTTTTCTGCTCCAGAAGTTTTCTGGTTTGCTCTGGCAGAGCACCAGGAACAGGGTGACTTCCCCTGTGCCCAAAAGCTAAAATGAAAGCCAAGAAAATCATAGAATAGCTAAGGTTGAAAAGACCTCTCAAATCACCAAGTACAACCAGTAACCCAGTAAGTAAAGACTGCTGTACACGAACCTCCTTATAAACCTGACCAAATCACGACTAAACTCATTTATTGAGTCTAATAACTAGAGTGGGGTTCTTAACACCAGGTTCTGAGTCTCCACAGCACTGAGCATAATGAAACTGACAAAGGCCCACACTGCCTTTATTAAATGTCATGACTCTGCTTTGTTTTAATCATCTGTGTGCTTGTGTAACTTTTAAATAATGCTTCAACTTTTAATTTTTTCATCATACGAATCCTGCCTAATTAGTTTATTCTACTTTAGGCAGATTTTTTAAAATATTACCCCTACTGTAGCTGATTAATTTTCTTTTAACCAGAATATTTTAATACTGTCTGACTGATAGTCTTACCAATATTTTGTATTTCAGAAGTCAACATCCTGGAAATTATCGATAGGTATAAAGATAGGTCTCTCCTTTGTCTGATCTTGAAGAGGATCTGATTTTCAGAGAATGAGTGTTTGAGCATTTTTAAAGTGTAGCTGACTTTCCTCTAGTACTGCTTAACACAGTCCTGTGACAGTAAAGGTAACTGGGTTCTATCATCCTGGGGCATAGGGATACATCATACATTTGATTTTCATGCATCTTTAGGAGACATTTCAGGTGCTAAAGCACATACCTGTTGCCAATTTACTTTCTGGAGTATTGTGCATGCCTGCAAGCTGCAATGAGTGTCTTAAAGATCCTATGCTGTATCTGAAATAAATTCCTCTGCAGATGCCTAAGCTACCTCAGGGCATATAAATGTCCCAAGTCACACAGGGAACTCCCAACCCCAGTGTCTATTTTTGTTTAGGCAGTGCACCCAGATGGAGGTTTGTCATGTGTTATTCTGGATAGACAAAAATAAAATAACCATGGATCACATGGGGTAGACAGGACATGACTCCAAAGAGCTCTGCTGGAATATCCACATATGGTCTGTTGCACGATACTTTATTTGTCCCAGAAGAATTAAGATGATCGATGATAGCTGGGGTTTGAACTTGTGCATCAGGAAGGCCACTTTGAATATAAAGGGGGCAGTGTGTGTTTTGTGAAACTACCGATGCAAAGAGGATGTAGTGGAGGAATGGCTTTCAGTGTCATTGCAATGATGACATTTCTGTGGAAACGAGGCAGTTGTTTATAGTCCTGTCTGCAGTTGGTGAAGCCGCTTCAGACACGGGGTGTGGATGGGGCTAAAGCAAGGGAGCCAGAGGTCCCTGCCGAGGCTGCCAGGACTGGTGCTCCCAGTGCTCCCAGTGCTCCCAGTGCTCCCAGTGCCCTGGGGCAGCAGGTCTGCAGGGCGGGCTGCCACCTCAGGGACACCTGAGAGGCATTTTGAAGGCAAAGAGGCAAAGAGGAATTTTGGCCGGTACCCACTGTAAATTGATTGCTTTGTTTCCATTCTGTAGGCAAACCAGAGAGAGGTGGAGTCTAAAGAAATGACATTCTGTCCTGTGTGCTTTGAACGTGGTGACTGAAGAAAACAAAGTCCTTTAGGTGAGACATCTTAAAAAGCTTCTTTTATTTTTCTTTCTTTCTTTTTTTTTTAATGGAGGCCTTTTGAAACCAGCATATAGCTTTTGAAAATAAAATGTTTGGTGTTAGAAGCTGATCCTCTTTCGTTAAAGGCGTTAACGAAAAAGATCTTCTCCAATACAGAAAGGAAGTGCAGATTCCAGGATGGCATAATTATTCCTGTTCAGAATCCCTCTTACTTGTTTATTTGTTTATTATACTTGTGTTTTTATACGGTTCTCTGTAGGAGAGATGAGAGTTGAGCGGTGTCTCTGGAAAGCCGTGTGAGGATGAGTGGCCGCTGGGAATTTTCACCCTTTTCGCTGTCGGAGCGATCCTTTTTGTGCTGAGTGCCCTCTGGAGGTCTGGGACACGCAGTGACCCGGCGAGTCGCTGAGCTCTTCAGGACTCCTTCCTTCCCTCTCTCTTTTTTTTTTTTTTCATTCGCGAGAGATATTATAGCTCACCTAAACGAGCAGAACACCGTTAAATCCGATTTTTATTTTTATTTTACTTTAAGTCAGAATTACGGCATAAAGGTTACTCAGAAAAGGTAAAAAATATTTTAAAACTTCATCCTAACTGCCAGACAGCCAAACTAAATCTGTTTCATATTTAGGAGCTTTGATTAGCTTTATCAATGTATCGAAGTGTGCCTCCTTACTTATGTTTCTGTTTTCTCCCTAGTTCTCGTTGGGGCTAAAGGGAAACTGCTAAAATACCCTTTGAGCCTCTTCTTGCAAGATATATCAGAAATCTCAGAGGAAGCCTGTTATCCTTATTCTTCCAGCCAAGTTCTGTAGCCAGAAGAACTCTGGATAACTTCAATAAGCATAACTTTTGGGTCCTCATCTGGTTTTCTTGTAATCTGTAAATTCTCCACTTTTGTCCATTTATTCCCCTAAGTGGATCAGTTAAAATAAATACCTGCAGTTGCCCTGACCAGCATACTATCTTCATTCAAGATATGTATTAAAATTTCTGACTTGAAGAAGCAAAATTCAATATTGCATTATTATTAACAATATTGGGTTCTAACATGGAGTTTTGCCTCTGAAAAACATTTAGAAATGTATTTTGTTTTGACTCTTGATGTGCTTATTTTGCTGCTAGTGTAGCAGGTGTTTTTCTTAATCATTTTTAAGGAGAAATCCTAAGTTAAGAGGAAATGAGCACTCAATTATTTAAATTTCCTGAGATTAGAGAAAGAACACTTTGCCAAACAATGCCTCTTCACTTCAAAACCTCTCCCCATAAATTATGTTAGGGGATCTTATTAAAAGTCTTTAAAAATTTCCTATTAAAAATGGTTGATTGCAGTCCAGACCATCACAGCTTTTGTGCTTTCAGTGAAATACCACAGCTGTCGCAAAGAAATATATTGTGAGACAAAAGGTTTTGTTTCCTTAGCCATAAATTATTTTTTGTGATATCTGAAGTAAGATAAAACTTTCACTTATGTTTGAGTGAAGGAAGATTCCAGTGATAACTTGTTCAAAAATCTATAAAAAGAATATAAGAATGTAGATCTAGATAGCAAATTAGAATCAGACTTCCTTTTTGTTTGAGGAAAGCAATTATTTCTGAAGTCAGTGAAGATTATAACCAGGGATAATAGCATAACTTTGCAAAGCACTGTGCCTTTATCTCAGTAGAACCTGAAGCTTTCAAGTGTGACCTTTGAGAACTCTGTAACAGAAACCTTTAGTTTTGAGCAGTTTTAAACCAAAGTTAAACAATAAGAAGTAGTCTGTTTGCTAATTGTACTATGTTATATTATGCTGTAACTGTAATACATTACATCAGATTACATTAAAACGACAAAAAAATAGACTTTTTTATACTTAAAGGAGCATCAAACAAATTTCTTTTGACCACATTTGTTTTTCTGTTAGCAAGTGAGTTTTTTGCTGTGGAATTCTGCATCTCTTTAGAGGAGAGAGGGCTGTTCATGCACTGAACAGGCTGTGAAGTATTTGCTGTCAGGGCTGAATTCTGTGTTCACCCAGCCAAGGAGTAGAAGCATATTCACAGGTATGACCTGTGAATGTAATGAAAATAGGAAATTACAGCTTATATACTAAAAATTATTTGCCAAAATCTTTTGCCAAGTAATTTTGAACAAAAGATGTATTAGGACATTCACAATTTGCTCATCCCTCATTGTTTTATGGGTAGAAGTCAAATTTGTCAGCCTCCTCCCCTGCTCGTTATAGGGATCACTGAATAAAGAAATACAGTGCAGGTGCCAGAACTCAGAATTTGAGACATTTTAGGTTACATATGGGAAAACTCAATGTGCTTTTTCTAATTATCAATAACATTAATAACTGAGCCAGTTCTCGTTACCTGGTGCTGTCTCAAGACTTTACTGGAATTTGTTTATTTGTATATTTAAATCAGGAGTGTACAACCCAAAAATGCAAGATGGCCTTTTCTTCTGTTGTGCAAAGAGAAGTGGAGTATGCAGCCTTGATGCTTTAGTAAGATTCATTACTGTAACCCCCTACTTTTTTCCTTCTGAATGATTCTTCTTACAAACCAAAATTCATCTTCATACTGCTTTTTTCATGGCAACATGTGCTGTGCATTCTTTGGGTCAAACTTAGACTGAAAGAACTATGAAGATAAATATGAATCAACATAATCAGCACTTGGGAATTATTTCCTTTGTGAGGATGAAGATATATATTCCATATCCCATATACCTGGGGCAGGGGCAAGGTGGGTCAGGGATTTGTGGGATCAGGAGTTGATGCACACCAGTGTGGATGAGATGCCTGGAGCACACAATTCCATACTGCTCCAGCCACTGCCAAAGGGTGTGTGGGGCACGTGGGGGTCAGGGGGGAGCACCTAAAACCTCTGTACCCTTGTAGGGTCTAGCTCTGTGTTCTCACTCATGCTGAATGGCCTTTTACAAGTAATCCCACTGATGTCAGTGAGACTTTTCTGTAATAAAATGCTGTCTGACAAGAATATGGATATCAGAATCTGGCCTGCTTGTACTAATTCCATTTTAATGAATACTTAAATGGAATTGTTATTAAAAAAGTCTATTTCCTAATATTCAATAAATCAAAACTATAAAATCAGCTTGCCAGTTGTTGCCACTCTAGTCAAAGCCATTTTCTCTCGTATTGAAAATAATAGTACATACTGTCTCCATTCAGGAGGGATTAATTGTAATACTTTTATCTTACTTCATAAGGTTTATTTCTAATAATGAAGAGCAGAAAAAAGTAGGGGAGCTTTAAACTTTTATTGTTTTTTTTAAAGAACTATAGATTCATGAGATGTTCCACAAACACGAAATTCTCTTAACAGCAGCATGTTTGATGAATGAGCAACTTCAAACCAGAGTTTTAAAAAGGCACTGTTCATTTCTCTGATCATATCCATTTAATTTTATGAGAAGGAGCCTTGGGCACTATGTGATAATGCAGAGATATACATTAAAACCTGCTAAGATTGTGTAGGCTTGTCATCTGATGAAGATTATTGGAGCAGTGTTGTGGTGTGCTGCTGGGGAAGCCACCTGAGGTCAGTCCCCACTGTAGCCAAACAAAGTTGGGTCTCCATAGGGTAAATGTTCTGGGTTTGAGGTAGTTTCTCCCTACACATGGAAGAGGACTGAAGGGATCTGCTGAACTTCCATGCTGACATCCACGCCGAGGAGCAGGAGGTAAGCTTATGATGCTGTTTGACTTCAGTGCACATTTACCAAATAGAAACAGAAAGGAGGGCAAAAAAGAAACTGAATTCACTTAAGTCGACGATAAATACGCTGTTGTATTGAAAGCCTGGCAGAAAAATTCTAACACAGTATTATTTCCTTGGAATGTGCTAAATCTTTGATATCCAAATGTTTCACGAGGGTGGGGAGTATTCAGTTCCCTCAAGATGTTCTTCTAGACAACAGGCCAGTTTTCTCATTTTATCCCTTTCCACATGCCAGGTTTCCAGAGTCTCTAACTTTGATGCAGTCCTGTAGACACCCCAGTGTGGGGCTGAGGATGCCAACTCCTCCATCGCTCTGCAGCAGCCTACCAAGTTGTTTTTATAAATTACACATTTTCTCCAGCCATAAATATTATTCCTAAAAGGGATACTGAAATGAAGATAATATGGCTTTTCAGTAATAGGTCTTCTAATGTCAGCCATTCTGTTTAAACTGTTCAATTTTCAACAGAATTAAAGATCTATGCAGTATATTCTACCTCCTGCAGACTGCAGTTGTTAAAAGAAAATAAATCACTTAAACAGGGTCATGAGCAACAAAGGCCAATGTGGGTTCAAAGTTTACAGGTCTCTGCATTTATCAGGTAGAAATATGCTACATTTCACTATTTCATAAAATATCCTTTTATGAAAAAGCCATCAATCTTTGCATGGCCTACTAAAACTGATTTCTCAAATGAAAGAAATGAATGATGACACCAAATCAAAAAATCGTTTATGAGTTTATATTTTTGCAAGACCACCATGACTTTCACATACGTTTTCAATTTTGGTAAGGATGTGATTATCATGTGGATATGTTTTACTCCCACCATTTGTACTAAGGGATCTGTCAGAACTGTGTACCCTTCCTTGAGCAGTTCAGGATTTGTTCAGATTTTTTCATTAATCTATAGTGGGTTTTATCCAGTGATCGTTATCGTTTCTGCACATTATCTACAGGCTTTATGGGTTATATATAGATATGTATAAAATCACATCTATCATGTGCAAGTTCACATTTAAACTAAGACTGCATTTAAATTACTTTGTCACTTCTCAGAGGTTTTTCACATTTCTGTGGAATGTTTTTTGCATGATTCCTGTCACACACTCTACAAAACATCATCTTAATGATAGCTTTTTAGTTATCCTTCTGGTCTTTCCTTATCTTTGTCATGCTTCTTCCAGGAATCTCCAAGCCCTTTAACCAAAAGGACAATTTAGATACTTGAAAACAGCATTGTACATTTATATTTCAGATACTGAAGTACTACAATGTAGTGGTTTGGGGCAGGAGCAATATAAGACATTACTTCTCATCTGGTAATGACAATACAACAACCAACATTCTGCACTGGAATAAGGAAAAGTGATTTCTGTTCTGGGTAAATGCTGTGGTCTCCCTTTGGGTCTGCACAGAGCAAATGAGCTTTGGCCTTTCCAGGTCTCCAGTGAAAACAGACACAAACAAATGAATATGATTTATTAAGTATCAGTCTCATAAGAAGAAGAATGCATGGGGAAGTTAGTCCAAACTTTTGAGAAAGAACTTGATGCTTGGGTTTTTAAGAGGAGAATTTTGCTCCTTTTGCTATAGAGTTAATTTTGGAAAAAAAATGTCATTCTTGTAGTTTTTTAGGTACAGTTTATTTAGGAATTATCTTTCTTTAACTATCTCTGATTAAGTGATGAAAATGCAAAGTTAAAGAATGTTTTGTACTTCCTTTGTAACTGAGAAATTAGATTTTTAGTGAAAATCTAAATTTTTCACTAAATTCACTACATTTTAGATAAATGCTATGGCATTTATCTAAAATGCTATCTAAACATGCTATCTAAACATGTATTTATTCCTATCAACTTTCTCTAGTCCCTCCTAGGAAAAAAAAAAAAGACAAACAGGTGAAAAGAATGGAGTTTAGTAGTAATTCTTGGGAAACCCTTTTGTCAGGTCACACAGATAGTGTTTGGTGCAGAGTTGCACTGTGGCTGGCATTGCATTCCTGCAGCCTGTGGTGTGGTGAGTCCTTTAGCAGCCTGTTTCTGGGTTGCTGAAAACTGAAAACTCTGGAGAACCTCACATACAGAGAACACTGAAACATCTTTCAGTGAGCACTTTGCATTACACACCAAACATCTTCCCAAAACAAAACCTATCTAGTCTGATTAGACCAAAAGGTAAACAAAACATTCTATTCGTTTGGTGATGACCTTACAGCAAATGTTGCTGTTAAAGCAGGCAGGATAGGAAGTTCTGGATGTTATTTTTTTAAAATGAATTTCAGAAGAATGGTACTTACAAGAAATTTGAGGGCTTCTGTCAATGTGTTCCTCAAAGTATCCTGAAAAAAAATCACAAAATTCTGTAACAGCTCCCTCAGGTGCCAGAATAATGCCCCCAAATCCACAAAGTGGCTCAGGAGAGCTCAGTGTGCTTTGCCTTCACATCTCAGTACAGAACCCTGTGGTTCTTGCAGTCAGGGGCCCGTGGCTGATTCATGCATTAAAAATGCTCAAAGTAGCTGGAAGAGTCTGAGGCCGTGTGCATAAAATGTAAAGAGCTCATAACCCTGTTTGAGAAGTTGTTCATCACTTTATGGATTCTCTACCTGAGGAAAAGCAGATCAAGAACTCGACAGCTTTAGGTGTCAAAAAGGCAATTTCCATTCTAAGTGGAATGGAACCGTTATCTTAAAAGTATCTTAGAAGCACTTTCCCTCCCTTTGACCCATATAAAATCTGTGGAAACCTTATTAAAAGTCCAAGATATAGCAATATTTTTTCAAATGGCTAAGATAGTCAAATTCCATTCTGGTGACCGTCTCCACTGTAAACAGTGTGTAATCTTAAATTTGAAGAGGAAGTCTCCGAAGAAAACTTAATTAATGTTTTCTGTAAGTGCCTGCAGTTTTGCAAGTGCGTTAGGATGGTCACACAGGAGTGTGTCATGATGTGTCACGTAGTTTGGTATGCTGCATCTGATCCTGGCTGTTGGGGAATCACTTGGAGGATGATGGATGGTGCTCCAAAGCAGCCTGTCAGAACAACTTGTTCAGGGAAGGCAGGGCAAGAGGGGTGGAAAGGTTCCTCATTGTCTCTTCTTAGCCACTGTCTGACATGCCATGAAATGTAAGCATAATTTCCTTCTCTAATAGAACATTGAGTGTTTTTATAATCTGTCATTGATTACTAAAGCGTAATCGTAAGAGGTCTGTAGCTGACCCCTTGAATCACACTGTTTTTACAGTGTTTTCAATTGCAGTTTTATTAAAGAGTGAAAGATGTTCTGCGAGGAGTATTGAGAGACATCCATTCCAAAACGAGTGGGAAGCTTGTCTTTGCAATGGTTTAAATTCCACTTTCAGCCCTAGTAAAGCCAGGGATTCCACCAGTTAATTATGTGCTGTTATTTATGTAGCATAATTATACATATGTTGTACATAAAACAACGTATCTACATTGTTTTATATATATATATGTACACATATATATATGTGTACGTATAACATATGTACATAATTATGTGTTTCAATTTCATTAGAAGTCAGGTATAATACAGACTAAATGCTGAGTGTCTGTTTTTTCTATATCTATCATTGTTTGATCTGCTTCTGCTGAATACCCCCTTGGTCAACACTGGTTCTCTTCATGACTGTCTCTGCTCATGAAGAGATCTTTTCAGACTTCCAGTCATTTCTCTGTGGCTCTGTCCCTCATTGTGCTAAAAGCCCCATAAGTTGTCTTGAAGCAAAGGTTTTGAAGGATATACCCCTCTCTAAGGTACCACAAGTACAGTGTGCTGCTATTGTATGAAATGCTCACAAGTGAGCAGAGGGCTCTCTAAACCTAAATCTGCCCTAAACCAGGGCAGCTTTCTGCTGCTGAAGAACCTACCTCTCACTAGGAGCTACACTACTGTTGTTATTCTCCCTTGCTCTTTAATTCTAAAAGCACAGTGATATGTGATATGTATTTCTCCTGCTCTGTCCTCAAGGACATACTAATGTGCTGCTGGGCTGGAAATACTTTCTTTAAAAGTACTCAAAAGCTGGAAAGCTATTTTTTCAGGATAGCTGCAACCTGAGAACATCTTTTCTTAGGAAAAAGAACAGTTCAGAAACTTCTTAACCATTTAAATGCACTGCAAGGTTTATAATTAAACGATTTTTTTAGTTACAATAAATATAATTGCATGAGCCATGTATTTCAAATACATAATGTATAACTTTTTTTTTCTTTGTTTTCTGAAGAGTCAATTTTTGTGATAAATCTCAGTTTTTTGAAAATGTCTTTTAAGCAAGCTGTGTCTTGCTTCTAGGACATGGACATAGGCAGTACTCTTCATATTCTTCTTTTTTTTTTAAGTTTACTGTATCCTGTTGTCCTTCTTGCCTGAGAAATGTCTTCAGGAAACCATGGGGATCATGGAATCAGACAATCACAAAATCATCTTCAAGGAAGCTTTGCTTACTTGTTGCTGCTGCTGAACTTGATATTGTTCACAGCAAGGCGAGATGTTGAGAAGTGCAACTGCACAGTTTCAGTTTAGTTCCAATTTACATTTTCCTTCAAATCTCATATTCCTGATAGTAACTTGGCATTCTGGAAGGTGAGCATTTTTCACTGAATAGTCATGGTCAGGGTAATTTGCACTGGTGAGTAACTTTGAATGTAAGTAACACAGAGAGGGATGTTCTTACAAACTCAGAACTCTGCACTCAAAGAGACCTTTAATAGAAACAGCTTTTTAAAAAACCTTTTTTCCTCCTGTTAGCATTTGGCTGGATTTTCTGTCAGTTGCCTGGTGTATTGGTGGAGGTCTACATTTGGTCTCCTGCTTTCCAAATCACCAAGAAAACTCTCTGCTCCAAGAGCAATTATGGGGCTGTGCATGTTCAGTCACCCGGTGGGTTTGAACAAAAGTCATCACTTATGTCGCAGCGTGTGTTAGTTTTGGAAGTGTCGTGTGAAGGCTGACAGAGATCACATTTCTGTGTTTTGCTGCTCGGTCCAGCCCATAACCTCCAGAGGTAATGGATCTCTGCAGAACCTCTCTGGAGCAGGTCACCAAAGAGTGCAGGATTTCAAGAGCTGATGCACTTTTATTGCTACAATATCCTTGTCATGGAGGTGATGGGGTTTGGGCTGTGGTTTCAGGTATCAGTGTGGTTTTACATCTAAGGCTGAGCCCTTTTGGTAAGCTGCATATATTTTTTTTTTCTAAGAGCTTTTTCTTTTGTTCTTAGAGATGGATTGCTTCTAAGTAATAGGCTTCTGAGTGTACAGATTCATAAATGCTGTAGTGGAAAGACTAAATGCCTGTACATGCAGAACAGCTGGATTCCAGCACTGGCAATGCTGTTACCGAGGACTCCAGGTCTGAGAAACTCCTGTGAGAAGCATGAGGAATTTATCAGAGCATGGCTCAATCAAAAATTACATGAGTTTGTTGAAGAGAGTGACACCTACAACCAGCCACAACCCTGGGCCAACCACACATTGATCATGCTGTTGGCAAAGTTACATTTTCTGTGAAGGTATGTTGTGAGAACTGTGGTTGCTGTGCTTTACTCTTGGAACTTAAAAATGCTTGCTAAATGGACTGGGGCTCTGACCATTGAAGTCCCAATATAGCATTATAAAAAACAGAATAATCCAGCCAAATGGATGAAGTCTCCTAAAAAAGTCTGTTTATTGCTAAAAAAAAAACAAACCCTCACATAGTTATTTCCCCCGCTTTTTAAAAAAGGAACATGATAGAAGCTTGGGATTTACAGGAAAGTTTTGAAGTGTGTTTTATTACGTGTGTATTCTACAGTTCTTTATGCATGCATTTCTCCATGCATTTCTAGTGCAGCAGAAGGCAAGTCTAACCCCACTCTTACAGTTATACCAGTTCAATTCCAGTCTCACCAGTGATATCCAAGTTCCCTCAGAGCTGCCCCCTGGCAGCTGTGGGGTTTACATGGATGTTCTGGCATGATTTGGGAGCAATACCAGTGTTCAGGGCGAGGCACTGTGCTAAGTAACCACAGTCTTCCATGGTTCCTTGGGCCCACTGAGGTCCAAGCTTAGCTTCTTCCATTGCCAGAAGCCCTGGCCTTCCCACCAGGAGAATAACCCAGCATTAAATCCAGCATTTCACCAATGACTTCTGATTTTGAGGGTTTCCTCTTTGCTGTTTTTTTGCATGGATTTCCAGATGCAGTAGCCCTGTTATCCTGACAGATTTTTGCTGTCATATCTGTGCTTTGTTTGTTACAAAGTGAAAAACTGAGCCCTGGAGGGCTGCGTGCTGGGTCTACAAGTCTCCAGGCTATTCAGCAGGAAGAAAATCAGGAGACATGCATAGTTCTTTCACTGAGAATAAACATTAATGGTAGCACTGAAACACCTATGACAACAGTTTTAACGGAAATACAACAAAATTTGAATGGTCAGGATCTGGACCCAAATACTTGGAAATACTTAAAGGTTATTTTCTAACCTTCTTCTTGAAGATTATTTTCTTTTGAATTGTTTTTCTATATTTTTTTGTTGAAAATAATTCATTTTTCTGGGCAATATAGTAAGGTGAGGCCTATAAAAACTTGCTTCCCTATTTTCGTGTTAAATGTGCATGTTAAGGGTTTTTGGTGGCACTGAGTCTATTTTATGTGTTCTTTAGAAAATAAGACATGAGGACTTTTAGAAGCTGTTGTTTTTCTTCACTTCACCTTCATTAATCTTATTTGGTTTCTGTAAGAAGCTATTTTGTGAGCTCCACCGATGGGTAATGTTTTCTTTTCCAAAGTTCATGATTCTTCTATTCAAATCACTAATTTTCACTGTTACACTCCAGTGGTTTAGTGCTTCCCAGGCCTCCAGGAATGACTTTAATTAGCAATGCTGAATAAATTCTGAGACATGATTCATCTTTCTTGTCACTCAGATCTAAGTAACAAAATTGCAATTTAAGGATGTACTTAAAAGCCCTGTGAGAATAGCTTCTTCTGTACAACTGGGAAAAGACCCAGATGTAAATTTGGAAATGAGGATTTTACCTGACTGCCTGTTTTCAATTTAGCTGCAAGATACAGGATTAAGTCATATGTGCTTGAAGACCCTGGTATATTGTTTTACAAATACTGAGCTATGAGCTGTACTTTCCAAATTAAAGCTCTACATTTGGGCTTTTTTAGATGAAGTAATTGACTTGACAAATTTCAAAACTATCCTAGATTTAATGTGGTTTAATTTTTAATGTGATTTTATTTTTAATGTGATTTTATTTTTAATGTGATTTCATTTGTCTCCATATTTTTATATTTTGGACCGAAAACGCAGAAGGGAAATTTTCATTCTCCAGTGATCCTAAGTGTTGCAGTGCAGAGGCCCAAATTTTGCCTTGTCCTTTTCTCTGAAGCAAGAGAAGGTGTATTTCTGAGACATAGTGTCACAAGGGGGAAATAGGGAATGCAGGAGGGAAAAGGAGTGAAGTCAGGAAAGTGATGTTTGTATTTAAACCCTTTTTTTGGCATATCCCAGTAGGCACTGCCAGCAGCACAGAGAGCAATAGGATTTTGCCATGCTCTATCTCCTTCTGTGCACAAGGATCAGAGCACTTTACACCATCAGTGGGTGATAATTCTTCCTCAAAACACCAGTGGGAAGATTTAAATGTAGTTTTCCAGAATTTACAAAAAGAGATCCAAAGAGTAACTTGCCCTAGGAGACCTGTAAGCCAAATGAAGCTGAACTGCCTAAATCCCAGGTCTAATTCTGAGACTATTTTCTCTACTCCAGCACATGGAGCACTGTGAATAAAAAATATGGATTGTTTAGCACCTTTCCTATGTAGGCACAAAGAATTTAAGGACAAATTGTGGCTGTAGCCAGTTCCCTGGATTTTGTCAGATTCAGACAGATCCCGAATGTTATTTTAATGTAACCTTAAAAGAACCCCCATGCTATTAATTTTGTATTTATTGCAGTTACACTGACCCTAATGAATTTTTAAAAATTAATTTGACAGATGTCACAAATACTTTCAATGCAGTTTAACATCATTAAATATAACCTTTCCTAGGAAAAAAAAGTTCTATGAAGTGAACGTACAGTGAGTGCCAGTGGTGGATTCTGGAAAGTCGTGGGTGTCACAGAGGACTTAGAACACAAAATGTTAGGGAGAAATGTTTATGGGGCAACTTTACAAGGTTCTCCCTCCCATGTCTCATCAGTACATCTCACCTAGAAAGACAAGCTCCTCTAAAAGGGAATCTGTATATTAGTTTAGCATTTAGGTATTGTATGCATCTGATTATGCCTTCAGAACCAAATTCAGTGACCTCAGGAACTTTTTTCAGATTTTAATTTTTTTTTTATTTCTGTTACTTTGCTCACACATGAGCTAAGAGGGCTAAACGGACCCTCTGAAAAGGAAGGGTTATTCCACTTCCTTGGAGACATGATCTTGTTTTATGTGGAGCCTGCACAGTTTTGTTTGCACCTGGTGGACCTAGTTCTTCTTGGAAGAACAACAAAGAATAAATCATAGTTCCTTACCTTGTATGTGAACTTGTGGAGCAGTGCAAAAACATAGTTATAATCCAGGCCATCAGAAATATAGAATGAATGACTGGAGGACTGGATTCTACTGGATTCCAATACTTTATAAACTTCAGAGCATTGGTAGTGTCCTCAACTAGAATATAAATAAAGCAAACCCTTCCAAAGGTTTATAGGACTGTACTTGGTGCTCTCTTACTGCCCTAATTTATGATTGTTGGAAATTCACAAGCTGTGAAATGTGTTGGTCACAGAGCTGATGGCAATAACTTCAGAATATGAATGAGAGTATCTGGGTTGCTATTTACCTTTGTTCCACAAAGTCAGCTTTTTATCTTTGCATCATTTAACCCCAGAAATATGGCTGGGTTAGACAGGCATGTGGAGCCTTCTATGGAACAGAAGATTTGCTTTCTCTAACTTCAGTAGTTTCTTCTGTGAAAAAATTTACCTTTGGCTGTTCCTCTACAGGAATACAAAGCAAATAAAGGTAAATAAAAATAAGCAGTAGCTTTCCTCTGTAAAAGCAAAAAGGTGATAAGACTCAGAAATTCTTTATTTTATGTTGACTTTATAGTGGCTTGGGTAAGGCAACAAGCCTGCATGGCACTCAGATCTCATTTAAACCCCACTCTGCAGACTCTCATTAGTGCATATAAATTTTGCTTGGCTTTAGTTACAGATTAATTACAGATTAATAACTAACTTTTATGCCTTAGAGTTTCAGTTTCCATATTTGTCAAATGGTGGAGAGATGGTAAGTCTTTCTCAAATATTTGTCAATTGCCATGAGGTTTTCTTGGGCAGAAAATTATGATATTGAGTCTTGCTATTGTTCACCAAAAATGGGAACCTACTGGAGATGGTTACTGTGTGCTGTGTTTGATGTCCAGAGTTTTGAGACTAAATCAGGAGTATCTTGGTGTAATTTAATGGTCTGTGCTATGTGGGAGTTCAAATCAGGTAATGACTCTGGCTGCTTCAAATCTATGCCAGAAAAAGAGGAAACCTTAATTCTATGGCAATTGGTGAATCTGAATCAAGGCACTGATGCTTTGTGATATCCAAATCAGGATCATTCTTTTACTGTGTTGTGACTGGATATAACATCCCAGGCTGCATTTGTTTGTAAAGCTTCTTGATACTTTTCTGAATTGATGGGTTGGTATAAACAGAACACAGAGACTGACACCATATCTTATTTTCTGGCCTTACCTGACTTGTGTCAGCTCTGTTGAGATAATAGTAGATATTATTTGTGATGAATCCCCTTGCTTGACTTCACATGCATTTATGGGTACAATTTTGATTGCTTGTGTACTACTTTTACTGGCTCCAGGCCTCTTGGTACAACACGTAAGTATAAAGCACCATGTTAAGGACTGGCCCGCTCTAAAGAAATGGACTGTGGACAAAAAAGATAGAAACAAGATTTTCTTGAAAGAGGGAAGGAGTTTTGCATCCAGTGATTCATGTAACTCTTCCCCTTCACTTCCAGACAGGTCCTGTCTCATGGCCAGTACAGAAAACATCTTCCTCCTTCCTTTCTGAGCAGCAAGAGTTTTACAGGCAGGAAACAGTAGTGTTTTCAGCCAGTGCCTGAAAACCTTAGATCAAAGGAGATATATTCATCTCTGGTGCCTTGACCTAGGTTTGGGTTCAGGCTGTTGGTCAAGCTGGAGAGAGGTCTTGGACTAGATCATGCCAAAGGACTTGGTGAGTGCAAATGGTGTCAGCAAATTGGGGGTCCTGGTGGGGTAATCAAGGGAGAGGACAACACAATTTGTGCTTTAGTGTTTGAGAGGTTAAAGATAAGGCTAAACATTTTCTAGTGCCTTGAAGAACTGCCTCTGAGCATGAATGCAGAGTAACCCATCAACTGTGTTGTGCTGCAAGCTGCCCTTCTACTGGGGCTGTCCAGCACTGGCCATGGGGCTGGCTTTTCACAGGTGACCACTACAGATCTCTGCTTTGTGGACAAAATTTTGAAATGAAGAGGAAAGAAGGAGATGGTGCAGCCTGGAACTCCTCATTCTTTCACTTCACTTAGTTGTTCTGTGTTGACTTCAGACCGAACAAAAAAGAGTTCCAAAAAGAGACCTCATTACTTGCTTATGTGTCTCTAATGCATTTTGAAGAGCTTATTTACAGAGGTCTCAGTTTGACATTGATAATTTATTGTGCCGAAATGGCAGTGAGTTCCCTTGGAAAGCCAGTCTTCCTCTCATTCATTCCTTCTCTCTCTCTCTCTCTTGCCAAGATTTGTTTATTTTACACTCTTCTTTTGAGGTTTTGGGTCAAGCCACATGCTGGAGCTACCTTTCTGCAGTTTAGATGTTGAAAAGCTCTTAGATAAACGATGTGAGAGGAACTATACAAATATTTTCATGTGTCCTTAATGGCAGATGGTTTTGAAGAGGGTATAACACTAAAGATCATAGGTAGTGCTGAGTCCAGTGTTTGTTCTCTCCAAGCAGAGTGCAGATATCATGTGATATGTCATTGTTTTATCAAGCTTGATGTGATGTGGAGATAGCTGAAATACCTCTGCAATGTGCTGCAGATAAGGTTGTGTGTAGTATATATATGTGTATACATATATATATATATTTATGTCTTAACCATTTTGAAAATATCAATTGACAGTGTTCTGTAGCTTTTTTCCCCAGCCTGTAAATGGTTATAGTTCTACCTTCTTTTCTTGGCTGAGAAATTTTTTGTCTGTCACAGGACATCATGCTCCAGTGGCCTATAATAAATATCTTATTATTTAAATATTTCATTAAAATTGCTGAATTCCTCTTCTTTTACATGCTGAGACTTTAATTCTAAATAGGTTTCCAAGCTTATGTTCATGATCAGAGCATACCTTTTCCAACCAGAGTAGACTTTTTTTTAGGGTTTCTATTTTCAAGAACTTTAAAAATGAGTATTTTACTCAGCTGGTGTTTGGATGATTCTAACTTAGTGTTTCATTACTGCGTTATGTTTTTGTTTCCTCTGCTGAATGCTAGAAATGAAGTTGCAAAGAAATTCATCCAAGATTCTCTGTCATTTACTACACAATTAATCTTCTAGTAAACTTAGGTAATATATTTCTAATTTGGATCCCTGTTCATTTGCTGTATCACTGAAAGGAAGAATCCACAAGAGAGGCTCGGGTTCATGTCAGTGTTTTCTTCTTCTAATGTTTCCACAGCCCACTTGGTGGTCCCTGATCATCACTTATGGTTCAAGAGTCTTTCCAAACCCAGTGACCTTAGGTAGTTCCAAAAAAATCCATTCTGGAGCCTGGAGTCCCATTGGGCCTCCACTGGTGGAGGAGTGGAGGATACCACACGGAGTCCCAGCCCTTCTCCTTAGTGCAATATCTGTAAAAATAAATGCAATCTAAGCAAAGATTAGATTAATTTTGATCCCTTTGTCAACTTAATTTCGCCTGATTTGGCTGTGTCTGCTTGCAACAGTGGAGATGCTTGGCTAAGAGTCTTGCAAATGCTGTATTCTGGAAACTTTCTCTTTCTCTTTCTTTCTGGAAACTTTTTCTGGTTATGATACCAAATGGGCAAGCAAAAGTGATTAATTGTACACAACTACAATGCCAGCTTTCCCCTCAAGCCTATTAAAAAAAAAATCCTGATGTTGCCAGCCATGAAGTCAGTTTCAATTCTAAGAAGATACAATTTTTATTCATTAAATCCATGGTGACAAATAGTTGGCAATGTGAAATTTGTGATCAGAACGTTCAAGTTTTAAATTCTTTCCCAGTCATGCAAAATGCAGCTGTGGCTTTCTCACAGCGAGGACTGAGCAAACAGTAAGGTCCCAGTGAAAACAACCACCACGGTGCAATGCAGTATCTCTCGATATTTTGCATAGTAGCTTTTGTAAATATCGAAGGACTTTGTCTGCAGTTTATAGATAACTTTTGTTCAACAACAGCTGCAGCAGAGAGCGGCTCAGATTATGCAACTCCCTTAGAAGAGCCTGGACTAAACTCACCCAGTTGTAATCAGGTTGAAAATTTGTTACCTGGGAGTTGAGAAATGAGCCTGCAAGAGGCAGGAAATTGCTTCAGAGGGGTAACTGAGATCCAAATATTCGAGCAGAGAGTTGCAGTGGGCGGGAGCTGAGCCTGGGAGGGGACTGGATATTGAACACTGCACGGGCAGGGCTGGGAGCCCAGGACCTGCATCTCCCCAGGACTGAGAGCCCCGAGGTGCCACTGCAGCCAGCTGGGATTATCAGCCACAGCAGGCAAGGGTGGTTTGTCAGGGTGCAGGGTGGGAGACAGGGAAACCCGTGTCCAGCTGCACCATTTGGAAGCTGTAAATCTGTGAGCGCTTTCAGAAAAGGATGTCTCTACTTATAATTGGATTTCTCCAAATAAGAAGATTGTGATGGCTCATCACCACCCTCGTGCTTTTGGAGACATCTGTGTTTAGTTTACTGCAGATTAAAAAAAAAAAAAGAAAAGCAACAAAGTAAAATTTTCAATTCCTCCCTGTGAATTTGCTTAGATTAAAAAGGAGCAGGCTTTGTATATAAAAGAAAGGTACAGTCTACCTAAGTTAGAGCTGTGGTGAATTATTATCAGAAAGGTTATTTTTTTATCTCTAGTGGTTGATCTAAAAATGGCAAATCTTGTCTTGGAGAAAGTTTATCATGGGGCATAAAGCTAGAATAGCAGTGCTGCATTCAGAGTCATGGTTTTATCTTAAAGGGACTTCTTCTCATGATCTGGCTTTATACAAAGCCAATAGGAATACTCACAGGTATAAGAATAGTTCACAGAAATTAGAACATCAAGCATAAGCCATATTTTCATATGTGGTGCTGGTGAAAATGACATAAAACAACATTTAAAGATAAGTATTGGAGACTTCAGGTTGCAGAGGTGTACATTTCACAAACTTCTTTTTGGATGCAATACTTTTTTCTCTTGAGTTCACACTATGGTGGGCTGAATGTGTTTCTGAATTAGCCACAGTAGCATTTATTAAATTATGTGTAAGATTTAGCCTGTTCTTTTAGAAAGTTCCTTGAATACCTTGAGAAGTTGTGTTTTAATTAAAAAACAGGAAGGGACTCATAGAGATGATTACAGAATCTTTTAAAATCCAGACTGTTTGTAGATAGATGATCTGTTCAGGACTTACCTGGGTTAATTTCAAAGGATCTGCTTCTGTCTGTTATTCAAAGGACTTTATGACTAAGGTTTAAATTAGATATTTGGGAATGCAGTGTGTTATGCACACCCCCAACCCACTCCCAGTGTATTTGGGCTAAGAAAAAAGGGCGTAGATTCTCTTAAAACACATTTTGGAGTGTTTTCCTCAACACTTGCACAGCTCCAGACTGTAAACTGTTTAGACGGCCTTTCAGAATTTATTTGCAAACCGTAGAGAGTACAGCAGAAGCAGCCATCCATGAGCCCTGAGTTATTCATGCTCGTATTTACTAAACAATATTACCTAAAGCAGAGAGATTAGGAGCTTAATTTGGAAAGATGTTTGTCCTGCAGCACACTACGTGCAGAACCCCCAGCAGAGGCACAGAAACAGGGCATGACAGATAACAGCTGCCTTTGGTGTCCCCAGAAAACACAGGGACTACAAAAGAAGTTGCTGCTATTTCTGTGGAAACAAAAGATGTGCCCTGGTAGAAAATGCCTGTGAAATAACAATAACAAAAAATAGCTTAAAATATACTTAGGAAATGTTGGGCCAGTTCCACAAAGCCATAAGTAAACAGAGCTTTAAAAACAAGCTGAGCTGTTTATTAGTGGAGAGATTTTCAAACTGGCATGACTGCAGCCAGCCCTTGCTGTGATGATAGAAAATCCTTCCTCTTGCAATGCCATTCTCTTCAAGTGAGTTTGGAACATGGTCAAACTGATCTGAAAATACATCTTAAATACCTGCTACAGTATGGGCATGTCACCTGGTTGCTGTCAGTCTATTAATTTCAACCTTGCCATCAAAACAACTTTTATTTTAGAGGAAGCTAACAGAGCAAGAACCCCTATATGTGTAGCTATGATCCTCTCTGAGTCCCAGGAAGCCAGAGAATTCATCCTACCAAAGTGAAAGTTCTGTACACAGTGTGAAAAGGAAAAGCAGCCACCCAGGTCACTGAGGCCTATTAACCATAGGGTGAGTGGTTTTGAACTGCTCTGTTTTCTTCAGGGCAGGAGGCACTAAAGCAGTTTGGCTAAAATGTTGCATGGGAACAGTTATGCTAAGCCTGAGGAGTGAAACCATTTAATAGGCAAAATAAACACATAAGTGTAGAACAAGTAAAAAAGTAAACAATTGTAATACCAGAAGAGCATCCATATAAAAGAATTATACACATATACAAAGGATTTATCACAGATTACTTTGATGTGGATCCAAGTGGGTATACCATTCCCATCTGAATCTTTCTGTTTAGTTTTGTTTCAAATTCCCTTTTCCAAGCCCTGAATAGTGTATTTGAGGTGGCTAGTTTGCTAATATTTTATCATGGGAGCTAAAATAAATTCTGATCCCTCCCTGTGATGAGAAAAGTGTAACTTTTTTTAAAAAATCAACTTTTTGTGCACAGCTTTTATATATTTTCTATATATATATTAATATAGATATATTTATATATGTTTCAATGAACAGTGTGATTGAATGTTAAAACAAATGCCTTCTCTGAACTAACATTTTGGTTTCTTATTGGTTGGACTGGAAATCTTTCAAGTGGTGCTTACTCAGACCAGCTTTATCTCTGTGGTAATCAATAGTCCATCTCTTAAAACTGAAATACTGGACTGATAACTGTCCTGCTTTTTAGCTTTTAAACTCCAGAGCTGAAGATGCTGGAGAATCTCTCGCACACTGCAAAGATTATTTGCAAGATTAAGTTAACTCTGTACACTTTGACTTAGAAAGTTTTATTTTCTCTTGTAGAAATACTGAGGAGGTAGTAAAGGAGTTGTTCTAATGTATGTTTGTTGAATAACTGTTGTTAGGAGACAAAATTACAGTCAATGAGGAACATGCTGCTTTTAATTTTTTTTTTTAAATTTAAGACTTTTACCAATGAGGATGTATGCTCTGCATTTCAAAGGTTTTTAAGGCAACAGGTTGTTAAAATATACAACTTTGAAAACATAATCAAATTCAAAATCTCTTCAGCACTATCTACATCCATTTCTTTTCTACTTCTCTCTCTATGCTACCAATATGAAAGAGTATTTGGTGGAAAACACGGAATCCAAATTCTGATATAAACCCGAGGGAATTCTAGCAGAGATCACTGATACAAATTAAAGCTCTGATAATATGGCTGGTGGTCCAGTGCTTCCAAATAGCTGTACAAAGCAGAAACAAAGAAATCAGCATAAAGAGCATCTTTCTATAATTCCCACATTTCTAAGAGCAACGAGATTAACAATTAAAAAAAAAACCAAAACAGTAAAAATCCCACAAACAATTTTTGTTGCTTCCTCCTGAATTTAGGAAAATTATCAGCCCCAGCTAACCAGTTCTAGATGAACCTGCTTGAGCAGGAGTCTGGACCAGATGATCTCCAGATGTCCCTTCCAACCTCAACCATCCTGTGATTCTGTGAAGACCAGAATATTACTGGCATGTGAGTTGAAATGTTCTGTATATAAAAATAGTCACTCAGTAAAATTTGTTCATTTTTTACAGTTGTTGTAGTTTGCTGGCCCAATAAACCTGTATTATCATTTTATATTCGAGCACACAGTGGAAACTTACCCAAAACAAGGCTGTTACTTCAGCCTTCCAAAATAAAGAGGTGGGTTTGTTTGTATTTAAAAATCCATTTATAAATGGCTGTAAAGCATAAAAAAGTCACTGGCCCAGGGTGTGCTGATGCTGTGTCTGTGCCTCTCCAGTGCTGAGCTGTAGACCAAACACTTGAGTCCTGAGAACTTTGAGTTTTTATTAAATACTGATCAAAAAACAATGGGGGAAAACAGCAGAAAAAGACTAATACATTTATTTTCAGGAAATTGTCTGACCTTGGTTTTGCTAATTACTTGTTCCAGAAGAAAAATATTTTATTCTTTGATTCTAGTCCTTCACTTTGAAGATTATTGTTGTTTGCACATATCAGTCTTTGTTCACTTGTTGATATACACATGAGGTGAAGTTCTTGTTCCTTTAGTATTTCTAAATCCAAATTGTATAACTTTCCACGTTCTCATTAAAAGGCTTTGAACGTTTTTTTTTTGCCATGGAAATTCTAACTTTGGCTGGGTGGCTCTTCTAAGGCAGGGGTTTATTTTGATTTTGGTGTGCAAAATTTAACAAACACATCATAATTTAGTTAAGTGTTTTTAAAGAGATTCAAAAGATTTAAAGATTTTGAATGGATGTGCTTAAATTCCTGAGCTGCTGATATCACTGCTGATACCAGGTGAAATTTCTTGAGCTCTGGGAAAGGCCTTGGAATTCAGAGACTGAGTAAGAGACTAGAATTTAGCTTTTTGACAGGGGAAAGGAGCATTTAAAACATGCCTACGCTGGGGTGGCAGCACAAGCAATTTAATAAACACAACTTCTTACAGCAGCATGTGCTGAAGCTGTAAATCTGCTGGTGGAGGGCTCAGCACGGGCTTTGAGTTTGAACACTTCTCTGAATTAACTGGAGCAGGGGAGGGATCCAGGCAGTCATGAACCTCTCTCTGTTTCTCAATGCTGCCTCAGACTCTCCCAGAGTACTCTGGGACAAGCTCTCCCTTTGTCTCAGTTTTCATTTGTTGGGGGGATAAAGGTAAAATGCTATTTAACTCTCAGTCTCAGGTGGGTAATATGTTCCTTTCCTTTTCCTTGTTTGAGAAGGATTTCTTTTTTTTTTTTAATTTAAGGAAGGCAATTGTTCCTCTCCTAAAATTCTAAATGATTTCAGGAATGCAGGTGGGGGAAAAAAATTGTCCCTACTGCACTGAAGGGTTTTCTCCCTTGAGCATCCCAAAGGCAGGACACAAAATACAGCAACTCCTTCTGCAAAATACAAATGCTGACTCTCAGCAGAGCACGATCTTGGCTTCATCAGTCAGGAGACTACAAGGAACAGCACAGAACATGTGTGAGTGTTTGTATAAGCCACATTTAAGCTCCTCACACCTAAAATTTGCTGCAAAATTTTCTGGTCAGTTCCCTGCTCGTTTTTTTTAAACATTTCTGAGAATATTTCTGTTCAGCTTGTAGGACTTCTGTAAAGGTGTTTCAGTTTTGTGAACAGCGAGTGCTTAAATTAATGTAAAATTAAATGAGAAAAGGGTTTTTTTACAGTGAAATATTCTCAGTCTGCTATTGCTCAACAAAGTGAAATGAGGACTCAGCCTCTTCAGTGATATATAGTATTTTTGAAATTCAGATGTCAGATGTAGGTGTGGCTATCAGGGAAAATTGTTGCAACATATTTTTTCTTTCACAAAGTGCAATTACGAGTGATATTATTTGTAATTAATTGAGACTGATTTCTTCAAAGCTACTCATCATTGCCTTATATTTACCCTGCAGTGACTTTTTTTCCCTTCAGAAGTCCAGCTGAATCTCAGTGTATTGCTATGGCAATATAAAGTGATTGGAAAATCCCTGCCGCTGGTAAAGAGGGAAGCAGACACTCCCTAAAATCTCCCTTCTGAGGTTTTTTAGTGGCCATGCTCAATAAATGACCTCATCACATAGTGCATATTGTGAGAGGGTTTACTGGGAAGAAGAGGTGCTCTTGGTGGCCTGTAGATGATTTGGGGGGGTAGAAGTGAGTTAAGCCTGCAAGATTCCTAAAGCTGTGTCATGCCCCAGTCTATGAGAAAAAAGACCAAGATCTTGAAGGGAAAAAGTAGATTAAATCTGTCACTTGTGAGGGCAAGAGAGTACTGTGTTTCCAAGACATATTGCAGTGGCAGAATTACAGCAATACTAAATCCTGAGCACTCTTGCCCTGGGGTAGGAGTCAGGCCTTTTCCACACCAGTGTTGGCTTCTCCCAGATCAGCTCATGGTGTCTGGGATACCTGAGTGGGAATTGCAGGGTGAGATCTAATTGTAGGTAAAACAATATTATTATTTGTGTTGTTAATGAGCTGCCTTATGATATCTCATGGTAAATATGATTAAGAAACCACGACCCAGAGCGGCTGTAGCTTGTTCCCTGTTGTTTTGGGTTTCAAAACACTTGTTTTGTGTCTTTGGCAAAAAATGGGGGAGTGGTGGTGGCATTGACTGAGAGGGCAAACTTAGCCTGAAGTATAGTTTCCTTTTGCCAAGAGCAGAGAAATTATAAAAACAAATTCTTGGCTGAAAACTTAAAAGGATAGGTTTGGAATGTTATCTTAAAGGATGTTACAATCCTGGAGCTTCCAGTCATACCCCAGATAAAGCACTTTGTTTATACATTACCCCATTTCACATACAATGCTTCTATGGGAGATGGGCTATAAGGATTCATCCTGGGTTTGGAGGACAAAGAATTTAATTAGAGGTTTTTATTTCTTTCTGTGATCTGCTGGTTTTATACATCACACATATAATCTACTTCTTTGCAGCGAGTACTAGTTAAACTGTTCAAACAGATTTCATACTGTTGTTCCAGGATTTACTCCCTCTCAGGAAGCCAAGAGAAACTTTAAATTAAATTAAACTTTAAATACACAGTATTTACATCAGTGTGACTTGGAAAAGAATCCAGGAGAGAGTTTTTAATAACACCTTTACCATCCACTTTAGAGTTTAATTTGAGCTTTTATCTTCGTGTTTTGTTTTAAAGAAAATGAGACTTTTGGAGCTGTGAGAATTAAATTGGTATTGCCATTTCTATACTGATAAATTGCCTGAAGTTTGACATTTCTAGCAATATAGATACCTTCATGGCTGAGAGAGATCGCAGTTTGAATAATGTTTAGCATAACCAGTAGCTACTGGAAAACCTCACTGCCTTACAGCAAGTGTTTACACCCCTCTTTGTTGTTGAAAACAAACCACAAAGGGCTAAATTTTGGGTTTGTGGGCTTTGATAATAAAAGAGAGTACAGTTCTGGCTTCCACTGAAGTTGACAGCAAAACTCCTGTTGTCTATTCTAGCAGCAGGATTTCTCTGTACAGGAAAGTGTGGGAGAGTTGCAGAAGATCTGTAAATATTTTTGAAATTCACTACTAACTTTGGTTCTCCTAAGTGCTAAGAAAAAATTTAGCTTTCTCCCTTGAATGCGTGGTGTTTTAATTCTGCTTGGTAATTTGCTCTTACTTGTGCCTGGCTTAAGGGCCCACAAAACAGAAGGTGTGGTCTTCTAAAATAAACTTGTATTGTTTTCATAGGATCCACTTGATGCTTCTCACTTTGGCTTTAGCAGTAAAAGTGACTTGTGCTGACAGCTGCAGTAATTGCTGTGCACAGAATAAAACTGTCTTTGTTTTCTTGCTCCACTTCTAAAATTTAAGTGTATTCTTGAAGATCTAAGCTGAAATACGTAGATAAATTTTTGCTCTGTGCCATAAAAATGGTTTATATGTTTTTCTGATACTTGAATGTGCAGAGGACACATGTAATCATTATTGAAAGGTAAAAAAGAGAATGGGGCAAATTTGGAAGCAATGAATTTTATTTTTATATCCCATTCTTTCTCATTATTTGTTATTTTTATAAGCTCTACTAGTCCTTTTTCCAACTCCCCTTAGAATTAATGAGAGCCAGAACAAAATACAAAGAAACTTTGGTAGATGTTTAAAAGGTGAAGCACTCTTTTCAGAGGTGACAAAGCTCTGACTTTAAAATGAGTCCTGCTAAGGGGCCATCTACTGGTGCAGCAGGTAGGCACTTGATCTGAGGGGAGGTAGAGCTTTAAGCAAATATCAATAGATAATGGTCCTGTCCCAGTATTCATCACAATTTCTGCCTCTTTTCACATTAGAACATTGTTAGAAAATGTGGAGAATTTAATCAAATGCCATTGAAGATTGGGCATTTTCATGGTGATGAACTCACTTTTGAATTTGACAAACCACACACTTTGAAGATCACATTGTCTTGTGACTCTTCTCCCCTCACTGGTCATTTTTGCCATGTCATTACAAGCTGGCTCCTACAAAAGTTCTTTTTTTGGTTTTTGGCTTCTTTTTCTGCAATGCTGTGTCAGAAGGTGAGGGGAGGATCTGTTTTTTAATGCAGATAGTGATGCTATTTAAGCATTGTGCCCTTTGGCTGTAGGAATGGGTTCCAAGGATCTTTTGCAGTAGCTCAGTTATTAGCTATAGGATTAGTGGTATCTCTAACCATCACCACTGGTAGCAGCTCAGGGGAGTCTTCCTCAGAAGTTCCTTTGTCCCTTTGTTGTTGGCATCCCTTTCTTCACAGCACTGGAAGGTTTCAGCCAAAAGTGGGGGCACAAGAAAAGTCAACACTTTGTGACTCTGGAGAGACAGAAAAACACACAGCAACACAAGGACTTGAGGAGGCTTTTTGGCTGCTCATGACTGATCATACTAAGTTGGTATAAAGAGCTACATGGGATTAATTTGGCAAAACTTCTGGATTCTCTTTCTCTTGGCTGTGGGAGGAGAAAGCTTCAGACAACATCAAGTTGCATGTCAGATTGCCCAGTATATTCAGGCTTGCACAGCCAGAAAAAGAAATGTGTGTCCTTAACAGTGACTTAATTTTTCTGCCCTATGATGCTGGCTGACATTAGAAGCCTTTCAAAGAATCTTTGTTTAATTTCCATTCTTTCATGTAGAGTAATGTTATTCTGTGAAGCTATCTAGCTGAGCCACATACATGGGGGATGAATGCTTTTGCCTAGAATGTAGCAAAGCTTGTGATCAGCAAAAGTGGAAAAACCCACATTCTTGCTGCCTGCTGGAACGCACAGCTGCATTCCCGGAAGAACCAGCCAGTCCAAAAACCTTCTGTCTTTTCTTCTTTTGTCTGGCCTTTAGTTGGGTGGCTACCTTTTGTTTGTGGATTTCATTTGCAAGACTACATCTCTGTTGTCATGCATGTAGGTGCTGGGGTTTGGTCAGGGGAAGTGGTTCCTTGCTGGCACTTACTGAGGAAAAAGAAAACAGCATTTCCCCTGTTGTGTCAGATCCCTAACAGGAGCAGGTAGCTCACTGCTAAAAGCAGCACATGTTAAGTGTCCCCCCTCTGCTCAGGACATGCAAGTTGTATTCTGCAGTCTGAGATAAGCATTGTTTCCTTGGATCGACCCAACAGCCTTGTTTTGAGATAAAATCCTCAGGCTGTTTGTCAAGTTCACAGCTACCAGAAGGATCTGGCTCTGGAAGGAGTGAGCAGCTGCTGTTCCCTGATGGATTTTAGTGTGGAAGCTTGCCTGTTGCAGGGGCAGGGGGACAGCAATGTAGAGGAGACAAAAAAGACAAAAAATATTTGTAAAAGAGGATTTAGAGCATGACTGAGTGCCATACAGAGGCTAAAGGCACAGCACAAGGATCTGAAATCCTGGGCAGTTGCTGCTGTTTGCACAAGTCAGTGCTGTCAGTGGAGCTGTAGAATTTTGCTCTGTCTCTGCTATTGGTAATTTTTTTCCCCCAGAGTTAGGGTACGTTAAAAATATTTTATTGTACTGTCATATTCTCCCCTTTAAGCAGATAAAGTTGTCATTCTTTTCAAATGAAAAGAAGAACTTGTGAAAAATAAAAAAGGAATCTCTGTTCTAGTGCACTGTGCTGTCACCCACAGAACTGCAGTTTTCAGTTACATTGTTTGAGTTGCAGAGAAACACTTATTTGTCTAAACTGAGGTAATGTTATAGATCTCTAAAATCTGCATTTTTCTCTCATGTCCCTTTCCTCGCAGTTTTAGGCATCCAGAGAAAACCTGAAACTGTAAAATAAATCTTCAAATGCTGCAGAAGGCAGAGCATAGCTTTTACTACATACCTTTGCAATTAGAGCTAATTTACTGCTCTGCGAGACGGGGGAAATGTGCAAGGAACTCCTTGGGTAAGTACACCACAGTAAGAAAGGCAGAGCTGTTCTGTAAAAGTTATCAGCTGGTATTCAACAATTATCAGGGTCATTCTTACAGCTACATACCGCAGAGCATTAATTAATGGGGCTGCAGCTGGTGGTACCACTTTGGCTGCTTCAGCCCAGCCTCTTATTCCATATTTCTCAGGTTCGTATGACCAGTCTTGGACCACATCCCATCACCCTTTTTTCCCCCCAAAGTACAAAAAGTACTTAAGTCTCTACTGGAAAACTGCCAGGCTTTCATAAAAAGAGCAGAGCTGTCGTTTCTTTGCTATTTTTATCTCCTCTGCCAAAAAAGACACCATGTTGCATTGGCAGTTGTATATTTTAAATTGCTTTCTCTGTTGAGCTTCTCGGGTCAGACCCCAGGCTTTCTGCAGCCAGTGGTGTCCAGCTTGTAGCTGACTGCAGCTCCACTCTGCATCTTGGGGCACTGGATTACTTCAGGCAATGATTCCCACACACAACAGGACTGCACTTCTCAATTTCCCAAATGTCAGGAGGCACACAAGTTTGAAAAAGATCTGGTGGGGCAGGTGTGTGGAGAAAAGGCTGTGATAAAAGAGACTGTGATAAAAAAGCCAGCCACAGTGCCTTTTGCAACAGGAGGATGCAGTCATGACTAGGTTTGGCACAGTGGCAAGATTCCTCTGGAATTCCCTTTCCTGGAGCCAGGATCTCAAGGTCTGAAGGACTGGAGTGGGTAGAGTGGTTCTGTCCTGCTGTGGTTTGTGTAATCCTGCTGTGAAAGTCAAGTCACTTCATCCCCTCTGTGTCAGGTTTTATTCCTCAGGAGTTCTTGAAATGGAAACAGAAAGGAGGTAAACCTATTCTCATTGCTTTATGTCCTTTCAGCGTAGAAGGCAATTCCACACAATTGTAATGGAATTTTAAAGATGGAGTTAGCTGCCAAAAGCATTTAAAAATAAGATTGTACGAAAGCCCAAAACACTTACTTTGCCAATGCTTTTAGTGCTGATGAATTGTTATTTAAGATACTACTTTGGACTGTGAGAGGTAAGATTTCATTGCCAAAATACAGTCTGTTCCTGCAAAGACTGACACTTGTACTTAAATTTGAATGAATACTATGAGTGGCCTCTGCTGTAATTGCCACAGCCTAATTTGGGATGTGCAGAAAGCTTGTCAGATTAAAACTTTTTGAAGGATATTATTAATGTGGACACACTCTTCAGCTCCAAACTGCCTTGGAAATATTTGCATTTAGTGGTACAGCACCTCAATGTGTACTTTTACTATTTACTAAATAACCTATAATATTGCTTCTTGTCTCTTAAATATATACATGTCTCATCCATATAGGTATGGAAACACATGCAGATAAATATTTGAAAAAAGACTGGAAATCAATGGAATATAGAGAGATGGGGAAAGGCTTCATGAAAGCTGTCCTACCACAGGAAACACAGTTTACTGTAAAGTGCTCAGTGGTGAAAAATGTAACCGCAGTTATTCTCTTTGAAATATTCCTTTCTCCCTCCTCCCCCTACATTCTCCTGGATCCTCAAAATCCTTATAACAACAGGTTTTGCTAAGGTCACTTTGATCATACAGTTCCTACTGTAGAAAGATTTGTAGCTGAACACCTGCTTTATATATGTAAAGATGAACTAACTTTCATACTTAAAAAAAGGCTTAATCATCTTTGGTATTGATGCCAAATAGAACACAGCTAGAGATTCCTCTGCTTCAGAATGGAGAGTGAACTTTCTGAGCATTTACAATGACATTGAGGAACAGCACATGTCTTTGGCACTCTTTACAAAGTGTAATAACTGCAAGGTAGCTGGTGATGCCCTGAAGAGGATTAGCAATTAGAAAATTAGAGGGATAGTAGATACAAAATCTAATACAGCTTCTTACATGCTGCTTTAAATCTTTTACTGGGACCACACTGTAAGGAGCAGATCTTTCAGCTCTTGACCCACATGCGAAGCAAACACTCTGGCTTTTATTGCCTTTTTTATTCAATCTGCTCTCTGCCAGCTTCTGTTAATGCAGAAGCATGCAGGTACTTGAAGTTGAGAGCTCTTTTGTCTTCCTCCGTGTAAATCAGCTAATCCCAAGGCCCAGGCAGGCTGCCTTCCCCACACACAAGTGCTGAGAGAAGTGATACTTGAGGGAGCTTGCAGGTTTGGTTCTTTAACTGAGCAGTGATTTATGGCTTTTGACTGAGGTCATTGCTTGGCACATAGTGATGATCAATTTGATGGATTAAGAACTCCAGCAACTCAAGGGCCCTTAACATTTGCAACCAATCATAATCTTGCTGGCAATGACCACAACAAAAAAACCTCACATATTCTTCTTTGGATCTATTTTAGACTAGTTTAGCTTTGTTTTCTTCTTGAAGACTTACTGCTGCCATTGGATACTCTTTGATTTGGTTCCAAGGATGGGTCAGAGTCACATTTTTCTTTGATAAACCTATTTTGGTCCCCTCATTGATGTACACTGCTGAGAGTTGCACATTTCTTTTTGGTCTACTATTATGTGCTCTGTGCATTAGCACATTAAGGAGGGCTGCAGGGGCCAGTGCTGCAGAATGGACAGGAGGGTTTTACACAGTGTCAGAGGGTGCACATGGGCTGCTTTTGTGTCACCTGAAGGAGCAGGACCCAATTAACAGCACCTCAGATATCACTGGTTCATCAGTGTCTGTGAGGTGTGTAAGGCAGAGTGCTCCAGAGACAGCAATAGAAGGGCTTTACTGCACTAAAGGGGTTGGGAAGAAGCTCTGAATAAGGGAAACTCTATGAATATACATTATGCACATATTTAAAATTAAGCCTAGTACAGGAATAAAATAGTGAGATCAACTGCAATTCTCTGCTAAGTTAATACTAATGTCAGTGAAGGTGTGACTTTGACTCTGTGACTTTGATATTGAACCCCTTAAAAGCGAGGCTTTGAAAGCTGTCTTTGCTGCGTTAAAAGTGTCTTGCTGTAATGCATGGCGGGGAAGGAAATATTTCTACCATTTTTACTGTAGGCAGCTCAAACAAAAGCAGTAAGAATCAACACTAATCAATACTTACATTGCACTTTTTACCCACTGAAATAGCATCTCTTGCACAGGAAAGTCCCATTTTTCTCAGTCAGACTTGTTCTGAAGGTGGTGATTTATTTTTTTCTCCATGGTATTTCACAATCCCAAGTGTTTATTAGATTATTGGTATGTCTTTGGGGTTTTAGTATTCTTTGTTACATTTTAAATTACTGAAATATAAGTTGAAAACAAGTTGCCTAAATAATTATTATTTCTGTTTTATTCTGTGCCAATGCCTTGGAGCCATGCTGCTGGCTCCCTCTCCAGTGATAGGGGCTGTATAAATGTAGAAGAAGGTGCTTCAGACAGAGCAAAAATATATTTCTGTGGCGTGCAGAGGAAGACAAATACCAGGAAGGCTCTTCTTTTGCTCAGTGCAGTCTTTCAGAGTGACTTGCATGGATGAACATGTTCTTTCCTGAGAAGATCCTCTAGCTCAGAATTGTGTGAGCAATGCTCCTGAGCTAAAAATCCATGCTTGGAAGCATTAGCATGTACATGCAATGCTTCTGAGCTGAAATTCCATGCTGGAAACATCAGCATGTACCTTAAGCACTTTTGGGCTCCATTGCATCTGTTTCATAGAGCTAAGAATCCTCCTCCCAGGCTGCCTCAGATCTGGATGCTCATGTTGGAAAATGCACATCCTCCTTCCTGCAGATGAAGGAGGGGACTGAGCACAGTTTGACTGTGGCCATAGGATCTGTTGCAGCAAGAGCTGGGACCAAAACCTGCTGCCTGGTAACCTACTCACCTCTGCCTTATTCACAGAAGGGTGGGGATGAAATGAGTTTTCTTCAGATCGCCAAAAATATCATCAGACTCCAGAGATCTCCCAGCCTAAACTGTCTCCAACGCCTTCTCATGAGTCCAGGGCCTCACCTCTTCCCCTCTGTGCAGCTGCCAAAACCTCTTGCTTCCTTTCACTGACAGCTTCACCAGTGCAGCTGTGTATTTTCAATGAGTAGGACTAGGAAAATTTGGGGACAGAACATAATTAAATTTTTAAAACCCACAGGAAAGTTTCTGGTTTGAACATATTAGTCACTCAAGTTCAATTAAAGCTTTGTTTCTAAGGAAGTTACCTGATGCTACCACAGAAGGTCCAGAGAGCTGCAGGATGATGATCTCTGCTTTGCTGAGATCACTGTCATTCACATCTTGATTTGAATCCATAGGAAAACCGAGGTGCTGAAGGCCAGTGGCAGATTCATGGAAAGATTTGTGACAGAACCAATTTGGATCTTGGGAGCTTTTGGTTGCACTTACTGTGCAGAGAGCCATGGCAGCATTCCCTTCATGAAGCACAGCAAAATTCCACCTCTCCTCGTCATCTGATGAAGGGAAGGTAAATATTAAGTGCACTTCAGTTGTGAGTTATTCTGAGCTAGGATTCATGCAAGTCTTGTTCAGCAGAAAAAAAGTAATATTTCCAATGCCTTGTAATCCCCTTTTTTCTTTCAGGCAGCCCTTAGTGTTGCTGCATGGAGGTAGGTCTGCTGCTGAAGCACATCCTTGTGGAATCCTGCTTGCTTCCTAGACAAGGGATTCTTCTTCTTGTAGGGCATTTTCATAGCTGGTGTCTCTTCCTGTATGTATTTTGAACATTTGGGAAGTCAGTGCTGCGTTATACAGAGACACTGGCATACGAGACATTGGTATGCTCTGAATTTATTTGCTGGCTGTGGAGTTGTTTAGCCCTGTCAGAGTCCTTGTCTGGACTGAAGGAAATGTAAGAATGCAAGTGCCAGATGAATGAAGACAAGAGAAAATTATCTGGGCCTTCTTGGGCCTGCAGCTCTCACATGTTCAGTTGAAGCTCTGTGCATGTGTCAGTTCAGATGGAAGGCCAGCAATGGGAGAGAATTGCTGACCATCCAGCTTTGACCACCAACAAAGCAGCTGTGGATTCCCTGGTGTGAAAGGTCATTCCTCGCCACCATGACCACCTTATGGTTTTATCTATTTTTCTTACACCACCCGTTAGGTGGCACCTAGAGAACAGAGCTATGTCTGGCATACTCTGGACAGGAGATGATGGCAGGAGAGTGAATGCAGCCATCTCCCAAAACCGTCTTTAACTTCCCCCCAGACATCTTTGCACCCCTCCACACTCCTGAAACAACTCTGTTTCTCTTCAGCAAAGGCTTTTGGCTTCACTGTTAGAGGTCCAGGTCAGCTCCATGAGAGAGTTTGCATGGTCCTTTCTGGCTCCTGCATCTTAACTTTCCCCTTAGCTCTGCAGAACACAGAAACCCAAGTGATGAAACTGCTCATGGGCAAATTCTGCTGTGTTTCTCCCTAGGAAGCTGCCACATGTTACATCTGAACTCAATGATCAAGACCCTTTTCCTCTCTGCAATGCAATGTGCTTTGGCCACTTATTCTGAGAGAGAATTGGGCACATTTTTCATTCTCTTCTATCCCCACATCTCAATTGCAATTAAGAAGGAACATCCAGACATCCTCTAGAAGCCACATGGTAACTCAGGGGCAGGTTTTCAGGACAAGCTGTAGGAGATACCTTCAGATGGTTTAGGCAGACACAGCACTGGGATGGGGAAATTTATCGGGAAGATTTAGCCCAAAGTGTTTCTAGTCCTGCCCTGTAGCTGGCAAGGCATTGAAGAATGATCCAAACCTCTCCCTCTCATGGGTATTGAACCTGCTCTTTTGGAACCTCAGCTACTACTGGTATTGGGAGCAAACCATGGGGGAGTTAAATTTCTGCACTTAAAAATTTGTAAGCAGAAAAGGTTTTCTGGGAGTTTGTACCACTCCTTCAGGGATTTTTTTTTTTTTTTAAGAACTAGCAGCTGGAGTTTTAAGTGACAGCTACTGATCTGATAAGCACTAGAACTCATATTTTTGATAATTCTGTTTCTGTCCTTGTCAAGCACCCTGTTAATGGCTGGGTCTCTGCCCCACCTGGAGCAAAACTGAAGCTGATTTTGGGCATCACTCATGCTTAATGACATTTAGGAATGAAGGCTACAATAATAATGGAGCTGGTGTGACAGGTCTTGTCAGATGGGAAAAACTGGGAAATTGTCCTTGTAAGACTTTGTATGGTAGAGTGACCTCAGTACTTTTATATTAACTAGTCAGTTTTTGACAGAGCAAGGAATTGATATATAGCTCACAAGTACATCTGTCTGGGGTGGTTTCTGTCAACTGGGCTATTTCTTTTGTGGTGTCCTTTTGTGTATGTCACAGGACAACTTTTTATGGGGTCCTTTATAGGAAAAGGAGGAGAATCAGTTTACATCCCACTTGGAAAAAAATGGCATCAAAAAACATCTTCAAAGTCCAGCACCTTTCCCTAAGCAAAAGTAAAAGCTTGAATGGTTAAATCAATCCCAACTAATTCAGCATTTAGTAAACTCTGTCCTTACTCACACATTCTACTATTCCCAAGCAGAGTAAAACATAGGAGACAATGGTGCAGATGAAAAGAAACAGAAAATATCCCCCTTTGGAAGGAGACAAGTTCTCCTCTGGCATAGTTAAAGCAACCTGGTGTTTCCACCTCTAGATTGATGTTATTATGCATATTTTTCCTTCCCCCATCCATATAGATGTTTGGTTCAGCTTGCTAAGGATTGATCTTCTCCCTTCACAAGCCTCCATGGGTGGAGACAAGATCCAAAATGCCAGCAAATTAAGGTTTTGAAAATGCACTATCAACAGAGCTGTGCAAGTAACTCCTTTTAGTGGTTTCTTGGCTGAACTGTAATGCTGAGAAACAAGTTGTTCTGTGACAGTGGAACTAATGAATCCTGGCTGACTGGGCGTCCATCCTTGCCTCCCACCTCTTTGCCCACCCTTCAACCCCTGGTCCCTCCATGTCCCCTGTGATTCCCTCCCCTCCAGCTACCTTCACTTCCCTTCCCTTCCTTCTCCCCAGATAACAGGTGGGCAATGGTAGCACGGATTGCAGTTTGCTCTGATGAGTAACTGGGCAGGGGGAGCAACTGCAAAGAACTGCTGAGCTCACTCAGCAGAGCTTCTTTGGTGGGGGCACTGGTGTTGGTCCCTCTTTTTCTATTGAGCTGCCAGCTCCTTGAACTTTGTGCTCACTCAGCTTTGCTGGGAATGTCATGTCTGTACAGAATTTGGCTGAAACAGCTCAGAGGTTGAGAAGTTATTTGAGAGACAGATGGACTGGCAGTGCAATCACACAAGCCTCATTTCCTAAGGGAACCTGCTTTCAAATGCTTTGCTTGAACCAAGATAAAGTATTTTTGCTTTGTTTTCCAAGACTTGTTAACTGCTTGGATTAAACTAAATGTGTGTATTAAATGACACTGTAAGCATGTGAGTACTCTTCTGCTAGTTTATGTCTTTCTTTTTTTTTTTTTTTAAATAGCAGTGGATTTATTTCTTTACATATTTTGCAAGCAAAGCATGGCACAGTTAGCCCTGCCTAGTTTATGTTGGCTTCACATAATTTTTGATGTCATGACACTATTTATTTTATATCCTGCTTCTCTTCCTCTGCATTTGATGCATCACCCAAATGTTGCTGTCTTTATGGGAGAAATACACCATGTCTTTGAGCACTTGCTGTCTTCTTAAAAGGTTATTGTATTAGTGCAAAGGTATCTTTCTCCTCACCTTAGCATGGTTTCAAGTGTTTCAGCTTAACCTAATATAGAAGATCAAAAATTATAAGGAAATGGCTAAGTACACCTTAAGTACTAATAAACTTTAGAATTTACAAGCCCTAGTTTGCCATTTCCTTGAACAGTCATCATGCCCAGTCATTCTGTTTGGACACAAATGAATTCTGGGATAGAATCTTTTTGCACGTATTACCATATTGTATTTAATGATAAAGGTATTTTGTTTTCCTTCTTATGAACATAGCAGCCATCAGTATTAATAGATGGCTCATCCTCATTAACAAAAAAAGGCTATTAAATTCATATCTCATTCGCAATCCCCATTTTGTATCAAATGTTTATCTTCTTTTCCTTAACTCATTCTACAATTATGACCAGCACTTTGTACTGCACTGCAGGGCAATAAGTAGAGAGACACAACACAATTAGGATTTCTTTTCTGATGGAGGAGCTCTATACTGTAATATAGAAAGAACAATAATAAAAAGATAACTTCAGAGGGACATCAATGCCATGATAATCTATCTAACTTTAGAGTAAAGAGAGCTGTGCAAACTATAAAAAGGATGCAACTGGCAAAATTGATCAGTAACTCAGAATTGTCTTGAAAACCAGGCCCTAATTTCGTAGTACAAGAAGTTGAGCTAAGCTGTTAATATTTTCTAATAATCACGTTTCATCTGCTGCTGTTTTTTATTTGTACCACTGAAGAACCTCAGAACCCTGGTGGCAGACCAGTGCCACACTGTTCTAACACTGTATAACCACAGAACAGAGTGAAGGTTCTTGCATTTAAGGATTGTGAATTCTCACAAAATAAGTCACTGCTTTGAAAAACATCCGTCATGACACTATTAACTATTAATCTATTCAGTAAACTGTATTTTGTCTTTCATCTGTATTCATTTCCAGATGTCATTCAGAAACATTTTTCTCCTGCATATATATTTAATTTTTGTCCTGTATTTAATGCTTTGTGTAAATGTACTAAAACAAGCTACGCTTTGAGAGAAAATGTGATTGCTCCACGCTGCAGATGAGTTTTAGTGCATTAGCTTTGCCGTGCAAGAGCAAAAAGATGATTATTGAGGCAGCTAAAAAGGAAATACAAATGTAGATTAGTAGGTCATAGTGTCTTTTATTATTACTGTATTCAAATCCAGTCTTCACTGTATTAAATGCATCATTGTGACACTGCTGGCTGCTTGGTGCCTGGTAAATGAAGTTCACAGGGTAAATCCTGCTCGGGGGAATAGCCAAACTTGATGCTAATTGCCAACTTTGTTGCCATGGTTATGCACAGCAAACATCTCCCTAACCCCCTGGGCAGGAATCAGGCATAGCACAAAGGTAGCTAATTTACTGCTCTGAATAGAAATAGTCTGAACAGAAAGCTTTGGTCAGCAAGGGTTTCTAATCCAGTTCCAGTCATTAAGCTTCTCTGTGTAGAGAAGTGTTCTTACGGCTTACAAGCCCTTAAAGCAGACACACGGTTTTGTTTGTATTTTCTCTATTACAAATATCAAGCCCATTTGTATTTTTTGTTCTGAAATTTGACCAAGAAGAGACAAAGTTTGGCCATGGAATCATTTCTACACAATCATTAGGTGCCCTTGTTAGTGTATAGAGGGTGCTGGTTTAGGAAAAATACGTTGCATTTTTATCCACCTGCTCAGCTCTGCAGTTTCTCCCAGTGGTGCTGAATTGCCACAATGAAAACATCAGAGTTTTAGTATGTCTTGGTGTCCCCAGCTAAGTCATGGCTAAACACTCGTGTCTGCTGGCTGCCACTGTGTTGATAACAGCAAATGGAGCTCCCAGTAAAAGTGGATGAGCCACAGAGATAGGGGAGAGCTTGGCTGATGGTTCTGAGGGAAAGAGAGTGAGAGCAGAAAGAAGATCTATATTGAGACAGTGAAGACCAGGGGACACATGGAAGGTCAGAGCAACTGGTGAGGGGCTGGGAAGCTCCTGGTGGGCTGGACAGAGGACCATTCCTTTAGGGATATTGTCCCTTTCTCCCAGCTATAGCTGCAATCCCTACTTCTCCAGTTCTGCTGGCTGCAAGAGCAAGTTTGGTAGATGCAAAGGAGATGAAACTGAGATGATTTTGACATTTTTTTCCACTTGCTTTGACAAAATCCTTTTTGGCCTGTGCTTGAGGGGAGTGCTGTGCACAGCCACTGGTGCTCACAGAAACGAAGGGGAAACATAAACTTTGTATCTCCAGCTGATGAGGGCAAAACTGACTCTGTCAACTGGCAGATGTGCATGTTCTGCCAGCAAACTACACAAAATATATTTTTAATTAACTTCTTCAGTTATAAAAGCCATTTAAGTGACATATGACTTTCAAAACACAATATTCTATGGGGCCCGTATATCTCTCTGCACTCCTGTGTTTGCTTTTCCTGCTTTAGCATTTGACATTAATGTCTGTCATTGAACATCTCAACCTTTGTATCTTTCTCATGGGAGACACAGATCAGAGTGTTCAAGCTTTGTAATTTGGCGTTGCTGGCATTTTTGTTCACCACAAATGTTTCTGATGATCCTAATGACATTTCAGCAAGTTTTGGAGGAAAAAAATCATTAAGAATAGAATTTTAAAAAATCCCTTGATGGTCTGAAGTGCTCTCTGAATGAGTTCTGGGAAGTTTAAATCGAGATATGGAATCCAACCTTTCCGTTTGCACTAGAAATGAGACTATTTGCAGTTACTGTTTAAGAGAACCCCAGTGTTGAAACCTTTGGACAAAAGGTTTCGGGTTTGTTCAGCAGAGGGATGACAACTGATCAAAAATACGTTCTGTGTCTATCCAGTTTAGTGAGGCACACTGATTTCCAAGACCAAAACTGCTGTCTTTTTATTTTTACAGTCTTTGTTTGAACTGAGATCCACATTCATTGTTACTGAGCTTTAATAATCTAAGGGTCACTTGAAGGGCTTTTGTTTGAGAGACCTTTCAAGCCAAGCCAAGGCAGCAGTTTAGAGAACATTTCTTGTTTGTAGACAAAAATATATTAAAACAACCAAGGGAGCTATTACTCTTCCACATAATTATTTTTAATGTCTCATTGGACATGTATGAAATGCTTTTCAGTTCCTGTGGGAGAATTACTTTTTTGCCTTTTGCAGCATAGCTTTTGTTAAATTTCTGCGCTGCTTTTCCATTGAGCAATGCTCACCCCAGAAGACTTTATAAACACGAACAGTATCTCCAGGAATATGCTTCCAACATATAATCCACAGAAGTACTTTGAGATTTGTCAGAAGTCAGGGGCCTGATACCTTGCATACCTTGTGCCATCTATATTTTTTTTTCTGGCCACAGTCAGGAGAGAACGTGACCCCAGTTCACAGTGGAAGAAGTCAGAGAACAGCTGAGAGTCCTGCAGGAGGTGAGGCAGAGCCATGTGCTGCAGCAGCCCATGGTGAGGGCAGGAGGATGTCTCTTCAACCCCTTTTTTCCTGGTAAATAAATGTCAGGGAATCAGATCACCTTGTGTCTTTGAAATAAAAATGATTGGCAAATGTTCTGTGCTGTGCAGCTCCTTTCAGTTACCTGGGAAAGATTGGAATGATGTGCCTCCTTCTTTTTTATGACAGGAATGCATTTCTGGGGAGGAAAACAAGCCAGAGGCTGAGGGAAGAGGGAAAGAGTGGCTTTATGGAAAGAGAGAAACCATCCTGCAAAAATGTAATTCTAGTAAAAATATTTGGGCTTGGCTTGGAAAGTGCACATCTTGTGCCATTTGAACGCCACAGATGTCCAGACTTAGCAAGCAGATGAAGGTGTTTCATTGGGATGTCCCCTCCTGTTGGGTATTCATGGTCCTTTAAATCTGCCAGTCGCCCTTTTCATTTTGAAAGATGCCCAGATATTTCTTGGTCAGATGTTGGGAACTCTCACAGGTCACATAATAACTGTCTTATTTCTGCAGTCATCACCCTTCTTCTGGCCATGGTGAAACTTTCAGTAATCCCAAATGGACCTTACACAAGCACACCCCATTATCCATGTCTCATCATAAAGCTCATAAATGGGTATCTAGATAATTGTACTTGCTAACTGAATGTAAAGCCAATTCCAAATATGTAGTGCTCCCAGATTTAAAAGAGATAAATTACTATATTCATCATCTTCAGATTACTAAACTTGAAGTCTTTCAAACTAAGTTTATAAAATTGTAAGTTATGTAGATGAAGTATGGTTTGCAAAATGCTCTGGTTTGTGGAATGATCTTGCCTTGCTTATGGATAAAACCCACATTCTAACAGTTTCTAGCAGGGAAAGGCTGTGGAAGCTGCATCTTTGAGCAGGATATGATGTTAGGAGCAAATTATTGTAACTCTGTAACACAGCGATGTTCTAACATCTGAAGCACAAGTTGCTCAACAGAGAGTGATTTAATTGTGTAAAAAGTTGCCTTTGCATGAACTGCAGTATACATCTTGGAACAATAATTATGTTGTAGCTCAAGAATATATTGTAAGACTGTAAGAGTAGTATGCACTTACCAGTATCTGCCTGATGTCACAGTGGCAGAACACTTCTAAAATATTTTGTACATAAAAATCACTGCAGATATGGACCTAACAACACATTCCTTGAGACAAGGACCATAAAGCAAACTTAGGCTTATTTTTTAATATATCATTACTTGAGGGCTTCCTGTGAAGTTGATCTTTCAGTGTCATCCAAAGTTCCCTGTCCCGATTTGACAATTTTACAGCTTTGAACTCTCACTCCGTTGTTCAAGGTGATTTAATCATTGGTTTTCATGTCTCTACATTTAGAGACTGCCAAATATAAGTGTTTGTGGAGTATCTGTTCAATTTGGAGTGCTTCTATTCGGCAGAGGTGCTGTTAGAAGCACAGCGGGCAAAATGGGAAGGACTAAATATGTGCAGCCTGAATAAGGGGTAGGAAAAGGATGAAAGATGAAAGAATGTAGTGGTCTATATGAAACATGGCAGCATGAGAGAGAGACTGAAGAATTATGTGGAGTTGGCAGGAGGATGTAATGAGTAATAGATGGAATGATGAAGGGGAAATAAAATCGGCTGGATGAAGAAAAGCTTCCTGACCACGAGATCTTGTTTGATTACTGAGGTTTCCCAGAGGATTTCTGTGATTTGGGAAAAGTTGTACAAGACTGTTCAGAGCCTCACAATGCACAGCTCTTAGTTACCTAACAATGTGGCATCCAGGAGTGGATAGTGCTTCCCTCTTCTAACTGTGTTTGAGGTTCCTTGGATTCCTTGGATTTGCTGGGCAGCCCAGAGCATCTCTTGAGTGCTGGCTGGCCTCTGGCTTCTCTTTTAGTTAAGCTTGCTAAATAATATTACAAATCCTGAAGAAAACCTACCTGCTGTGAGCTTGTGCATGCAAATCTACCTCCTCTGAGGTTGTGGGCTTGATCCTGGTTCTTTGATGCTAAGGGCAGGAGACTGCAAGGTTGGATTGAGCAGTCCAACGTGACAGGATCTCTGAAGATGCATTAGGTGGCAATTGCAAATGCCTTTGTGTATGTCCCCAGAACTCTGAGCCCAACCCTTCACAATATCTGGATTGATATTACTGATACACAGTGTTGGAGTGGAGCATGTTGCAAGTGTTAAATAATCTGAAATCCATATTTGGCCAGAGAACTTATCCAACTGATTCAAGAACTTTCATGCCATGATAAAGCAGATGTAGCTATTATGGGGTGTTCATGTTACCCAATCACAGAATTATTTCATTATAGATCTGGTGTCTGGCTAAAGCTGACTCCAGTAGTTCCTCTGAGAGAAGTTTATCGGATGAAAAATTAAGTGTTTTTAGCTGATATCCAACCAATTTGCTGAACTTATTTTGACTTCTGCCCAGAGGTTTTTAGAGTAGTTTTATAACTGGGAGTCCATTTGAGTTTGAGCATTTAGGAAAGAAGCATTCAAAAACCCAGAGGCAGTGAAGACCACGCTGCTTCTATAAACTGGGGAATTCAGATCATGAAGTCAGAAAAATGGGTTGACAGGCTGCTTTCCTGGTGGGTCTCTTCTGCTTGGCCTTTCAGTACATTCCTTGTTTTCAGGCAGCTTCTCAGAGCAATGGGACCCATTTCCTCAAAAGCACACAGAAACTGCAAAGGCTGCTGCTGCTCAGAGTGAAACTGTGATAAGCTAGGATTGGTGCTCTTCAACATCTCTGTCAGTGACATGGACAGTGGGATGGAGGGCACTCTCAGTGAGGTGGTTAAAAACACCAAGCTGTGTGCTGCAGCGGGCCTGCTGGAGGGCAGGGATGCCATCCAGAGGGACACTGACAGCCTGGAGAGGCTAGGGAGAGAACCTCAGGGGGTTCAGCAGGACCAAGAGCAAGGTCCTGCACCTGGGATGGGGCAATGCCCAGTACAAACACAGGCTGGGCTGAGAATGGACTGAGAACAGCCCTGAGGAGAAGGAATTGGGGATGTTGGTTGACAGGAAGCTCAACAGGACCCAGCAATGGGCACTCACAGCCCAGAAAGCCAAACGTGCCCTGGGCTGCATCCAGAGCACCGTGGGCAGCAGGGCAAGGGAGGGGATCCTGCCCCTCTGCTCTGCTCTGCTCTGCTCTGCTCTGGTGAGATCCCACCTCCAGCTCTGCATCCAGCTCTGGGCACACAACAAAAAATGGGCACAGACCTGCTGGATTGAGTCCAGAGGAGGCCACAAAGATGCTCAGAGGGCTTCACCTCTCCTGTGAAGACAGGCTGAGAATTGGGGTTATTCATCCTGGAGAAGAGAAGGGTCTGGGGGACCTTCCAGCAGCTTTCCAGTGCCTAAAGGGGCTACAAGTGAACTGGAGAGGGACTTTTCACAAGGGCACAGAGAAGCAGGACATGGGGGAATGGCTTCACACTGACAGAGGGCAGGGTTAGATTGGTTATTAGAAAGAAATTCTTACTCTGAGGGTGGTGAGGCCCTGGCACAGGTTGCCCAGAGAAGCTGTGGCTGCCCCATTCCAGGAAGAGTTCAAGGTGAGGGACTTTGAGCAACCTCGTGGGCTGGAAGGTGTCCCTGCCCATGCAAGGAGGTTTGGAATGAGATAATCTTTGGGGCCATTTCCAACACAAAGCATTCTATGATTCTAAATATTGCTAAGAACTCAATTTTGAAACTGCACCAAATCAAATGTCTGCTTTGCTCCTGTGATCTTTCAGTTTTGAACTGTGGAAGACCTGAATTTTGAAAAAAATCACACAGAAATGTGAGATTTTTCATGCAAGTTCATGCACAAATAAATTTTAAAAAAAATTCTTGTGAAGATAGTCCTTCTTTGAAATATCTTCTTATTTAATTTAATATTTATTATCTCATGGGTGCATGATTAACTCTGTATCAGTAGGTACATAACTTGTACATTCTGAGATCTATCTAATGTCTACCAAAGGAAAAAAAGTAAATCATTTAGATCTGGAACAGTGATCACAATGGAAGTTTCATTTGCAAAGGATTTATGGGGACTTGAAGTGAGTATTATGTTTGAATAAATGCACCATTGACCAGTATCAGATTTCCATAGGCTTTATCTTGTTTTTCCTAAGCAACTGCTCATAAACTTTTTAAATATCTTGACTAGCATGATGGTGCTACTTGCAAATCTGTTCATAGTGCCATTAATCTATGATACTGCAATCTAGAGAAAGGAATCACACTTACTTGCTCATTCCTTTCACTATTTCATTTAAAAAACATAAATAACAAGTTGACAGGGTTCCTTTGTGCTTCTTTCTTTCTGACTAAAATGTGATAAATATATCAGGAAAGGTTTGTCAAGACATCACAAAGCAGGTCTTAGTTCCGATCTGAACTTTATTGAACTCTGCTTTCATGTAATAGGAAGAAAAACAAGCAGCAGATTTGATCAGTCTGCACCCATGACTCAACAGCTACAGCAAACCCGCGGTGCTTTCAATTCCTGTGTCACTGCAGTGCTCAGATGAGTTTAGTGCAATCAAACAGACATAAAATCTGAAGGGAAAGGAATGTCCTGCATCTCATGAAGAAGAAATTTGACTTCTAAGGCAAGTTCAACACGTGGGTTCCCTCCCTCCTCTCCTTTCTTCCCCCACCTCTCCCCACAGCTTCATCTCTAGCTGCTCCTGCATAGCTCATCTCAGCACGAATTTTGTGGGGCAGTGGCAGTGAGGGCAGCAGGACAGGGACTGTCACAAATCTGAGAACAGTGGCAACTGCAGCCCATCTGAATTGTATCTGATACTGCAGCTTCTGTCCCTGCTTGCAGCAGATCTCTCTTGGGTTGATGCCCTGAAACCATGGACTTTTCAGATGACCTTTCACACTTGTGTCCAGACCAGATATCCCACACCCACACAAGGGAGAGTTTGCCTGTAAACCTTCAGTTTGACCAAAAGCCACACTGAGTGGGAAGCCTCAGGATTAAGAACTGGGAAAACTCTGGTTTCAGCTGGGGCTACATTTTTGCTGGCTGTTGCTTCCAGCCATCCAGATGAGTAAAATGAGATTAAAATGAGATTCTTTACCTCATGTCTATTGCTGCAATCCACACGTATCAGTGTGCGCAGTCCAGAGAGAGAAGAGACACACACACCTTTATGGAGCTGTGGTTACAAAGGACTGGGTTTGCTCAGTTTCTAAGGAAGCCAAAGGGCTGTGCTGGGGGGCTGGGGGCACTGGAATGTCTGCCCAGGCTGCAAAGGAGCCGTGGGTGTTGGCTGGGCTGTGCTGTGCTGTGCTGCTGGGGCTGGGAGGAGGGACTTGCCGTGTTGCAACAGCTCTCCAGCCATGCCACCCCCTCACAGGTCACATCACTGACACATCGCACAGAGCTGGGCTGCAAAATGCAACCATCTGCCTTTCTTTGCTTACCCAAGCTCTCCGAGCACTACAGAAATACAGAAGTACTGCTGGAGTCTCCCATTGCTCTGGCAAAACTGCTGTCACCTCCTCCATCTCTCTGGGGTGTGCAGAAGGTATTGAACAGAACCCAGGAGCTTTTGGTTCTCTTCTAGTTTAGGCATTAGGCACATTGCCCCCACTGCTTGTCTTCTATGCTCACCAAACATCCTCAGACAGAGGATGTGCTTGGCTTTCCCCACTGTGTGGTACAAGTCCTGGTGGACTGACATCCTTAGGCACTGATTTCAGTGGGAACACTTGCCCTACAGCACTTTTAGTCAGGGGCTTACATGGATTAATTCCTCTGAGGTGTGAACAGTGAACAAAACCCAGTGAAAAGGGGGTTAGACCCTCAGCTGAGACGGACCCACCTGCTGGAGCTCTCTTGTTTCCCACTGAGGACAACTGATGAAGTGGGTATCTTTGCACAGGGCTGCAAAAGGGCTTTGCAAGAACAAAGGGAGGTTTGGGCTTTGCTTTGCATTGTTAAAGTGTGTTTGTTAAAGAATGAGGCTGATAGGTAAAAGGCATGGATGGTTAGTGTTTAGGAAAACACGTTCATGGCCAGTCTGTGTAGAAACTGGTAAAGGACAACTCATCTTCTGTCCCTGTCCTGTAATACCCTGCAGCTAGTGAGACCTGAGGCTGCGGGTGCCTTTCCTTACGTGTGAGGTACTGAGGATACTGCAGTGTTTGTCCAGTGCAGCTGGAGCCCTTCTAATTCTTTTGAATGTATAAATGTTTGGTTTACATTTCCAGTATGTACCCATATTCAAAGATGGTGCCCCAGGTGGCTCAAAGAATTATTTGAATTGGTGTCCATGCCAGGTATTGTTACTGATGTGTCTATGTATTATTGCATTTAGAGTTCAGTGTGCCTTTACAGTGGGATCTGCATGCTACTACCTGGGAGTAATTAATTCCTTAAGTCTCAGTTACCAGACACCCATTTATAATGCACTACATTTTAGAATATTTTTATTTTCTCCTGCCGAAACAATAATTTTATTACTTTCAAAGCCATTAGCGGCAATGCCAACAACTGAGCATATTACCTAAGAGGTTTTTCCCCCAAAATTCCTTTTGTATGTAAGCACAAAACACCTATAAAAATTCTATGTAATAGTTTTAGCCCCTCCGTAAGTACATCCCATTATATATCTAAGACTTTAAAAACGTCGCATACTCCAGATCTGAAAGATGTTACTGATACCCGGCTTTCCATGAACTCCTATTCCCCAGAACCGCGGCGAGGGCGGGACACGCAGGGATGCTTTATGGCCCTGTGCAGCTGGGTGATTTATACCGAGTCTCGTCCTAGCAGCACGCTAATAAATTTCGCGGAGCCCGCGCGGTGCCCCGTTCCTGG
>JBBMKD010000216.1:2293712-2319337 GCA_037834095.1 Argya squamiceps | reverse complement strand
CATAATATTCCTGAAGCATGGTCTGTATGAAACTGCTGCTCAGCAGAAGCAGAGCTGGTTGAGTGTTTATTGATGGTTTGTTTTCAAAATGGAAGGACATACCTTGTCCTCCTGGGACCTGCCCTTCTGCGATGTACCCTTCACCTTGGGGATCCTCTGGGCCCTCTGGCAAGCCAAGCAGGAATGGAGACATGCTCACGGATGAGATCTGGCCTCTTGGCTCTTGCTGGTAGTCTTTGCCTATAATAACTGGGAGAGCGGTGCTGTTGCTGTCATTGCTGCCATCAAGTAATACAACTTACACGTGGTGTTGGGCTGTCTTCTTGCATGCGGTTGCTTATTTTCCTCCAAGGCTGTCTTTGCCTCGAGTTGGTCCCCACAGAAATATGAGAACGTTTGCGGTTCTGCCAGGGCTGGGGATCCGTCAATGCACCCGGGGACCGGAGCGGGACCGAGCATTGTCACCTCCATCCATCCACGAGAGGCAGAGCCACCTTTTGATCTTAGCCAAGGGAAAGCCACAGATTGCCTGCTCTGCTCGGAGTAGACAATTGGCTCTGAAAACTCCACCACTGAAGGCAGGTATTGCCAGCTTTGAGATGTTCTCAGTGTCCAAGTGTGTGCAGTCTCAAGGGAAAGCAGGAGAAGCTGATAAGAAACCTGCACAGATCTGTGCTTTCATGTAGTTGTCCATAGATGTGAAAATCTTGTTCAAGATGGACTTCGTGTACGCTACTGTGCTGTGATAAAGGAAAAAAATATTATGGGTCTCCTTGTAGCTCATAAACCAATGGTGTTGGAAGGTTAGAGGGAGTAGTGTAGTAAACTATCTGTATTGAAGTGGACAAAGGAACTGAGCTTGAAGAAATCTGTCAAGGAGCTTTCTTCTGGTTAGAGAAGATCCCAAAATCTTACAGTTGTGCACATTTCACTGTCTTTGCTGCCAGTCCCCTCTTTTTAAAGGCTATTTCCTACTTTTCTTCCGTAAGTCTTTTTGATTTCCTCTTGAAACTGTACCCTTTAAAGATCAGTCATGGAAATATTAGACTCTGTTTTGTCTCTTCTGAAGAAAATATCCTGGAAAATGGAGAAACACATCAACCTTGACCGAGGTCCAAGTTATTAAAGCGAGGAAGAGGTTATTCTTTGGGGAACTCAGTGAAAAAAAAAAGTCACAATAGAAATATTAAAGGAGTACTGAACAAAACAAATGGTTTCTTACTTGTCCAGGAGTCAGACTGTTAGCAGTGTAAAGTATGTGACCTAGGATGCATGAAAAGGGGGAAAGAATCAAGACGAATGATCTATGGTAAAACAAAGCTGAAAGTTTTGGTATAGGCCAAGATTGTAGAATCTGTGGAAAATCAGTGCTAGACATAGCCTCATCTCTGGTAATATGAGCCAAAATAGTTATCTGTCTTTTCTGGCTGAGAGTTACAATACACAGTACTTCCAATCTCTGTTGCCATGAACATAAGGTATTCTTCCCAAGATTTACATCTTTAAAATATATGAACTGTTCATAAGTGATTCCCAGGCGTTTAGTGTTTCAAATGCTTTTCTCAATCTTGTAGTTGTAATTTAAGAGTTTTGGAGTCAATCTTCCTGTTGAAATATGGAGCTTCTAGATTCTGTCCAATGATGACAGTCCCTGTTTAGCTCCTTGCCTTCAGTTCTCCCCAGCACTTCTCCCTGGCTTCAGTGAGACTTTTGCGCATTATAAGAAGGAAGATAATGTTGCCAGTAAGTTCTGCAAATAGTTAGAGAACTCTGCAGTTATATAAAACTTACAGGTCACACACTTTATACTTGACAGCAGACCAGGTCAGTAGCTTGCTTTTCTGGGTTCATGTTCAGCATAAGTTTAACACACTGAAGTGAAGCTTTTGCAGTGCAATTTAGGTAGAGTTAGCAGTTTCTGTGCTGAACATGTCTAGGTGAAGAGCATCCTGGTTCTAGATCTTTACAATCTTGCCAATATTTGCTTGATCAGCTCCAGAATCTCCTCAACCCAGAATAAAAGTTTGAAATTGGACAATTTACTGTCAGGTGGCTAAAGCTGTGTCCTTTCCAGTCAGTCGTGAAAATCATTCCTGTTGAGTTGCAAGCTCATGAACTTGTGTGTCAGCAGCAGCAAGTGCCTGGCCTCTAAACTCTTGAATTATTTTATCTGCTCAGAGCCTGCTTCAACCTGTGGCTTTAAGGCCATGGAAGACTGTTTTTCCTGAATGCTTTTTCCGTCATGGATATTTTAATGTTGGATATTGGAACTGAGGGCAAGATGTTTCTATGTATCTGTGGAGCTTGGTCTGAGCACTTTCAGTAGGTGTACGCATGAGGAATCTGTGGAAGGCATAGCCTGAGAGAAAGGCAGGGGTGGGCAGTAAAAGGTATGGAGCAGAGATCCTGGCCAGCCATTGCTAAATGGTGAAGAGAGACACCTGAAGTGAACTGAGATGTTGTCTTCTGCCAGAGTACAACATTGTGATGGACTGGCGGGGGAAGGAGGGAGTGGTGTTAGCAGAGAAGCAGATAGAAAAGGCTGCAGCCATGAGTTCTAGAGGTTTCTACTCACTGGCAAACCAAAAGGATGTCTGATGGCCCAGGATGACCTTCCCTCTGCCAAGAGCTGTCCCTTGAGAAGACAACCCACTACTGCTACCAGACAGTCCAAGTGACTTGAATCTGCATTTTAGATTTTCACTTGGGTTCTGAATTACAAATTGATTGAGCTCTGACTGAGCTCAAGTTGTTTTTACAACTCACGTGAGGGAAGAGGAGTGCTTTGTGAGCTTGTTTGTGTTAATTGTGTTGCTTGTTTGTCCAGGCATCCCTCTGCCACCTTCTGAACTTTGGGTGGACCAGAGTGGGGGCTGGCTTATCTGTGAGCTGTCTCACAAACTGGCAACTTCTAGAATCTGAAAGAAAGCTTCATTGTCAAGGCAGTGAACATCACAGTGGGACTGGATTTAATCTCCTCAGACTGCTTGCTGATGATTTGTTCCTCATTTGTGGTATTTTGTTTGGAGCTGCTGGGATCAGATTTATTCTGTTGCAGGAAAGTCAGCAGGTCCCAGACATCTCAAAATTCATGTCCCACATTGGTGGACACTTTTGCCATGGGTTTCTGTCCTTCATATTTTTGTGTTGCTTTTTCATTTGTCCAATATGAAAACCACTGCCTCCTTCCATAGCCATTCTGGAGGAAGGTCTCAGGGCTATAAACCCCTCCTTTATATTTTGATGAGTTGAGTGTAAAAGTGACATGGAAATAACTGATACCAGGCAGGAAGTGATACAGCATGGTAGACAAGAAGTGTGGTTAAATTCCCAACAGCAAAACTCAATTTAATTTTCTCTTCAGATGCTCGAGTAAAATGCTCTGATCCATATTTCTAACAGTCATCTGAAATCAGGCATAGGACCAGACAACATTTTGGTTTTCCCCTTTTGGTTTTGCTTGGATGTTAAACACTCAGCATATTCCATGGAAATTGGTATTTATTGCTGTTTCCTCAGGATCACTGTAAGGAATATTAGGTATGATCTCTGTAGAACGTGATTAAAACCACATCCAAAACAAAGCAGTGAAAACCTTTCTTGTTTAGGAGTGGTTTGTAAAGGTTTTTCTGTTTAGCTTTGGTAGTACTATTAGTACAATTTGGAGGTGAAAAACTTGGGTTTAGTTCCACATTCATGATGAGCTGGGAATGGGCAATGACCTCCAGTCTCTAATATGGAATTTATCCTTTCCCACCAATAGCTGACAGTCCTGTTCTGAAGAGAAGGGTTTGGTGAAGTCCTGATTCCACTCAGGCCGATGGGAAAAAATCCCAAACCAAAGAAAGACTATTGAAGTCAGAAACACAAGGGTCCCCTGAAAATTTAGAGCCTTCCTTTCATTAGCCAGCTCATTCTCCCATTGAGGATGGCAGAAGGGCTCAGATCTGTGAAATCACATTTTTTAATATTCTTTTGCCCTGGAAAGGGCAGATAAAAATGCAGCTTCATACTCCACCCTCCATAATAGTGTTAGACAAAAGCCAGGCAGAAACAGGATCTTCTATATAACTAATCAGGATCTTTTTCTGTCTCCATACATATTTTTCCCAGGGTGCTAGGATGGTAAATATTTTAGCAGAGGGAATTAACTCTACTTCTCTTCCTTTATGTTCTGTTATCAACGGGACTAGCCCACACCCTCACTTTGCCTCATTTTTGGCTCTGTTTCTAAACCCTAAAATTCCTGTTCCTGCAGTGAAACACAATTAAATTGAAGCTTAATGTGGTGCCTGTTTTATGTAATCTTGCTTTCTGGCTTTTTTTATTCTTCCAAGTCTGAATCTCATGAATCAATGTGTATTCACGTTTCATCTGAAATTTTCTAGCTCTCCTCAGTGTGCCCTAAAGCTTCCCATTTTTGGTTTATGAAATAATAATAAAAAGCTTAACTCTTCAGATTAAGTTGTATCTGCTTTATACATTAGACAGGCAATTTCAGTTTTACAAAGTAAAAATGGTGTGAGAGAGAAATTGCAGCTTGATTATTTTTTTAAAATATTCAGATTAGAATGTCATCTTTTATGAGTTTTTTTTTTTTATAACCACTTAGATTGATACAACTCTCTAAAGCTGTTCTGTTTTTCATCACACATTCTCATCTGTAAACCCTTCATTTTTATTAATCTCTGTACAATCTGTACAACTCTGAGATTAATCATTTTAAAAGAGCTACTCTGCGAGTGTTAAGGATTTGCTGGGCTAATGGTAAATGCAAGTGCTTCTAAATACTCCGCAGCACAGAGCTCTTCCTTTGTAAGTATCAGCCTTTGTTTCCCAGTTATCTAGAATTACATTTTATGGCTGTGTTTCCAGGCCTGGCTGTCTAGATCCAGAGAACAAAATACAGAGTCCTTGTTTCACCAACCAACCCAAACTCTAAATATTCACAGTCCATTTTTGCCTTTGAGCAGGTCTGATTGGAGCTAAAGGGAGTTGTTTATTTACAAATAAAGGCAGAGCTGGACTGTGAGGCCAAATCCTTCAGTCCTTGCTCAAACAAAAATTTGTGTTGGATCCTGGCAGGGCAGTTTGGCTACATCTGGTCTTGCTTAGTTTTGAGTCCTTTTAGGACCTGTGGAGGGATCAGTCTAGTGTCTCTCCTAAGTGTGACTTTGGGCCTTAATGGGGATTTTTTCTGGCTTTTTTTCTTCTTTGGTTGATTCAGCTGAGCTTATAAGGCATTGTCTCTTTGCTTACTTAAACACAGAGTGCCTGACCAGAAAAGATGAAAGTTAAGGACTGTCCTACCTTCTGGAGATTTCCATTTAGTTAATGTACTGCAGGTATAAATTCACCAGTTACTTGTACTCCTGGTGTATGTGGCATTGTATCCACGCATTATCTCTCACATGCAATAAAGCAGGTGTTTGAGTTTAATAATGGATTTAGATTTGTATCTGTTCTTCTATCCCTGCTTTTATTATAGTGTATAAACTGCAGCCATATGAAACAAGCCAACTGTGCCAACTGTGATGCCCTTTGTGGCAGAAATCATGGGTAAAGCATGGAGTAAAGAGGCTGGAAGAGAAAGAACTCTATTTCCCCACGAGGTTTCTGTGGCTGCAGAGTGGAGGCTGAACTCCGAGAGAGCAGCAGTGTAGGGACAGTTTGTGAAAACTCCTCCTTCAGTGTTCCAGTTTCCCACTGACTGGGAAGAGTATCCACCTGCTAATTTCTATCTCCCCAAAGGTCAGATTATTCCACAGTGCTCCATAACTAATAAATAGTGTTTTAACCAAGAAATCTCTCATGATCCATTTTGCTGTCAGCAGCCATATGGCCATGCTGAGTACCAGCCAATGCTGATGGAAATGTGCCCAAAGTAAAATGGGAAATAGGGCTCCTGGTTATTAAAGCATCCCTCCTAGGGAGGTGGCTAAGGACTTAGCATATTATGGGTCAAGGGACTCAGAAAACAGCTTTTAATCTTCATGGCTTTACAGTTGTATGTGCAGTTTTAGTGGAGTATAACTAGAAATAAGGGGAGGAAAGATCTAAAATGCTGGCTGTTGAGGATGGCTTCCCAACTGTGCAATAAAAACTGAGATAGAGATCATCTGGGGGATACCTCTCATTCACAGAGCTGTTCCTTAGGGCACAGAGAGGATCTTTGTTCTGCCTCTTGTTCCTGGGAGGAATTATTTCAGAACTGACTGGTCTTTACAAAAAAGGTTATTACTGAAAGATGAAAACCATGAGAATTTGGAGGGAAAGTGGGACTGTGTTTTATGGTATAAGATTTTACTACATATTCCTGCTTCTCTTTCTGAAGTTTCTCCCATGTCCTGGGAATTCTTATCTGCCTTTGTGTCTGTTGTTTATTGTAGTGTTTAAGGTTGTTAGGACAGGCGTGAAGGGGAGGTTACACTCAGGGTGACCAGTGCTGAAGTTCACATTTACCCTTGATTTACTGCTGTGCTACAGGTCAGCAACAGCTCCTGCTGCAGAACTTCCTCCTTATCAATGGTGGCTCTCATTCCAACCCTGTTTCAAAATGCACTCTGTCTAATTTGTGATCAACATGGGTGCCACCATGGGTTGGGGGATTTCAACACTCTTCTCCCCAGCTTTTTTTTTTTTTTTTTTACTGTGTAAAGATTGCCTTTGAACAGAGAGGAAAATTTGATGCTGGTAGGGAATCTGTGCTGATCAAATGGTGATAGCAAATGGTAATTTGTTACTTGAATTAGGCTGCAAAATGTTGCTTGTAGGCTCTGGGCAGAGAGAAGAGACTATTTATTTGGTCAAGGTGCATATCTACAGCATAGTTTAATCCATTTAAATCAGCTAATGGTATCCTCTTTACCTATTATTACAGATATTACTCCAGAACACAGATCCTTTCTTGCCACCCCTCCATAACTTATTTCATTATGATCACCTTAAAACTGAATTAAAATTGAAGTAAGCAGAGCATACCTTCCCAAATGATGTAGCCTTTGATTTGAACAGGCAGGTGGAGCCAGGATTTGAATTTAGCACTGCAGAGCAGTGAAAGAGCTGACCTCAGAGAGCACCTCTGCCAGCTGCTATGGGGGTGAATGGTGAGGAGTGCAGCCCACCCTCTGCAGGGAGAGCTGCTCTCAGACACTGCTCCCCTTTAGACATGGCCTGCATTCCAGCTCCACTGCCTGCTCTGCAAATCACTTAAGAGGTTTAAAACTTCCTTGTAATTCTACTCTGCACATGAACTTTGAGTGAAGGGAAAGGAAAGACCAGTGAAATGAGAGTCTGGACCTCAGGGACCTCTTCAAATTGCTATTGCAAGCATTTGGCAGAGGCTGGGATAACATCCTACATATCCATCTTTGTCCCTAGCTGTGTGCCCTGGGGTTTGTTCTGTGCTTTCTAATTTCTGGTGTTGTGCAAAACATGTCCATATACCATTGCCAATGTATACTTCTACAAGTGATAATACTCCTTCAAAAATTAAACCTAAAATGTATTCATGTGATTTTGACATTAGGAAGGCTGCAAACAGGAGACACACCATTGTTCCAACATTGAAGACAGGAGAACATAGGATTTTGGAGAATAAAATTAGACAAAACATATGGCTGTGGCAACCCCAAAACACACCAAAAATTACAAATTCTTAAAATTATTGAGAAAATTTATACCTAGTAGGGATAGGCTGCTTGTTTTTTTAATTTTACTTTTATAAAGGGTTAACTTGTAGTGCATCCTGCAAGCTGATATGTAGGATAAATAATTTAGACACTGATTTGTAATCTCTGTTTATGAGTACATGACTGCTATTCTTATAAATGTCAGCACTTGCTTGGTAGTATCAGGTAATATCTGAGTCATGAGGTGCTGACAAAAATCCACTGCACTTAATGTGAAACTTGAGGCATTTTGCTCATTCCAAAAGATATTAGCAATAGCCAGGCCCACGTTTGACTGATAAATAACGTGAACATGTGCACATGACACAGTTGTGCTGCTATGTGAATTATTCCTCTTACCTAAAATCTGTGTGGAAATACATCAGAGCTCAAATCATGACAATTTCTGGGTTTTTTTCTTTTTCCCCTGGATACTTTAATGGATAGTAATAAATGTATGTATGGAGTCAGTGCATTGTGCCAGTGGGAGCTGATCCATGTGAATGAAGGCAGAGCAGGTTTCCTTTGGTGAATTTTGCTTGAACTTGGATATTATGGCTGTAAAAGCGAACTCTGCAAATGTTACCAGTGGCTTAGGAAAAGAAACGTCTCACATGGAGCTGAGTACTGAAAAATACTTAATTTTTTCATGATTCCCCTCTTCACTTACAGACATACAGCGGGATATGAAAATGAGAACCACAGCACTCCCATGCTGTACAGCTGTGGGGCCCAGTACAGAATACACACCCATGGGGTCTTCAGAGGCATACAGGTGAGTATTGTGGAGCATTCTTCATAGGAAAATAAAACTGCTGCCTGTTTATAGTGTTCATTCACGACTTCACTGGTGTTTGTAATCACATCCTTGATTTCCCCACGTTGTCAAGAAATGCTTTACATAAGTGTCCTGACTTCACTGAAGCCATTGAACTCCAGCATAAGATGTCTTTCTGACAAAGTAATTTAAAATTGCTCGTCTCTTCTTCTGAAACACGTCTGCAAGGCAATACTCCTCACCAGCTTCTCAGGATGGTCCAAAATACCTGATCCAGTTTTTAACTCCAATCACTTTGGCCGTGAGAAGCCTCCGTGGTTATGATGGACTATATTTAATAACTCCATGTATGAAAGTGTTAGATGACATTTGGCTTTTATGTGTTTCTGAAACTTTACTAATTTAAATGTATTTCCTTAAAATGAAATATGCGATTGTTTCCTAATAACTAAGTAATTAGTGAATATTTGGGAGGAAGTTACCATTCATGGGAGTTTATTTCCTCCCTTTCTGAGACAGTCATATCATTATTAAACACCCCTGTAAAAGATGAACCTCGTTAAAACTGATGGCAAAGTCATTACAGAGTATCTGTCTCTTCTGTGTTGCTCTTTGTTGTCATACATCAGTGTTTTTAGATAGCATCTTTTCTCCTTTTCCTTTTCTGTGTAGTTTAGCAAGTCATTATTCAGTGGCAAGCTCTCAGAAACAGGCTCCTGAGCCAGTTTTTGTTGAGTGAATAAAAGTAAATGGTTGACCTTGTTTAAGGAAGCTAATTATCCCAGAAGGAGGAGATCATCTTTGATGGAACATTGTGACAGTGGCCAAAATGCATCAAGGCTGAACTATTCACCAGCTCCACATAGCCAGTTGTTTTTGTTTTGTTGGTAATCAGTTTGTGTTAATCCAAGACATCCATTTCCTTGTCCTTTAACTTCATATGAATATTTTCAATAAAAAGTATTTAAAATACTCTTCCAGCTCATGCTCTTACCTTTCACCCTTGTATAAACTTAAAATAATTTTATGTGGCAATGAGAGTTCTGCCAGGATTGTGTGGTTATACATGAGGTCAGAGTGTGGGCCATTCAATCCCACACAGAAACACTGGTGAGATAATTCACTAAGTAGAGTTCACTGTGCTTCCCCTTCAGATAATTTTAACACCGCAAAGAACCGATTAAGGCATACTAAGGCTGTAGATGTAGAACGCAACAAAATCTCCTGTTTCCAGCATGATCTATCTGGTTATCTCTTTGTGCTGGGGAGGTGTTGAGTGACCTGACTGTGTGAAGGCAGCGCTGAGCACACCCAGGTGGGCTCAGCAGGTCTCTGTCCTTGCAGGACGTCCGGCGCGTGCCCGGGGTGGCTCCGACCATCGTGCGGTCGGCGAGCGAGACGAACGAGAAGCGTCCCTTCATGTGTGCCTACCCTGGCTGCAACAAGAGATACTTCAAGCTGTCCCACTTGCAGATGCACAGCAGAAAGCACACTGGTGGGTATCACTCATGGCACAGTGGGCAGGGGGTGTTTTGAGATAGCACAAGGGGCAAAAAATGCTCTGCCAGGTCAGGGAGCACAAGAATCCATCAGGTGAGTGAGCGTGTGCTCTGACAGCTGGGCAACCCGTCTTTGTCATCTGGGCAGACCCTCTTTATCATCTGGGCAGCCCCTCTTTGTCATCTGGACAACCCTCTTTTGGAGCTGAAGGTTCCCTGGATCTAGCTAAGAAAAACACATAGAAAGTAGACCACCTCCATCCCTCTTTTAGGCTGTGAGTTGTTTTCTCTTTTGATTTTTTTTTCTTCTTTCCTCCCTTGTTTAGGACCATTGAATCTCATCTAATGTTAATTATTAAGAAGCTTCCTCTGCAAGAGGAACCTAGATATTCAGCATCCTCTGGTGCTCCTGCGTGAACCTTTCCTAGCTGGGGATGTAGGCAGAGATTGGCAAACAGGTTCCCTGCTAGGGATCTTTCCATGAAGAGTTGAGCCTGAACCCAGTCATTTGTAGGCTAATGTTTGCATTCTCTCTGAGGTCAGGAAAAAAGGACCTCAAAATGTGGAAATCAAATGCCCTGCTGCACCTTGTAAACAGAGTTATTTCTGTTATTGGGAGACCTGGTGTTGGACCTGTAATATTTTATCTTTAGATATGTTCCTTATGGGTTTTTATTTATTTTTTTTATTGCCTCTCATATTTTTATTTAGAAAGTTCTATCTGTGTTTACCTAGAAGTCTGTGGATATAATCTGTAAATATGGATTTTCAGTTAGCCATTGATACCATGGAAGGTCAAAAGGATGAAAGAGACCAGGAAGGCAGCCTGTGCTGGGTGACATAGCAGATTGTCTAATATTTCATAAAAGTTACTTGCAATCTTCTCATTTTGGAGACCATTCAGTCAGTTAATTGTGTAAAATGTGAGAAATGCACTCAAAGCACTTTCAATTAATGAATGGGCAAGTCAGAAAATATTGAGACAGCTGTCTTCAGAGCTGCTGAAATTAAAAACTTCAGAGTGTAAGTGCAAGTTCATAATTAGAAAGTAAGGTCTACAAAAATGCTATTATACTTCCTATAAATAAATTGAAATCAAGAAAATTTGGAAATCTTTTGAAGGCCATTAAATTCAGTATCTCCATTGTGCCTAAACAGTTCTGAATTTTTCTCATAATCACTATTTCCTTCATTCCTAAATTGATTTACTCTGTGTTTTAGCAGTCATTATTTGTTTGTTCTGCTGCTGTATTTTATTCCATTTAGTTGCTTGGCTTTCTCAGTGTTGTTTCTGGACCAATCACAGGGACTTTGGCTTACATATGTTATGTTTTTTCCTTAGCTGGAGAAGATTTTTAATATTATATCATATATAATGTAGGCTTGTAGAGTCAGAAAACCCCCAAAAGACATAGGGGATAGGCCTAAGTCTGTCTAACACCCCAGAGAGGCTTCTCCCATTGCCTTTGAGGCCATACATGTTCCTCTGGTTCATGCTGCAGTGGGACTGGGTAGAGGACAAACATTTTTTTTTCCCCTCAAACACCTTTTCTGTACAGGTGGGCACAGATCCTTCTGCACACACATTTTGATATGTTGACAGCAAAAATTACTTATTTCTCAAATCTTTGCAAGATTCTTTCCATAAGAGGCCAGCTTGTTTCCCAAAGCTTGTGTTGGCTGATACCAGCATTGCTGTGTAAGATTTTGAGGCTGGTTGCAACTGAAGAGAAGAAGCAAGGGATGGTGCACTACTGGAGTGAAAATTGCTTGAGTAGCTTGCCTGGCTGATGCATTCAGCTTTAGGAGAAGAAGGGAGTTTTTCCCTTTATCACCTGGCAGGGTTTTGTCCTCAGCCTGTTGAATGGGTTCTAGACATTTCCTATTATTTTGATCTGGGAATTCTACTTACCAAATTCCCAGCTGCTGTAGAGGCTTAGAATGTGATGCTTTTCATTTCCTGTCTCCTCCTGTGGTCTGTCAGTCCTAGATTTTGGGAGAGTTTGGTGAACTGTGGGAACTTGGGAGCATCTGGAGGGGATAACTTTCCAGTTATCATGTTTTCCTGGCTGCTTGATGTGTGGATAGTCTGGACTTAGTAGTCATGAAGGTTTTCCCCTGCAATGCTCTTCAGGAGCCCTGGGCAGTCAAACCCACTGTGTGATGCAGATTCACTTCCTTTGCAGCCTCATGTGTTTGTCTAACCCTGACTTGTTTCTCTTGTGTGTCACAAGCAAAATTTGGAACCAGTTTTCTCCAAAAGTAACGTGGTTGTGTTTGTAACACCTCTCCTAATCAAGCAAAGAAATTATTAATCTTCCTGTAAGGTGGTTCTGGACCCACCCACGGGTTTGAAGCTCTTTCACTTTATGCTATCTTAGTGTAGTGGTAAGGCAATGATTTTGGTAATTTTTTAAATGATGAACACATGATTTGAAAACAAACTGTTACATATATACCATATTAAACCAACAGATTGTATCTTTGCAGAATATTTTTTGCTCTAGATTATATTTTTTATTTCTATAATAGATACATGCAAAGGACTGTCTCATCAGATCTTCCATCCTTCTTTCCCAATTGCTGTACTGCAAAACCAAGCAAGGCCCTGAAACACAAAGTTGGATTCTGTAATCAGTTTTTACCAATGTTTCAAATAACCTTAGCTGAAAATATGTTAACACTTTGTACCCTCCGAGGCTGTTTATCTGTTCTCAACAATGCCTTTATTGAAACATGTACAGCCAGAAAAGCTTTTTTCTTATCTTGGTGTATTTTGCTGCAACAGATAGGCCTCTGAAAGGAAATGCAGGAATACATCTAACTTTTCAACTTTTCAGCAAATATGTGAGTTGTCATTCTGTGGCAGGCTTCAGGCACTTCCTTGCAGAAACAAATTGATGTCTAGACCTCCATAAATTTCACCTCTGGTGGAGGGATCAGCATTCTTGCCAGAGACCCTTTGGGTTCAGTACCACTCATTGGGAAAACTGGATTTATCCTAACACAAACCTGAGCAAGTTTGCACAGAGAAAATCCTCTGCCTGTTTGCCAGGGATATTCTTTAGCCTAAATAGGCTCAGCTGCAGGTATGATCTGCAATGGAGTATGAGAATCTCTAGATCAGGAAGGTCGTCCTTTATGGTAGGGCGTCAAGCTATAGCCTTTCAGGCTGATATTTCTACAGCATAAAATAAATATACTTAGGGATCTAAAATACAAGATTAGTTTCAGAATAGTAATGTCATGTCACATGTACGGTGTGAAGACAACAGAAAATGCTAACTATAAAGGCTCCCTACTAAATAAATAAACATGTATTTTGTGTGAGTTTGCTAAAGCAAATTATATTAAATAAAAATGTAGAATTACCAAGGCAAAGTTGTGATCATGGCACTTGTTTGATTAAGTGGGTACACTTATACAGGAAAAGGGGTTTAAACTGGTGAAGGACGTATAGACCAGCCTTCAGATTCTCATTCACACATGCAGTCTCTGGTTTCAAAATCAACCTCCTTTTCTCATGTGGTCTTGTTAGCAACAGGCTTTTACTCTTGCAGAACTCCTTAATTAAAAGTACTGACTGTGAATATTTTGTGGAACTGCTACAGCAGTAGAATTTTCTGTTTTCCCATGCACCTGAGCAAATGAATTTGCTCCAGAGAAAAAGTGCACACTTCCCTTAGTTTAAGTTAACTATTTTTGACAAAATCAGTTTGTTTTATTAGAAACATTTATTGCAATATGTGCAAAAACTGATTCACGCTTCTTTTACAATACTCGACTTTTTAAAAAAAATTATTTTCCTGAATTTTAAAGACATGCCATTCCTTCTACCTTCTCTCATCTTTATTGTTTCATTATGCACTAAGTTTGGCCTTTCTTTTGTGTGCCTTCTTTCAGTGGTGTAAGTAATCATGTCCCAGGTAGAAGGGCTGGGGGAGCTCCATCTGCATCTCTCCATCTGTTTTGTTTTGGGACTGTGTGTGTTCACATAAGGAGGTGACAGCATTACTGGATATTTTCATACGTAGAGAGACTTTAGCCTTTTACTGGAGGGGCTTTGACAGGCCTGGAGAAATGAGACACTCTCACTGTGGGAATTTAGCGGGGTACTAACAGGCTTTTTCTAATCTGGGATGTTTCTGTTGTCCTGTTCTGAAGAAATTTATGGGAGTTCACAGGCATGTGACAGTTAGCTTTGGCAGCTGACATGGAAGATGTAGAAGGAAAGGGAAATTTGGATTTCTGGCTAAATGTTGTGCCTCTTTTGGTTTATTTGCTTTTTTTTTCTTCCCAGTGTCATCATATCCTCACGTAAACATTTTAGATCAATTCCTTTAATATCTGCATGGGTTAAACCTGATTTTAATTTTCTCAAGATTACGTTCCAAAGTATTTAAAGAAATACTTTCATGTGCATGCCATCAGACCCTTTCTGCTGTTTTATTCCAATACCTCCTTAACCATCTTCTAAGTTCATATTGCAATTAGCAGACAATCATCCTGTCACTGCATTCTGCTCTGCTGACATTTCCCCTCTTAAATCTGCCAGAGGGCTGAATTCCTTGGAAGTAAGTGGTTTCTGAAAGGCAGGCATCCCCAGGGAATCCTTGCGGTCAAAGTGTATGGAACTATTTCAAACACCTGTGGCAACTTTAATCTCTTATGCTAATAAATTAAGCACAGCAGACATAGAAATTGTCCACACCTAGGTTTGAGAATCAGTAAACTCCTTGGGGTGACTGTCACAGGAAGTTAGCTTGTTCTTGCAGATTTAGTTGCTTTTGTAAAATTTTTATTTTAGCTGCACTGGCGTGAATTTGGAATGCTCTCCTTAATATGCTGCTTATTCTCTGTCACCTGCATCAAAAGGCATCTGCTTTAAGCTAAACTGCTTTGTTTTGCTGTCTCAGAATGCCAGAATACATTTGCTCATTATGGTACAATCAGACATGCAGACACCCGCAACAAAGGTTTATGAAAGTGATACGTTTTTAAAATTAAACAGAGTGAAATCAAACCCTCTGCCTGCTCCAGGTGGTGTTTTCCTGTAGGTTCTTCCCACAGGAGCTTTGGTTTACATCTCAGCTTCCCACAGCAGGCAGAGCAGGTCCCAGCTGCTCCCGTGTGTCCCTCCCAGATAAAGCCCAGGATCCTCCCAGTTTTTGCTCCTGCTCGTGCCGAGGCTCTGTGCTGTGCCACTGGGTGGAACCAGATTTTATGTGGGCATAAATGTAATTATATCTGAGGCTTCTGCAGGATTCCAGCATTGTACAAAGGCACCTTAGCTTTGAAGTAAGTTAGAGCTGGAAGACCATCGAGCTCCTCCTCTAACAGCATAAGGATTGCTTTGGCTTAACTTGGCCAAATTTCCCCACCTCGATGTTCTGCTACCTGCTGGCAGTATTTCCCTCTCTCCTCAGGCTCCTCACTTGCTGCTGAATCTCTTTTTGCATGTTTATGTGGCTGGTGAAGTCCTTTGCATTGACATCCATGTCCTTTTGAGGCACTGAATTGTAAGGATTTCTTTTTCAAAAAAATTCCAGATCTTACTTTTCATCCCAGAGAAATCCCACCCTGAGGATCTCTGCTGAATTGCATGGGAGGAGGGGAAGAGTTTGTATTTACATGAGGCTTTGCAATAAATAATTCATGGCTTTGCCTGTAGGAGCTGTGCAGCTATGTGAGAAATTCCGTTTAATGGCACTTTATGGAAGAAACTTAATTTGTGTTTTGGGGAAGAATATGTCTTTTTCTGAGGTCGAATTTTTTGCTCAGTTTTTTCTAATTAATTTAATGTGGTCGAAACTGTCACCTATGTGGGTAGAACTTATTTAGCTTTTGCTTTAAACACAATTCAGATCAAACTGCAAGTTGTTCCTCTGTACGAATGATGTGCTACTGAAAAAGGTGGAAAGGGTTTAATGGGGTTTTTAGAGAAATATAAACCAAGACATTCCTGTTTTTTCCAGCAGAAAAAAAAATTCACTCAACAGGAATTTTTTTGCAGCTTTAACCTAAGAGACTATTTTCTTAGAGTGAGCAGATTCAGTATCAGTGTCAATGCAGTAGAATTATGCCAGCCTTTCCAACAGAGTTGTATGGCTTTATGACAAATCAGTCCTGCTGTGCCACTAGACTGCTTCAGACTGCAGAGAAGTCTTTCAGAGCAACATGTTTCGTCTTCTGATTCAGCTTGAGGTGTTCCCTCATTTTGCCCCAAATTCTGACAAACTGTTTTTCCTCTCCAGGTGAAAAACCTTATCAGTGTGATTTTAAAGACTGTGAACGAAGATTTTCTCGTTCAGACCAGCTCAAAAGGCACCAAAGACGACACACAGGTTTGTGGACAAGACTTGCCTACTAATTAGGGTTCATTTGTATATGGGAATTGTGATCCTGAAATACTCCTGCACTTCTTTCTATTTTTCTGACGTTGTCTGCTCATAGCACCAAATTCTTGAAGTTAATTTTAAGAGAAGGCCGTGGCTAGATTTTTTAACTTCCCTTTTAGCACTAGTGTGGTTGTTTAGGTGACTTTTACACACTGTCTTTCATAATGAAACTGTTTGCTCTATACTCTATGCCCAATATAGAGAATATACTGTGTTTAAAACTAAACAGTTCTGCAGGAAAAATTTGCCAATGTGTAAAATTTCCCCAAGAACTATGTGTCATGTGTAAAGTAGTAATGTGAAGTAAGTTAAACATGAAAATAGATTTCTGCACCTTGATTTTTCTTATGTCCTGTTTGCTCCTTCAGGATACCCACAGTGCCAAACCACAGGGTCAGGATTAACAGTGTTTGCAGATCTTCCTTGGTGCTATGGTTTAAATGGGGATTTGTTTATGATGGAGCTGTTCAGATGCTTCAGACCCAGGCACTAGAAGAGGAGGTTACAAGGGGTGGTGGCCTCATTAATGACTAACTTTTTGTAATGTGTGGGCACAGAGATAGGAGGAGCAGTTACAGTAACTAGAAAAAAATACAAAAAACCCACCACCAACCAATGAAACAAAAAAAAACCCCAAAACAAAACAAAACAAAATCCAGGATTTTGAAACTTCAGAAATATCTGATTTCATTCACCCTTTCAAAAATGTTGGGACACAAGAATAGATTTTTTTGTTGTTTTTTTGTCTCTTAGGTGTGAAGCCCTTTCAGTGTAAAACCTGCCAGAGAAAGTTTTCCCGATCTGATCATCTGAAGACTCATACCAGGACTCATACAGGTAAAACAAGTGCGTAAACTTTTCTTCACATTTATATTTCTTTTTTTTTTTTAAATTTTAAACCAATGTTGTAAATTACATGATTAGAAAGTGTCCTAACCAGGATTTAAATATTCAAAACAGCAGAAAAAATTCAGAGTGTGCTGATTTTTCAGTGTGGCTGTTTTCCCCAAGCGTGATAGTCACTTTTCACAAAGGGATTTAGGTGATTTTAGAAACTACGCTTTCTTCCTTCGTGTTTAAAGAAATTTCAGCTTGGCAAAATAAATTTTGTCAGCTATTATGGAATGAGCATCATGGTCTCAGCCCACAAATGTCAAGTTGATCTACTGCCTTTACTGAAAAAACCCTACAAGAGAGAAATTTTAATTCTAGCTTTAGCCAAAGGTCTGTAATCTAAAGCATTCGTGTCTACTCATGCTTCTCCCAAGTGTCAGTTGAGCCTAATGCAGGATAGCATGGCAAAGCTCTTGCTGTTGCTGCTTGTACTGTAATCTCTCCAGCAGATAAAAGCAGTGCCTTTTGCAAACTCACACTGACAGACACTAAAGTAAAAGCTTACTCAAATATTCAAGGATCCTTTTTTTTTTTTCCTTTTTTTTTGTAGAAACCATAGTATTTCATATTAATACACGGGGGGGGGGGAAGAAAAGAGGCCATTTAATCTACTCTGCCCTCACATAAATTTAAACACCATTAAGAAGCAACTGCAGCAGCCTCTGTATTTTAATATTAAGTTTTAGAATTAGTCCTGTGTACTGACATTTGCTGTTCCTTCTGCTATGTATGCAGTGTTTTTACCAAGTAATTGTTTACCGAGCACTTTGGCATGTTGTTGGATGTCACGGTGTTTTCCATACTGGTGTTAACCTTTTAAATTCAGTCTCTGTACAGATGGACAAGGAGCCTGAAAATCTTTTTCTCCCTGCTAAGAATTCTTTTTTCTCTTCTGGACCATAAAAACACACATTTCAGACTTCCAAAAATAAAAGAGAAATTTTAATAAAGGAAATGATTCACCTGAGAACAATGGCATTTTCTGTGGCTCTGGCCAAATAAATGCTTCACCCAATGGCCACATCTACACTTGCAATCTGCAAATGGCAAAGGCTGTGTTCCTGGGTTGTCCACATGGTCCTGTTGAGCTGCAGGGCCCGGGTCTCTGTGCATTTGCATGAAGAAAGATGTTTTCTTAACCAGCAAGAGGTAATGTTCTGGGAGAGACAAAATGGCAAGTGGTTGTAACACGCTGGCAAGCTGGAATAAGCTACATTCCCCATCACATTTCATTGCTAACTGATCTGCTAAGTCAGGACTTTCATGACTCCAGTGATTTTTTTAGCCCAGATTAGCTACTTGCTTTCTTTTTTTGCTAGTGGAGTTCCTCTCTCTGTCCCAGTTTCCTGTGGCTCCCAGTGATCTGAGCCCCACAGACCTTGCTGTGGGTTTGCTACCTGCCACTGCCACAGGATGTTATGGAGCCACTCCTGACAACACTTCTGGATGTGTCAGCTCCTGAGGGAGAGGAGCATGAGTGGTGGGTGGGGATTTTTCATCTCCACCTTGCCCCACAGCTTCATTCCTCTTTCTTTCTCATAGCCCCTAAATTTTGTGACAAAGCACCTAGCTCAAGTTAACTTGCTCCATGTTAAATCTTGAGGAACCAAAGAACAGGTGGCTTCCATGTAATTTCAACCTAATTTTAAGTCAGTTGTCAAACCATTTGTTAAGATTCAGGGATTTTTTTCTTCACAAGCAATTTCACTGTGGCAGCAATCTTTGCTGTTGAAAGAAAAAAAAATCATCAAAGGAAGTTTTATCCATCCATAGACACGTTTAGCAATGGAAATGTGATTCCTGATATCTGTACCATGAAGCTGTACAAAGTAATTGATGCCCAGCACAGAACTAATAGAAACTGCTTCCCCCTTGTTGGGAAAGGACAACCAGGATTGCTTGTGAAGCAGTGGAACTGTGCTGCTGTTACTGTGGGAGTTCTGTGAGAAGCTGGGCAGTCACAGATACCCCACCTCAGTTCACAGGATGGTTTTGCTAATGCTGATGAAAGGAGACCAGTTTATACAGTCTGTGGGTTTTGACCAGATCAATTTTTTCCCACACTGTTTTATGCATTCATGGGAGATAGTTGATGCTTTTGCCAGCATCTATGCTAAGTGGATAAAGTGGATTTTAGGCAACCCCCTCCCACCTAAAATAGCTCTCATGGGAGTTTGCAAACAGAAATACACATTTATGCAAATCCCCTTTTGTCTGAATTTGGATTTGGTTTGTGAAATGCCCAAAGTGTGAGGTAAATGAGAAGATGCCTGGGTGAGGCTGTACCACCCCAGCGTGTCTGGAGTGTGTTAGAGAGGATGAGGTGTGTAAACAGCACTGAAAAGACCAGCCCCAGAGCTCAACATATTTTAAAATACTGCATTTATTTTGAGGGGAAGAAAAAAAAAAAGAAAATGAAAAAAAGAAGCATGAGTCACCGGGCACTGCTCTGAGCTAATGAAAGCATTCCATCAGCATTCCTGTGGCATCAGTAACACAGCCTGAAATTCCACTTACATGTTGTAGGGAATCAAGAGACCAGGTTAAACAGTTGAAAAGTGGTGCCATTTCTTGTTAAATTTGAGTGTGCTTTGCTTGGAGTTATTTGTAGTGCATATTATGCTCGTGAAAATGTTAGAAAAATGCTATTTTGAGCATTTGATATCTCCCATAGATGTGAATCCACTTTATTTAGATAGTAGTGGAAAACTTTGAGTCTGGCTCAGCAGACTCCATGCTGAACTCTGTTGCTTCTACCATATTCACTTACACTCACCAGTTTCAAAGAACTTCAGCCAAAACCCGTTGAATTAGCTGGAAAAAACTCTCCCTGACTGGAGGTCAAGCTCTAAAAAGTCACTGACAGTTTCCACAGTGACTAACAGTGTGTCTGCACCACCGCCCGAGGTGTGACTGAAGCTTGTGTGAATGCCAGAGTGACTTTGAAACTCGGTCATTTGAGAGCTAAGAGGAGCATAATCATGGCAACACGGTGTTCAGCAAGGGCCTGTCCTCAGGAATGAACCACTGCAAAGTGTCCTGCATCACCTGAAAGGGCTGTTGTTAAACACCAGCTGAGGCAGAGGTAGGAAAGCACCGAGTGCTGATGTGAGCAGGGGTTGGGGGCACTCCCACAACCCTCTCAGGACAGCCCAGGGTACCTTTCCTCCTGACAGGGGCTCTGCCAGCTCCTCACAGCCCCGCAGAAAGAAAACAAATAGCAGTGTCTCAGATGAGCTGTATGCTCAGCTAATAACAGGGTGTTTTGTTAACAGGTGAAAAGCCTTTCAGTTGCCGGTGGCCCAGCTGTCAAAAAAAATTTGCCAGGTCTGATGAATTAGTTCGTCATCACAACATGCACCAGAGGAACATGACTAAACTGCAGTTGGCCCTTTAGACAGTTCAAACAAGTGAAAAAAACAGATGGGACATTATAAGCTACTGCAAACTTTCTCAGCCATCCTCGATCACCTCTGTCAGAGAGCTGCAGCTGTCTTCGCATCCTATTTGACATGAGTTAACTAAACCGTAGGATTCTGCTCAGCCTTGCCTTCCATTTGGAGCTACACAAGTTCCTATTCAATAAGTTCAAGAGATATTTACTTGTGGTTTTGTACAAAAGTAGGCAAGATTGCCACAGTTTCAAGATTGCTATAAACTGTGCTTAGCTTTCACGTCTGTCTCCAGTTTTTTGTGTTGTTTTCACTTGAATTTTTCCAGGTACAAACTGCTGTACCTTTTTAATTCCTGCAGTGGGTAGGACGATTCCTCCCTGTTGAAGGTTAGCTCTGCACTTACACCATCCCTGCATATGCTGAGGTTCCTGAATGCTAGTACAGCTTTCCTCACAAGACAAAGGAACAGTCACCTGAGATACTTCTGTAGCCTTTGTACTCGTACTGCCCAAGGGCAGACTTTTAGAGTTGGAAGCTCTGCTTTTGAACTTCACAAGTCAAACCTTTTTTTAAAGGTTGTCTTTTAGAGCAGCTAAAGCCAGATGAACCAAAGCCTCTCTGTACAGAAAATAAGAATCTTACCATTAAGTTAACTTGGTTTTTAAAGAATTGCATAGTTGAACCCTCAAAACTGTTTTGTTTGTCAATTAGCTCTCTCTCTCTCTCTCTCTCTCTTTAATGTATTGGTTTAAATTTATTCTATCATGAGATGCATAGATCTCCTTTACACAAGACTAATTCCAATCATTGTAGACATTTGGGATTTGTTTACAATGTAAAGCCACACTGGTTATGTGGCTAGAAAGCTGTAAAAACTTAAAACTGAACTTCTAATGGGGCTGGTCCAGGATCTCCATTAACAGATTACTCTTAAGATAAGTAACTTAAAAAAGACTCTTTGTCAAGTATATGTGAAAAAGACATTATTAGTGTAAGGAAATATATTATTTCAGGGTTTTGGGAGGAGGGGTTTATTATTTACTTTTAATTGCTTGAAATGGTGTGTATATATATATATCTGATAATGTATTGCTCTTAGACATCTCCGGTTAGAAAATGTATAAATATTAGAAGCATCACTGTTCTGATGTTGTTGCTGTTACAAACTATTGATAACACTAAGAATGTAACCTGCATTTTTCACTGAGCTTTCAATTAAAGCCCATTCAAAGAGAAACAAATGAGAGTCCAACAGATGTCTTGTTTCATGTCTGGTATTAAATTTCAAATGCCCTGTCCAATAGTGTCCTTTTTTTTTTTTTTTTGTTTTTTTGTATATAAAGGTACCACCAGCACTGATGACCACTAGTTAACCTGTCCAGGTCTTGACCACAATTTATCCATCTCACTTGGGAATCATACTGGCAGCAGAAAACAGTGTCAAGTTTCATATTGTGCTATAAAGCAGTTGCTTCAATCGTTTCGTCTTCTTACCCAACCATTCCTTCTCTTTCAACCCGTGAGATTTGTGCAAGAACTTTATAGAGCAAGTAAAACCCCATTTATAAATAGCAGAACTGGCCTTCTGTGGAACTGGTCTGAAACCATAAGCACAGATAACTTCCTAGATTAGGATGTCATAGGCTGACTTTTAAGTAAAAGTTAATTTAGAGTTGGGGTGGCTTAAATCAGTTCAGCAGGTTGAAAAAGACAGTCTTTCATAGATGATGAAGTGTGAAAACGAAGATAAAGAAATATTACTGTTTCTTTGTCATACTGCCTACTTTTCTTTGGAAGTAAGTACAGCCTGCCTCAGCGCCCTTTGCCCTTGCAAAATATTTGTATCTCTTTAGCAAAAATCTTTAATGTATCTTGCCAAACTTTTTTCTCTAATGTACACAATGGAGTTCTATGATGGGTTGAGCTTTCTCTCTTAAAGTGCAGCTGCATCGTCAAGAAAACTCAACAGTTAATTCTTCAAGTCCCCTTTTTCGCCTGGGTATTGCATCACTGTTAATTACTGTTGGGGTACTGTGACTCATTTGTATCAGTCAACTTTATCTTTTGCTGCCAAAAGACAGCATCTCTCTGGAGAAGATCATAACAAGTGTGGCAAACATCAAATATTTGGAGCGAATGGTGTACATAAAACTGCACAGAATTAAAAAAAATAAAGCAACTCCTCCTGCTCTCTTGAAAGAAAAGCTCAGCTGCAATAACAATGTCCTCTGATTTACCCGCCAGTTCTCGGCAACTACAAAACAATCTGTTTTTCAGTCTGCACCCAAAATAGAGAGCTGCCACAAGTGTTTATACTAAAAGCCAAAAAAAGAAAAATCAGCCTCCAGTTTTGCCTGCATCAGTCAAACATAAATAAAACTATCTTTTGTGAAATACAACCAAAACTCCACTGCAGCACAGGCCAGACTTCCAGTGACCTGTGAATGACTACAGCCATGGTTTGCTGCTTGGGGAATCACATGCCTAATAATAACAGTAGATGGCTACAAAAAATGAAGCGTGGGTTGATGAGTGACAGAGCATGTCCTTTTGCTTTTGCTGTCACCACTTTTTCAGTGAAAGACTTACTGCTACTCTGCTGTTTGATGACCATTATGCCCCCCAACCTGCCAAGCACAGAGAGGACAGCGGTAAACATTTATAAGATTTTAAAAATTTTTATTCCCATTTATTTTATGGTGTTTGTTATGAGAGGCTTTTCATGTCTCTGCCTTTCATTTTCCTGTTTTTGGGATTCTATCAGCAAGGTAAGCCACCTTTATGGAAGTGCTTTACTGCATGAATTTCTCAGAAGCAGCCCCCAGATGCTGGCTCTTGCAGCATGCAATTCCTGTTTTAGGGACACACAGAGATTGATCATCAGGCCGAGTTTCTGTGAGCTTGACCTCCATATGAGAGATGAGGGGGCTGCACTCTATTATATCTTACAAGTATCCTCAGCTCTCTGGAAAATTTTCAATCCCACAATTGATTGAGCAAAGCTTTTATGTCTCTGCCCTCTGTTCTTAAACTGAAAATGGTGACTTAAAATGTTATTTTGGCTGATGGTTAATGTCTTAGTGAGATTGGCACACTTTTCCTGTCCCATGGCTTCTATAGCCCCCCTGAATAGAGATTGTTAGAGAGATAACACTTCTTTTTCTTGCCACTTCACGAGGTACAATATGTTGAGTAGGAAATGGAATGAGAGCTCTTCCCTCTCTGATGGTGTCAACTGGAATTCAAATATTGACCTGGATGAATATTTTTGAGGTGGGTGAATCCAGCAAAGTGTCTGTCTGCTTCAGGAAAGCATGACAGTGAACCTGCCTGGGTTGTAGCCACATGATCTGCTTCTGGTGCATGTCTTCATGGGTGTGGACTGTGCTGACCAAACAGGAGATTGCTTCAGTTAGGCAGCTCACCTGGAGGCAACCCCTCCTTCAGACAGGTGATCATTCCTGTAAGGGAAGGGGGTGACCTGTGAAGAAGTAGCTCTTTCCTTCTCTTTCCATGGTGGGTTAAGCAAGTTGTTTATTTCAGAAGCCACTCCAACCAGGCCTATCTGTTTCAGGATGTCAGTAGGATTCATTTCACTGCTCCAACAACCCATCTTGCAGCAGCTGGGAACAGTTCCTGAAGATGCAGGTAGGTGCCTTAAACTAGTGTTCCTTCCTCCTTGCTGCTCCCCAGACAGGCTCTGAGAAAAGCCTGTTGTGTGCAGCCTGTTTTGGTCATCCACGGGACCTGAGAGAAAATCCAACATGGTAAGCAAGCTGCTCCCTGCACTTTGTCTAAAAGCCCAAGAAAAAACCTGGAGCAGGTTGAGAGGCTCCAAGAAGCCCCCAGGTCCTCCTCCTAGCATGAGGTGGGCACCCAAAGGCCACCAGCAGGCACAGGTGGCACCAGCTGCCAGAGGACATGGGAAAGTTCTACTATTCAGTCCTGCTTTAGCTCTGTCTGTAATTTCCCTTTGAGAAAAGTATGAAAAATCACTGAGATTTTCCTTGCCTGGGGAAGACCCTCATTCCCCTCCCTGCCCTCCAATTAACAAAAAAGTAATTAAAGGTAGTGCATGCAGTTCAGAATGGCACTAATGGACAAGAATGCGCAGCTGTAATATCTGGGAAGATCCAATAAAAGATTCATTAGGATTCTTTGAGTTATTGGAAGTCCTGATGACACAAGGAAGCCTAATGAAACAGAAGACCTGGTCGCAAGAGTGATGAGTTGAAAAAAGCCCAAACCCAAGCCCCAACCCCACGGACACCATTCTAAAAATTAGACAATTAAGAGTAAAACCAGGAATGTAGCCAGAACTATTCCACCTCAAATAATAAACACAAGGATAAGTTGCCAAGCGAGGTCAAAGAAGCAAATGGTAAAGTGAGTTTAAGAGACAGCTAGACACTTTTATGGGGAGAGAGGGGATTGAAGGATACAGTGACAAAACTGGGGGTAGAGTTGAGATAAACCCAGAGGACAGTGATGGGCCAATAGCCTCAGAGAGTGCTTGGAGCCCCAGGTGCTCAGCAGAGATGTAGAGCAGCTCTTGGCATTAAAGGGAGAGTCACCAGGGCTCTGGCAGGGTCCTGTGAGGGGTGAAGGGAAACTCCCAGAGCAGTTTGAGAGGAAGGTGAGCCTGGCAGACAGCAGTGGGTGTGCTCCCAATGGGTGTGCTTTCAATGCACTGATCCTAAGTGCTGCTTGGGTTTCACCGGTGAGATTCCCTGAAAATTTGCTGAAAAGCAGATTTTTGAAGAAATCCAACCCAAGCAGCTTGTCTTGTTGCAAGTTGCCAATGCAAAGCACAGAAAGAGATGCCAAAAAAAAAAAAAAAAAAAAAAAAACAGTGGGTCAGACATACCATGTAGAGGATGCTCACATTGTTTGCTAAATTGGGATAAGGAACTTTAAGTTTCCTTCCTACTCCAAGATTTCATGTGAAAGGTACTTTCTTCCCTTAAATTATCTTATCATTGTTTTCAGTT
>JBBMKD010000216.1:2254444-2293702 GCA_037834095.1 Argya squamiceps | reverse complement strand
GAGGCAAAAAAAAAAAAAAAAAAAAAACAAAACAAACAAACAAAAAAAAAACCACCAAAAAAAAAAACCCAGGAAGTAAACTCCCCTTTTTATTACTTTTCGTTTTTCATGAGTCTACTTGCAACATAGGAAAGAAAAGGGTTGACTAGAATATGATTCAAATGAGGCAAAGACAAAATATACAGAGGTTACACTCTCTGCTTGTACAGAGCTTTGCATACTTTCATGTTGTCAGCAGAGCTTGAGTTGATTCCCATAAAAAAAGCTGGCAGAACTTCCGTGGCTTCACACAGCAGCATGATGAAGCCTGGTTTGAAGTGCTTGGCTTGGCCATCTCTACACTGACAAGCAGGTGTTGGTTCCACCAGCACAGCAAGGTGGTTAAATGAGGGTGGGGGGAGAACCAAGACCAGCACAGCCAGAGGAAGTAAGGCAGAGAATCAAATAAACAAAGTGCAATTTTCTGTACAGATTGCAATCCAAACACAGATGCTAGCTTCTGCTGCTAAAAGAAGTCAGCTCTGATACCCCAAAGCACTTTGAGTGGTGAGGATGGTCTGAAAGATGGAACTTTCCTGGAAGAGACATGTAACATGGACAGAACTTTAGTAGATGCTGTAGGAATGGAGTAACACAAAAACTCTGCCCTAAAGAGGCTGCAGGCCACAGATAAGGCTTTAAAAGAGAAACTTATAAAGGCATGGAAAATCTTGAATGAGAAAGTCTCATTGCAGGCAGGACTTTCCTGTTCCTGATGACTAAACAACTATCCCATAGGGATAAATATAACTTAAGTGCATCACTATTTTTTTCACTGGTAAATAGACTTGTTACACTCTGATGAACTCTGGCAGAATCAAGATCCTGATCTGCAAAAAAAGGCTGAGCAATAACAGAAAGACCATCCTGACTTGAGTGGCTAGATAAATCTGGTATAAACTAACTGTTCTTCCCCAGCATCAAAAAGAAAAGCCCTTTTCATGCAAAGGAATTATAAGAAAACACAGGGCACTGAGACACCTTAGTATGGAGATGCAGGGGAGAAAATACAACTGTATTTATTCTCAGACTGTTGGCTCGTTCTCATCTGAGTCATGTCCCAGAACTCCCATTCATTTGAATGACATGGTGAAAAACATAACCACAAAATATAAAACCCAAAAAAAAAGTAACCTCACTGCCTGGAAAAATCCTGCCCCAGAATTTCTTTGGAAATGGTGTGTCCTCTTTCACATGCTCTGTTGGTTCAATAATCACATCTGCCTTATGTTTCTTCCCAGGAAGGTCTCTGACATTTTTAATTCTATCACTGAAGTTTTGAGGTTAAATTATGGTGTGGCTGCACAGCAAAGGTGCATTGTAAAGGCAAACAGAAGGTTTTTTATCAGCTATATGGCCATCACCACAGCCCAGCAGAGCCCTGTCCAGAGCAGGGGGGCGGTTTTGCTCCCAGCCATAAGATGGCCTGGCCCAGTGGGATTGCTGGCTCTTGGGACAGCTGCCTTCCCGGGAATGTGATGTCACCAAGCCCCTGATGCTGCTGGAGGAGTTTCCAAACTTGCAACAGAAAGTTACAGCTCTCACAGAGCAGCAGTCAGAGCTGGAGACTCTCATGTGATGCAACTCCAAATGTAGTTCAGAGCCCACGTGTGCTATTGTGCTGCTGTTACAGTCACAGATTCTATCCCTGTGATTCTGGTAACTATTGGCAATTTAAAAATTTCAAAAACCTGGTTGCCTCCTTCAAAGGCTAGCTCCTCTGCTGTCCTTGAGGCTACCTAGGGTGGTGCTTCATGCTCTGAAGGGTATTGTACTCAAAACCACTGCCTGCTCGTCTCTTCAGAACTGTGGGGATGAGTGCTTCTGTTATTAGAAGGAAAAATGACCTAGACTCAAGGAAAGGAAAGTGTCACATGGCACTGGAATGGTTGTGGAGTGGATGAAGCCCTGAGTGAGCTGCTCCCTCCCCAGCTCTGAGCTGCAGGACTCCAGGCTCCCCTTCTGTGCAGCCAGTCTGGGAAGGGCGAGCTGCAGTTTGCAACACTGAAGGTCATGGCACGGGACAAACAACCTAACAACAGTCCAATATTTCTGAGCTGTAGAAATTCCGACTGTCTGCTGCAGGCAGAATCCAAACACTTGTGTCAATTCTGTACCATGCCCCAGACTGCCAAAAAACATTAATATAAGCATATTTATCTGGGCTGCAGTGTGTTACAAGAATTCATTAGGACAATATGTGATATGGTGCTGAAACAGAAGGCTGGGTTTCTCTGGCCAGAGATGAGGAAGTCTAGTCCCTGCTGAACTTTTACTACTGATAAAGACAATGTCTGCTGGCAGCATTCATTTTTTACTAGGCCATCTGCATCTAGTCAAGGATAACTTGACTTTTTGAAAAAGTCATTCATCAGAATCAACCCCGTACAACTTTCTCTTGATGAGTAAAGCAACACAAAGAAAGACCAAGATGGTTAATAAACTTCTTTGGGAGCAAAAGGTCAATGCTGCTGTAAACAAAACAGTGTCATAGTACTATACAGAAGCATTGAAGTTCTCTGCATGTTTATATGGCTGATGCCCCATTTATTTTTTATCAGTGTTTGTTATCATTTATTTTGCTCAGCTTTAGCAGATCTATAAATCTTAATAACAGTGTCCTTTATTTTCTTAATTTTTTCATCTCTCTTATCGCCTTTTATCACCTGTTTGTGTCCAGTGTTTGCTACTCTCTGCTGCTTGATGGCTGCTTTTAACCCTTTAGTTCTCATCCAACACACACCGGTATCATACTCAAGCCTTTCAGAACTTCCCTGTTTTTCCTAAAGCTGAATCAAACACTGAAGAAATTTCCACTGTCTCCTTAATGAATCATTAACTACTAAAGGTAAAAAATGAATGAGAGCACTGATGGGGAAATATTCCTGCCCCAAGTGACAGAGCCTTCTTTTAGCTACACAACACACAGAACAGGCAGTGGACATGTATTTTTCACTCTAGGCACTGTACTTCAGATCCATGTTGGAGAGTCCTGGACTTGCACCCTGTGGGGAGGTAACAGATTTCTTTTCCTGCCCTCCCAGTCTTTGGCTTTTTTCCTTCATGCCTGCACGTGTGGAGAATAAAGCCACTAGAACCTGAAACATAGTCCCAGCCTCCCTTCACATCAACCACTGGTCCTCCAGCCAAATATTTTATCATGAGGTTGGTCTAAATTAAAGGCAGTCAGCTAACAGGAGAAGATTCCAGCTCCACAATGACAAACATGAAGCAGCTGATACCTTGGCAATGTTATTCAGCTATTCAGGGATGATTGCTCTAGAGCCATAACATTTAAAACTTCACAGTTACACAGGTGAATTTTGCCTAGGCAACAAATGTTTTCTTGTACATTTCAGAGAGAACTAAAACTCTTCATGAAATAATCTCAAAGAAATAAAGAAAGTGAATTTTTCATAGTGAAGGGCCTCTAAACGTCACCTAACTTCCTTTGGTGTGTTATTTTGTTCTATCTAATTAGATTAGGGAAAGTTTTGTATGGACTAGATATCCAAAATCACATTAAAAAATGTGTGACTGAAATCAGTTTTTGAGTGATAGCCTCAGTAAAACATATACTGCTCTTTTTAAGGGTTTACATCTTGAAACATTTTACTTAATAGACACTTGTGCAATGTAATTACTAATAGCACTGGAGTATTTGTTGAAACTGGGTCCTGCAGGGAACAAAAACATGCTAAAGACCCTGAATTAACCATGAATTTTGAGACCAGCCAGTTAAAACATTATTGTCCCTTGTCAATAAATGTAATATAATGTAATGCTCTTCTAATAGTATGAGCCTCTGCTGAAAGTGCAACCTTAGACTCCTACTTAGAAATGCCCCAGGTTCATGAAGTTAACACACATATGACTTTTACCTGGGGGAAAAAATTGCTGGGTTAGATTTAAAACTCGGTGGCTACTCCAAATTTAGTGTCCTAGTTATTCCACATGAGTAGATAGCTAGTGGATGTTCTGTCACTATAGGAAGCTCTATGCACTGTGACTATATTCTACATATTTTATAGTTCAGTGCATTCCACTACCTCTGATATGTGTTTCTGCCTTTAATATGGTAAGATTTGTAAATGATATATAAATAGAATAAAATTTCAGGTGACAGAGAAAGCTGGAGCAGGGGTTTTTTTTTACTTTTGCTGTTTGTTGTTGGTTTTATTTTTTTAACCTCCTCTCTCTGCCTGGAAGGAGTATTAAATTTTAGATGATAGGGGTGAGCTAATCTTCAGACCCATACTGTCCCAAACCACGAAGTCACTTCAGAAGAAATGTAGTGAATAATCATCAAAAAATATTACATTGTTTTTAGTCAGAGGAAATTTTGTCAGTTTGTATTGTTTAACTTGGCCATTTGCTGGAAATAACTTAGTGCATTCATGCCTCTTTTTGTGAAAATATTAATAGCTGGTGAATGCAATTTTGCCTTCTATTGGAGACTCTTCTGTACACTGCACAGATTGCTTGAGCCGACTGGCATAAAATTTAATTTGCATTAATTAGCCACAGGCAAGGGCAAAATAAAATAAGTGTGACCTATAAGTGTAGGATTTTAGAGTGAAATGGGCTGCAGAGATGCTGTCTGTGAGATGGCTGGGGTCCTTGAGCTCATTTAGACATGAAGTTTGCCACTAAATCCCACTGCTAAATCCACCTAATATTTATACTGCAGGTGTAAGTACCTACTTGACTGAACTGTTCCTTGAGAAATTCTTCAACCACACTTGATTTCATTCCTACACCTTACTCAGGGTCTGCACCAGTCATGAAATATCAAGTGGTGGATAAAGCGTGTTTTAAAGGCACAGAATGTAACTGTGCACTGACAAAATCATGTATTTTATGATTTAGCCTTTATTTCCAGCTCTGTGAACACTTCACGTGGCTCAAGGTTATGATGATTGTTTTTTGCATGAGATACTGCATTTGGTGCTGTAAACATGCAAGGAAAAAATATCACCACTCTTTTTCCATAAGGAGGTACTAATTTCCTCCATAACATTAATTCCTCTTGGCTTCTGGTGTGGAATAAATGGATTGTTGTGGTATTGATATGGCTATGAACTCTGAAATATTTCTAAGTTACTTAGGGTTATGACTTAATTTTTCAGATGGGCATCCAATCCTTGAGTTCTATCCCAAATTTCAAATTAATTGGGCCAAATTTACATTTAATCTTTTGGGCCCTTTTTTATATTTTAGAAAGAAAATGCTGAAAACAGTTATGTCAAGTTGGACAAAATGTTTCTCTCAAGCCTCAAACCGAGTATTTTGTTTCAGTATCTTGAGAAAAAAAAGCAAAGGAATTGAAGGGCACAGATCTGCTTAACAAAGAAGTCTTGTATTCAGAAATATGGAATGAGAGCATTTGGGCTGCAGAAAGTGCAAGTTCAATTTTCTCCTTTCTCTGGTGCAATTCCAGTGAATCATGTTCCTAATAACCAAGTACAGCATGGAGATTTCCAACAGGCAAGCAAATCACATTTTTATCTAAAGATACAGGAATGCTGGGGTAGTTTTTTTATTTAGGTTTTTTTTTTTTTTTTTCATTACACCAGATAAATCAGAAAAACTGATACTGCTGGTTCTGGGAGAGCTTGTCCAATGGCCACCTACTACAGACCTAGCAGGCACTGAATCTGTCAGGTAACAAGACTGCAGACACTCATGGTATCATTAGTGAATCTTACCTTAAATCACTTACTTTTGATTTACTAGCTGAGGTCTCAGCCAGCACAAAGATGACCAAGAACTGCTGCTTTTTGTAGGATGCCTGAAATGAGGCTTTTAGTCTGTGCTCTGCTCTGCAAGTTGAGTTCTGGTTGACAACACAATGAAAACTCCATAAGTGAACTATAGAAATCACCAGAATCTCAGTTCACAGATACCTGTAGCTAAGAAACTGCTTTGAATTTAAAAATATAAGAAGTGTAAAACTTGCAGCCATAGAACAGTCGCATTTCATGTTTCAGAGACCTTCTGTTTCCTACAATAAACTAACAAAAATAGATCCTGGTAAAACATGGATAAGTGATACAATGGGAGAAGTATCTATTACAGAAAACTTTGGACAGGGTTCACTAACTTGAGGGAAGTGCTTATCTCCTTTATTTGTTTCCATTATGTAATGAGCAGTGCAAAATAGCACTCCAGTATCCCATTGTGCCTCAATTGTTTTCCAAAATAAGGCTCAGAGATGTACATCTACGACAGTTCTCTGCAGCAAACATATTTTTCTTATTTAGGAAATATATTGCTTAGTGTATCTCAACATTTTAATGCGGACTAGGGAATGATCTGAAAGGTTATTTCCCTTTACAATTAAAAAAAAAAGTCACGGAAGCAAACAGTTTTTTGTAAATGACATCTCTCATTGCACTCTGCTCTGGTAATTTAAGGCTCACAGTCATTATTATTTCAAAAGATTAATTCTGTTTAAATAATCAATTGAGCAGAACAAGATGTTAGTGGGATAGTTAGTTATGTGCCATAATATACTAGATAAAGGATTGTACCCCACTTAAGAATTAATAACATTTTAAACCTCTACATAAACTATTTTTTTTTATCAATAAACATGTCTCTGACAGAGGGCCAGATGCACTCACAGGTCTTAATTGTTCAATCCAGTGACTAATCCCCACTTGATCAAGATTTTACTGACTTAGCAGCTGTCTGGAGAGTGACAAATTTATGATTCAATTGCAATTTCATCTTCAACTTGAAACTGCATGATCATTTGTGGGAATTAGCTACCTGATAAGATAACGAGGGTGGAAGAAGTGCACATAATTCTGTGCAGCAGAATCGGAGTGTTGCAGAACTCCTTAGGATGCACTGGAAAGACACAAATGGCCATTAAGGGATTAGCCCATCACTGATTGAGTGGCTGCACAGAGTTGAGGTTTGCTAAATCACTGGAGTCCTAGGTCATTATCCTTGGATACAGGAGACAGTTGAATCTGTGTCCAAACACATGAGCAGTAAATTGGAGTGAATGGATTGTGCCAAAAATGAAAAAACAAAAATCGCTGAACCCTTGTTCTTCAAGTGTTCAAATTTCCAGGTCATACCCCAAGTTTTTTTCTTTCTTGGCATAAAAAATATTTTTTCACTGCCTTTAGTATCAGCATATTCTTGTATCTGTAATCTCTTTTGAGTGTATTGCTTCCCCTCAATGCTATCAAATTTGTGCTTAGTTAACAAATGCTGAAACTTAGATAACATTTCAGAAACGGATTAGAAAGCAATGTTAGGAGTTTCCCTCTCCAGTTTCGATGGCTTGTACACAGTTACTACTAAATATGTAATTAAAATAAATGAGTTTCCCTCATTTAGGTTTTGTAATGATAACGTTTTGGTAAGCCCCTCAATTGTTTTATGTGCCATTGACATGTGAATCAATAGTGCTGTAATGGCTCTGTTTATTTTCAAGACCTACTGCAAAAGTAATGCTTTTGTTAAAAATAAATACAAATCTAATTGGTTTTTCTGAGGGAAGAAATAATAAAATGTTGCAGGAATTGCACAACATTCCTGCCTTCCTTGAACACGTGTTGATACAGCTGATGAATAAAATTAACTGATGAGCAATTCCACTTCAGGGCTCTGTAAGAGTATGCCTAAAGACTATTTGGCAATTCACATTAATAGCTTAAATATGTCAAATTTTGGAATTTTTGCAGTGCTGGCTGTGGCCTTTGGCTAGCCTGAATAAGCCCAAGGTCCCTTGAGGCTATTTCTCAGTGAGTTGAACTTAGTGATCTCTATTCCCAAGGTATAGATGCATCTAATATTATACAACTTATCTCAGTCTAGAGGGACACATAAGTTTAAAGGGGCTCGTTTCCTGAAGCATTTCACTAGAAATTTGTGAGCTGGTAGATTGGAAAACTCACCTTCACAGAAATATGCTTAATTTTCATCATGCAATGAGCAATTTTCACTTCTTAACATGACAATAAAATATGCAGTATAGAACAGAGATTGAGCTGGAGGCCAAACTTGAGTAGTCAACAGAGAAGGAAGGTGAATATGTTCAGCAATAAAAGTCTTAGGCCAGGTAAGCTTGCTTACCTGAGTCCCAAAATATCCTTTTTGACCCAATATTCATCAGGTGGGTAATGTTTTGTTATTTTCCAGTTCTTTTGCCCTCTACCAGCTCCAGTTTAAATGTCAAAAAACTACTGAGGTGCCTGAATCTTTGGGAATGTGCTAATACCTTAAAAAGAAATTAGGAGAATTCAGTCAAACTGATTTTAGTGGTAACAGGAACAAGATTAAAAAAGGGCTAACATAAGTTTGGGGGAAATAAATTAAAAGTAAAAATTAATATGCAAAAAAAAAAATCACAGAGGAAGTTACTGTTTTGTAGATTTGCACATCAGTCTAATGGCAAGCCTGGAGGTTTAAACTAGCTGAAAATATTTATCCACATTTTAAATGTTGAAATCCTTGGCCAGCTCTGCTTTCTAAGACTCAACTGATGACCAGATTTGGATGGTTAGTAGGACTCAGAGAACAAGCTAAAAGGAAGGAAAGTGCAAGAAGAAAATCAATCTGCCAAATTAGACAGAGCAAAGGAACAGGAAGAAAAACAGGAAATAACCTAATAAAATATAGTGGAAAATAAATAACTTCCAGTGCCCCAACAATTTCCTCTTACAAAAAGTATTGGCAGTATAAAGCAAATCACAGGCACATTTCTGTCTGGCTGTGGAAAGTCAGCTATTTAGGGACAACATATGGCATTTCCTCCCCGTCCGCCACCAAATGCAGATAACAGTGTCCAGCTTGAGTCTGGAAGTCCCTCAGGTGAAGATCAGAGCACAAGTACAACCCAAGCAAAGTAAGCTGGAGAAAGAACCAGATGGTTCATGAAGGTGAACTTTTTGAGGTGCAGCCATGGGAATCTCTACCTATTTTAATTGATCCTGTCTCAGGGGCTTGATGTCACAGAAAACAAAGGAAAACTGAAGGAATGAAACCAACACCTCTATGCCACAGCATCCTAAGCTTCTGGAGATCTCCTGGGCAGCCAGGCACAGTGGCTCTTTGGGACTGGAGCAGAGAAGGGGGCATATAAGATACATTTATGAACTTACTGGGTACTGATCTCCACTCTGTTAGGTGGCAAAGAGGCCAAGGGCTCTCAGTGATGGCATTTATTTAGGAATGATGCCGCAGCACAGCTGTGCCCCGGTGTTTTTGAAGCAGTTTTCCCAGCAGTGACGTATGAAGATACCTGACTGAGAATAGCAGTCCTCCCCCAGCTGCAGGAAGCTGGGCAAATAAGTAATGAATCTATTTTCAAGTGGAATCCTGGTTCTGCAGTGTTTACAGTTTTTGCACTCTACCGAGTGTGATTTTAAAGAGGCTCAGAGATTACTTCAAATTATTAAAGTAAACATTGTAGCATTAGTTTTTAGCCAAAACCAACAGACGTGTAATTAACTTGAGTAACTCTGTGCTGAGCAACAACATACATCATTTACTACTTTCCCTGTGTTTAGCTGATCTCCGTGGAAGCAGAAAGCACATTGGAAGTGCAGCTCAGTCTTGTGAAAGTTAAAGTGTGTCCTTTAAATGGGCCAGTAATTCCTCTGAAGGATTCCACAGGTGAATGAAAACACAGTGTTAATGGTGTGATTTATTTACGTACGTTTCATCCTATGAGTAGATACTCAGGGATATAGAAGAAAACAAATTAATCACAAAGTGAATACAGACTATGGAACGTACTTCATAAAATCAGGATCTGTAAAAATACACACGCGTTTTCAGCTTTGAGTTTATCATTAAGTAGAGTAAAATTACTGTGTTTCACAATACCAAAGAGGAAAAAAAAAGAGAAAGATCTGCTTTTTAATTTACATCATTTCTAGCCTTAGAATGACAAAATGAACCAGGGCGTACCATGCTACGATTTCACCCGTTGACACAAAGGAAAAGGATAGAACAGACATAATACATCTGGTTTACGACTTTTAATTGCCTTTGTGACCCAGTTCATACCAAATCCTCTCAAGGCAAAGTCTCTTTCTTTGTATGCATCATGGGGCTAAATCTCTATCTGAAATATGTTGCTTAAAAAAACATCGCCATGTTAAAAAGTAACAATATTTCTTGCTCACAGAAATCTTTAGTGCTTGCAGGTGACCTGAGAAAGTGAGAAGTGGAGAGTTCAGTTGTCTGGTGAATGAGTATGTTAAACTTTCCAAATAAAAGCTACTCTTAAAGCACCAGATTCTTTCAGCAATTAATCACTATACTGTTGTTTATTAGGAAGACACGCCTGGAATTTTTTAGTAACTCAGGTAACCTTTCATGGTTTGATGGATACAAAAGATAATTGTGTCTGCAGTGATTTAATGAGGCTCTCTGATGTAATATAGTAGTCTATGACTACTGAGTTGGTATCTCTCTCCTGGGAATAGGGAAGGGATATTGGAGGAGGGCATGTGTACAGAAACACACTGTTATAAAAACAATCCATTGCTAATCAGTTACAAGAAATATTTTCTGCCATGTAGCAAGCCAGAACAGACTGATGGGGTAACAGCTCTGAACTTCACTAGCAAACTGGAAATCCTGTGGCAGTGTCGAGTAACTGCAACAAAGATTTGGTTGAATCAAGAAATGAACAATGTGCTCAGTACAATATCCCATGGACAAACAACTCTTAGGCTTTCCTGAACTCTGACTATTTTGCAATCTTTGAACGGATGGCAGCGTGGATCCTCAAAAACTTTGCTGCAAGCAGGAGGTTAATCACTGCATTTACTACGGAGTTGGCATCAGATGGTGATGATGATAGTTATTTTTGTAAAAAATAGACAGGCTTCTGAAACATAGACAATATCATCCTCAATTGTGACCATCCTCTCTCTGAGCCAGGGGCTAAATCTCTCCCTCACACACAGCAGAGAAGGGGTTTAACTCTGCCCTGTGTCCAGCAGTACTGGATTCCTAACAACAGCCTCACTCCCTACTGCTACTCAGCCTATTAGAACATCAAATGTAATTAGCAGAATCTTACTGTCTCCTTGAAGCAGTCTCTTTAAGATTCTGTCTTAGCTCCCAGCTTTGTAATGTCTGCATTCAGGCAACAACTGTTTTTCACTCAACTGTTTAAGTCCCATCTGATTTTAAAATGACAATGTAAAATTTCTCGTTCAAAGAACCTGTTCCTTCAGTTGTATCTAGGAATTTCATTTTTAAACAGTATCTTTCCTCTGGTTTTTGTGAGTTTTTGTTTTGTTTGAGTTTGGAATTTTTTTTTTTTGGTTTGTTTTTTTGGGGGGGGGGTGTTGGGTATTTATTCTTGGTTTTGTTTTGTGTGCATGTGCTCTTCCTAGAACAGCTAACCCTAGGAAGACTGGATGTAATTCTTTCTTGTGCTGTGTGGCAGTAAGTATTTAGTAGGTTCCAGCTGTATGGTTTGTAAGAAAACATTCCCATTCACAAAATTGCTGAATAAGCCTGTAGTCTACCCAAGGTTTAGAATGATGAATTTGCTGAAGTGCATTCCTGAATTAGAAGCAGAGAGGTTGAAATGAAGGTGTTGAGCTCTCACAAATATACCTGAACAATTACTGTCTGCAATAATGTGAAAAGTGTGAAAAGTCCCTTCTTCAAATATGAAGATCCAAATGAACTTGGAAAGCTGTCAGTAGAGAAAGATCAAGTTCTTATTTCCAAACTGAGCACTTCTGGATGTGGAACAAGAAGCAGTTAGCATAAGAATCCACAGTGGTTTTGGACATGCACAGCTTATTAGTGGTAGCTAGAAACTTTTGAATGCTTCCATTTTTACGCAGCCAAGTGGAGACACTTTTAAGACATATTGTTTTCTGAAAGAAAGTAATCTGAAAATACTCATCTGTCCTCTGAAAAATATCAACCTTAATTTCAGGTTGTAGAACCAAAATCATGGCCAGCATTAGGAACTTTGGCAACATCAACATCAATATAATTCATACTGTTTGTATGTGCTCTCAACGGCCTTTACTTGAAAAATGGTTTCACCAGTAGCTTCTTCAGACAATCCAATGTTCCCAAATATTTAGTATGCATATTCAGAAGCAAAACTTAAGCAACCTGCAAAATCCCAAAATTCCCAGTGACGATAATTTCCAAGAAATTATCATTTCTAAGAAATATGACACACATCAAAGCATTGATATTTTAGAGAAAGCGAGGAGCATAAGACCCATTTGGATTAAGGAATTTTGAAGATTCCTCAGTTTCTTAGCCTTTGCAATACATCTGTGCCCACTTCCAAAGGCATAGTCTGCCAGTACTTTCTCAACTTCGTCATTTTAAAGCATTCCTAAAGACAAAAATGATATTTCAGATCTCAGTAGGTAAAGAATGAGTCTAAATATTTTGTAGAGGATAAATGTCTGAAAAAATAATTTGGTTTGAGAGCAAAATTGACAAAAATATATGCCCCAAAGAAAAAAACCTCAATTAAACAACAACAAAAGAGTAAAACTTTGAATACAGTATAAAATTAAATACATCCATCTAAACTTATGTCAGAATAACAATTGCTGTCCACTGTACTTGCTAGGAAATATGGGAGAATTTGAAGGTATGTATTTGCAAAATTTGTGGGAATTCCTGGTATGATTTTACAATACTCCAACTCTGACAGTTAATGCTAAACAAATAGTAATTTTTATATTTCCTTTTTCTTGTCTCATTTAGATGTCAGCTGTAGATTTTCAGTGCTCAAGTAAGATTTTTATTTTGATTTAAAACAAAGGTGAATTTATCCCGCAAGATGGCGGACACCATCCATTTCCATTCACAATTTCCCAAGTTTTGCTGCTTCTTGTGGGAATAAAGTCTTTGCAGGTCTGAAGGTGATCTCAGAATCTATTATTAGAGTATTTCACATAGCAGCAATACATACTGAAGGTGTAAAGGTATTTTCCAGAGATGCTTTGTAGGAGAAGGGAATACAGGTGACCTTGCCCCTGATAAGTAACAGCTGTGTTAGTTACCCAATTCAGCCTTGCCCCTGATGAGTCACAGCTCAATAAAGAAAAGTATCCAATAAAGATAATTGTGATAAAAGGGATTTGGTTTGCTGGGGAGGATCATGAAGGAGGAGGAACCTTTAGGATCATGAACAAGCGGATCATGGAGAAGAAGGATCCTGGGGAGAGAGAATCCCTGCAGTGAGGTCAGTCTGGGGCTGCAGTCAGAGCCTGTTGTTGGAACCTGCAGTCACAGTCTAGCTGGGTAAAAGCTGCAGTCAGAGCCTGCAAACTGATCCCTGCAGTCAGAGTTCAGCAGGGAATAACCAGCAGTCAGAGGCTGCAAGGGAAACCCACAGCAGGAGCTGCTGCAGAGTCACTGAATGGTTGGAGTGAGGATGGCTGAGCTGTAAAGAGGAATCAACCAGGGCCCTTTTCATGCTGTGGTAAAGAAGGACTCTGTGGGCTCATTTCTACCCTCTAACAAGAGGGCTGCTGCAGCAGTGCTCGTTACTTTGTAGCTACAGCCTATTCAAACTCTGCCCTATGCTGGGATTTTGTTTGCTGATTAAGGGAGCATCTGGCATTCTGTGGGTAAAGGAAAATGATAGTCAGTCATCCCCATGCTGCTGTAAGCTATGCATTGTAATTTCTGTTTTACACAGGGAAGTTAACCTAAGTCAACTGTCTGAGCAAATGAAAGTTTTCTTTCGATGTGAACTGTGCAAGTGCTACAGTAGTTGGGAACTTGGCACCAGTGGATGAGGTTTGTACGCAGGTCACCTTCCATGTCTTGTCCAGCATACTGTTATGTGACAAAATGGTTTATATCTTAATGAAAGAAATCTATTTTTTACTGTAAAACAAATGATAATGAGTAGCTCTTTAAACTAATGTTTTATTTCCAGTGAGTCAAAGTTTTGGCATTAGTTTAATGGAAAAAGCATTAATCTTCACCATTGATATAGAGAGCTGGTTGACTAAATATGACCTGACAAAATTAATTTTGAAAACTGTTAACAGATCTTTCTCATCAAGTTTTAAATTGTTCTTATTTGCTATTGACTTTTAAGGACTAATAATTATTATTTTTTCTATTCAGTTTCAGTTGCCATGTAATTTGAAACATTGTCTTCCAGCTCCAAGAAGAAAGACATGTTCAAGTATCTGCTGAGATGTTTGTACATGTGTAAGGAACTGTCGGATGTCATAGGAACAAACATTTGTTACTTACATTTAACCTTTGGTAAACTAATAATGCTGTGAGTTGTAGTTCACAGGAGGAAGAAATGTTTGTTCCCAGCTGTGTAATACAGACAAGCCTTGAGGGCTGTTGGGAAGTTCTTTGAATTATTTTTTCTCTTCTGTCCTGCTGGGAAATGTACAGAAATTGATAGAAGACCCTGCTATCATTCATGTGGCAGCAGACTAGGAATGACTGCTAGAATGTCCGGGACATGCTTTATGTTTAGTGCTGACAAACTAAGCAAGACAAATATGATTTATGGGACAATAGTTCAGATGGGGAATGAATGGAGTTGTCTCAGTGAAAATAGCAACATAAGTAGGCTATGAGAAGGAAGTGGTTTTAAGGAAGGATCTAAAGGAGATTTGGCATGTGGCAGATGGGAAGTTATTCAAACTATAAGAGGCAACATGGAGAAAGAAGTGAAGCTTAGAGTGGGAATAAAGTATGAAAGGAACAGTAGGAAGGGAAGCAGGAACAGAAAGGCACTGGAAAAGTCTGCTGTTCTTTTCCACATATAACTAACCAAAATACATCTTCATGACCTGGAAAGGTGACTCATGAACTTCTCGTGAATTCTGGTGTATTTCCTTAGACAATAATTAATAACATATTCAAATATCATCAGATCTTTCAAACCTGGATATTCCTCTTAATTATCCAAGGATTTACTGATAGCTGACAAAAATCTCGGGAATCAGTATTTTTATTACTGTAACACTGTTTCGCGAGAGCCTGTTCTTGTTTGGAAGAATTCATTGTCTGCTTGGACAAAGAGTGGGTGAAGGGAAATATTACCAACAGATTTCTATTGCAGAGAAGAAAGAGACCTGCTAGAATCAGGTGATTTGCCCAAGGACATGAAGGAATGTGAAATGATGATGAAACTGAGACTCAGCATGTGAACCTGCAATGCTTCCCTCAGGTTACAACTGCAGCGCCAGCATCTGAACAGCTAAAAATCATTCATACCCATTCCTGGTTTGATAACAGACTCCATATACTCACACTCTACACATTAGGAGTGTCCTAGATCACTTCAGAAGTTTAAATGTATACTTGCTGATAGGTCTACAGGAAACTTAATGTAATTTTACTAATTTCTTAGTCGACTTTTATTCTACTTTCACTTTCTTTTTCTTGGCTTAAAAACCATGTGCAGTTTTGCCTTTACCTTCCTAAGTAATTTTTCCCTGCCTTTTCTTGCAGGTGTCACAAGCCTTGGCAATCCATTTGTTTTGTGCTTCTCCAGTAAATTTTAATTTTGAGGGTGTGCCATGCTTACCAGACAATGAGGAATCCTTTCTCTGACCTGACTCCTGTTGTTGAGCACCTCTCCCTTCCTGAACTTTCTTTTCCCGTGTATTAACTTGGCCAAGATACACACGGGTAGAAATAATGTATATGTAATGACAAAAAGGAAGGAAAGTTAACACCACCAGCTTATAGAGTCGCCATCCTCTCTGTGGTCATTGCCTCCTCTTGCAGGAGCGCTAAAACCAGAATGTCTAAGGGAAAGAAAGGAATAAAGGAATGAATAACTGTAATGTCCATGTACACAAAATCAGATGGACATGTAAAGAATATAAAAAATGAATTCTACCAGAGGTCCAGAATAAAGGCTGCCAGAATCCCAGTGGTGTAAGTGTACCAGGACTTACACCCCACAGCAGCACACGTTGTGTACAGTAAGCACTGGGGCTCAGTTTACCCTATTTCTTAAATAACTCAGTAAGGAATCTTCTGGCTTGAGCACAATGTAGCCATAAAATCTTTCTCTGCACTATTCTCAGAATGAACTTTATTCCATATCTTATCTTCTGCTTGAAAATGAACATCCTTTCTATTCTTATCGTGTTTCTGCTTTTTTTTTTGAATTGTTGAGTGTCAGCCATATTCTGCTTGGCAGATACGCAAAGTTTTTCCTGCTCAGCTCTGTTGTGCTGAGTTACCTTTGAAATTCACCCCTCTTTTATGACTATGCTCCAAAGGCCCTTTTAATAACCTGCCCAGGGCTAATAATACTTCATGAAAGCCTGTGTTTCTCTGATACACCCACCACTTTTTCATTACATGGGACAAATCCTTCAGTGTTATACAATGGAGTCCATAGAGAAGAAAACCCCAGGTAACTAGGTACCACAGATCTGCTTCATACTAAATCTAGTCTTGGCTGAGATGACAGCATGGTATGACACATTCATGCCCTCTGATCTGGATGAAACAAGGGTCTTTTTCCTTCATGGGCACATCAGGGGTGTCAATGCTGTTGTATGACTTGGATTCATTGAGTGGTCAGTGTTGTACAGGGTCTATCATGGGTGGTTTGGAACATGTTTGTTTTATTTCTCCATCATATTGATGATATGTGTATTTAGAACAAATTATCCTTTAAATACTGGGGCTGTCCTTCAGATTGTAGCATTTTCCCCGAGGTAAGGAGGTCAAATGCAAGGCCTGGAGAGACTGCCCCTTTCCTTAAAACACACACTCAGGGGTCAAGACCTTTTCCCTACCCGCAGCCATTTCTCAGCCCTCTCTGGCATCCGGGCCTGCGCTCCCCCTCCTGCCTTCAGCATCGGGCCCATACCCATGGGAGGCAACAGCATTTCTGAACAAAACCTTGGGTCTTCCTCACAAAAATGCCATGAAACAAGCAGTGGGTGGCACAGTGAGCACTGGCTGGCCTGCACTGGATCCTGAGTGGGAACATGGAGCCGGGCCCCCTGCCCTGGCTGAGGCATCGCTGCCACCACAGCCCCCGGGTGCTCAGGGTTCTCGCTGTCCTTGGGGAAAGGTGTGTGTTTGCCTTGGGCAGTGTGCACACAGAATCCTTAGAAGAGAAAATGAATTCCAAGGGAAATGTCTTTTTACTTTAAAAAAAAAAAAAAGCTGGATGGATTTCCTTGCTTACTGGTAGAAGCACAGTTCTTGGCAAGCTGGGCCCTGTCAAGGCTTTACTTGGAACTTCCAACAGATACTTTGGTTAAAAACCCTTAAATCTTTCCTTTGGTTAACAACAGCATGCACTAAGTAAAAAACAAAAAGGAGAATGTGAATTTAAGTAATTAAACTTTTTCTTCCAGATGAAAACCTTCATGTAACCTACAGAAGTAAGAATAGAGCTTACGTTGACTTTATTCTGAGGGAAGCCTGTAACTAATTGGCCTATCTGTAATGTTTTTGGAGTGATTCCACTATAAATACACTCTTTATAATTAAACTAACCAGCTGATTTATAGGACCTGCAGTTCAGATGCTGCTCCACTTAGGGGATTTTGTTGCATTTCTTTTAATAATGATCATTGTCTTTTCAGCTGGCAAAATTTAACTTCAGCAAATCTTTGGAGATAAAAATTGCTTGCAGGTGTTGCAGAGTAATAGTTTTAAGGTTTGGCTGGGGTGATAATCCTTTCAATTTATGCAAAAGCTCATGTAAAACTGCAAGAATTGAAAAGACATGGCCTTTTTTTTAAAACAAGTGTATCCTACCTTTAGTATTTTAATGGTTTTCAAAAATCTAATGGACAGATTGTGGTCTGTGGTGTAGTGAGCAATGTGAAGTCAGTGAAGCTGTTATTGCTTCTGTGGAGGGAGTCGCACTGGCTTCTGTGGAATTTGGGTGGGGTTTTGTGCTTGTGAATTTATTTTATAAAGTTATCTAAGAAGTGGAATAAGTACTTGTAGGAATAATTGCTGGGTGGAGGATTTTTCTTGCTGGTAATTTACAGTTTTCTTTCTCAGAGTTGTTGTGGAGACTTAAATATTATAATAGGATGAATACTTTATGAAATGTGTGTGTTATATAGTTATAGTTATTGATTGAAGCTCTGGATTAGACGTGAACTCTGCCTGCCTCTCCGCTTCTTATCTATTTGCTTGCTTCTAGGATTTTTTAATCAGTTTTCTTTAGGCACCTTGGTGTAAAAGATTACTTCTCTTACAGTGATAATTACATTTCAAGCTCTTTTTTTGAAACAGTGTTTAGCTGTAATGTCAAAGATTGCTAATGACAGACAGAAGGTGGTTGTAGCTTTTTGTGTGTTTTGCAAATGTGAACCTAAAAGTTTTCAGAGTCCTTAAAGAGGGAATGATTCTGGGTATTGGAGAAGGTGGTTTCCAGACAGCAAACACAGGAAGTGCTACAGCTGTGCTAATCTGGAAGAACATCATAGCAAACTGTGGCAACAAACTGCAGTTGAGGATCTTCCAGATTTCTGCAGAAGGATCACTTTTGTCAGTAAAACAACTAATTTCACAAAACTTATAAATTCCTCTCAGTGTAATTCAGTGTGCACTGCAGCCTACTAGTTTCCTCAGAATGGAAGAAAATCTGTAAAAGAAAGCTGAAGTTCAGTATTTTCTTATAGCATTTGAAATGAATAAAAATGCAAGAGCACATAGAGACTTGTATGATACCCTCTGATGTCTTGTAATTCACTTGATTTGCAGTGTTGCTGTATTACCAAAATTAAATAACTGTACAGAATTCCTCTCATCCCCACAAACATTTGGATATTGCAAGTGAGGGGAGAAATAGCAATCAGACTGCAGCTGTCACTACTTCTTTTGCTTTTAGCAAAGAGCTGCGAACCTCGTGTGGGACAGCTGGGTGAAATGGCCAGGGCTGTGCTGTGGAAGGTGGCTTGGCTGAAGGGAGCTCTCATTTTTCGGTGGGTGCTTGTTTGAGGGCTCTGAGACAGCAGGATGATGTTATGTAAAGCTCTCTGGAACCTTGGCAAGGAGGGTCACCAAGCCTTACACGACTGCTCCCTCTTGTGCTGGCTGCCACCGCTCTGCTCCAGGGAAGGGTGGGAGGTGTTGGTTTGTGCCTGGTTTTGGACATCTAAATGGTTGATTCACACTATATATACGCTTAGTTTATTTTCAGTCTGGTTGCCATTGATAATTTTATATCAACTCACCTCACCTCAGATTCTCTGTAACAATGTGTTGTTTGCTGCACTTAGGTTCTGTACACTTCAGCTGCCATGATTTTCTAAGACATGAGACAGTTTGATACACAGATATACAAACATACTTACTAAAATGAAAAACATCTTAAAAAACCTCATCTTTTTAAAAGCAGGGTAAAACGCTGTGAAGGTGTGCATACCCACCTTGGTGTCTTGTTCCTCAGTTAAATGACCTCATGTATTCCCAGATAGCAGGAATAGTCTTGATGCACCTTGAAAAGATGATAGTGAGATTACACAGGTAAAAATGGCTAACAAGAAATTCCTCTTTGTGTTTAATGGGTGTGTGCTTGGGATAACTAATGGTCATAATACACTTATTCTACTATTGTAAGCATTAGATGAATCATTTCTCTTTTTATGATATGTTATTGTAATAACTTTAAGGAGATTGGAAATATTTTAATACTGCATAAAATATTACTTTTAATATTTCTTTTACTACAGGTTATTGAGGTATGCAACATTCTTAGAGCATATTTTACATACTTGGTGTAAAGTTGATTTGAGCTTGGGCCCTCTTATATTTGAGCTGATAAACATTTCCTAGGCTTAAGAAACATTAGTGAATCTGACAGAGGATATCTGAAACTGTGTTGTCTTTTTAGACATTACTGAGGCTTTTATTTTTATACCGGAACAATTTCCTGGTTATTGTGTCATGCCTTTGCATTTTACTGCTGATAGGGCACATGTCTATTCTGCCAAGATCCATACACTTAGGCCTCAAGTACTTCCCTGGAAATTAATAGGTTTCTATTTAAAGCAGCAGTATTCTAATTTATGTAAGAAGTTTTTAAATATCAATAGTTTTCAGCAGTGATTTCTGATTAAAAGTCATAAAATATATTGCCAGTTCCTGTCTGCCCCTCCTCCCCAGATAATGTCAGTTACTTGGAGTGACCCTTATTCTTGAAATCAGCTGTGGTTACAGTACGTTCCAGAAAATAGAGATGAGGAGAGATATAAATGCCAAGAGACTAAAAAGCAATGATGGTACCATAAAAAGGAACATGTCTTTGGAAGCGTAGGAAAAGTTTTGAAGGCTATACAGCATATCACACACTCCTCAATTAATCATTAAAATCAAGCCAAAATTAATGGATCTGACTGATATTCTCTCCATGTTCTTTAGTTAAGACTATCATATTGTGTTCCTCTGGGCTGGAGGCAGGGCACTGCTGAATGTTTCATGACAGTAACACAAGGAGGTAAAGCCATTAAGGAGTAATGCTGGGCAGAAGGCAGTGCACACAGGTGCAGGGGATCCTTTGTACAGAACTTTTTCACCAGCTAAGGCAGGCACAGCATGTTCTGAAATCTGATGGTGTGTGGTTAACATTCTGATTCCTCACAGCTCAAGTAATTTGGCAAGTGACAAACAGAATTCTTAAACGCTTTCAACAAATTCATTCAGTGGATTTCTTTCCTAAAAGGTAAAAGGGATACTGCATACATTTGGTGTCTTTACTGCTGTAAAAATAATGACAAGCAGAAGTTTTTTTGTGTTACCTTGGTAAAAGATCCTCTGGAAGTCAAACACTATTAACTTTAACGAAGTACCTTTGATGGCAGGGAAGAGACAGCTGATACTACACTTCCTTAACAATAAACCACAGTGACAGATAAAAACAAACATGTCCATGGTAACATATAGCATTTCAGAGAGTGGAGCCAGAAACTAACACCAACTGAAGTGATCTTTGCTTTTTTTTGAAGCCTGTTACTGCTTTTGAAACTGTACTTTCTGAAAAGAGTTAAAATTTAATTCCGCTTCTGTGAAAAATTTATGTCATGCTATTGAAGTAAGCAAAAGCAAATAGATGTGCCTCATATCGTCTTGGGCTGCAATTTTTGAAATTTGCTTAATTGTGCTTAAAATTATACACCATGACTGATAACTTAATGGGAAGAAACAGGCTGTCTTTCATGTGTTTACTCCTTCCTTTCTATTTCCTGTCCTCTTCCCCTGAACTTGCTCAATTTTTGGCCTCAACTCTGGGCATAATTGAACTGCTGCTCATTATTTTTACCTGAGCTGCAGAACCTTTTCATTTTCTAGTTATGTTTTTGTACTCAGGACAAACAGATAATGAACATGCTAATGTAAATAATAAGGAGGAGCAAATACTAGTTTTTGTATCAGATAATCAGAACCTGTGTGTGTGCAGTGGTGTTCTCTCCTAGGAAAGATGGCGGATTGTTTCATTGTCCTGCTGTCTGCAACCCAGTAGTTAGGATGTTTTTATGGAAGGTGGAAGATATTTTGAATTCTTTTCACTGAGGAGTTTTTATTCTTGGGTTTCTTGTGTTTTGGACAACCTGGTTGTTGGATGAAATTAATTGTTTTCACTGGGCTTACTTTCAAGGAAAAGTGAACCACTCATCTCTATCCAACAAGATAACTCAGGCATCTGAAGCCTGGGATAGGGTTTTGGGATGTGAGGAAGAGTCTCTTCTAGGAAGAAGGTGAAGTTTCAGACCTGCAACAAAGCAGGTCTGGGTTTTGATGCTGATCACTGCCATGTTAAAGTCCTGTTGTAAATTGAACCACGGTCTCTGATGTGTCATTGACAGTAATGCTGTGACAGGAATGTCTTTGCAGTCCATTTCCTGCTTTTAAAAATTTTAATAGCAAAAGCAAAGTACTTATTCAGAGAAAAAGAGTATGCTAAGATCAACAGTGTAAAAAAGGTTTAAATCCTATGGCCAAAGCTGTTTCAGATTGCTGATGTATCCTAGAAACTACAGCATATGTACTGAACCCATGCCCCAATCATGCCTGTTTATTACAGTCTTTTTTTTTTAGAGCAGATTTCCACTGCACAGTTGCTGTCAACCCCTATTTTCATTTGTATGATTCTTGGGAGCTGCTTTTCAGACTGCATTTTTCTCATCCAGACCTCACAGTGAATTTCTTTGGGCTTTGCTTGTGCCATGAAGACAGGTGCTTTTAAACCAAGAAGACAAAGCTGTTCACTGCTTATGTGAATTGTCAACAAGTGCAAAAAGCAGGAGTTGCTTGGAGATTTAAATGTGCTGCCTGGGCACATGGTTTAGTGGTGGACTTGGCAGTGCTGGGTTGCTGTTGAACTCGATGTTCTCTGAGGTCTTTTTCAGCCTAAATGATTCTGTGATTTATTGTTAACATTATCATGTGCTCTAAGAGCACCATTCTTCTTTGGGCAGGTGAATGGATGGGCTTGGCTCCCCTGAAGGCAGGAGGGATGACCGTAAATAATGCAACTGATATGGCAAAAGGTGCACTGGCAAACTTGGTAAAACAGACCAGCCTTCCTGCTGGGAGTATCACAGCTCTGCTTTAAGGAACAGGGTGATGCACAAAGTGCTGCCACCACACCACTGTGGGGTTTATCCATGGATGAATGGCAACTTTTGTGACCTTATGTGTGGCATGGTGATTTTCCTTAGTCCAGGCTTTTCACAGAGTGGTGAGGATTTGGCTTAGAACTTGGTGGGTTTTACCTGTCCAGTTCTGCCCTGGAATATGTTTGTAGATGGTGCCTGAGCTATGAGTGGAAACTGCAGCAGAATTAAGTCAGCTCTCAACAGTGTTTCTTATCAGCCCTTTGTTCAGCTTCCTGGGGCTTGTACATAGTTTTTGAATACGTGTATTGCTTACCAGCACTACAGAGTTAATTTTTCTTTCTTTTCAGCTTAACAAAGGCTTGTTCTGTTATTTACTATCAGACAGGTTTTATGACTAAATTTTAAAATTGCTTTGGATTGTCTTAGAGCACAAACATTATGTTTAAAAGGAACATCTGATTAACAGTTGTAGAATTCAGAAACTAGTAAGTCTTTCAACCTCTGACTTTTTAAAATAATTGTTGTGTCAAAAATAGACTGATAAGCTGTGTCTCAAGGGATCAGTGCAGGGAAGAATCCTATATTCTCATTTTGTTTCCCCACCCTTATCAGACTGATCCTTTTCCTGAGTCATTCTGTATTTCCTTTGCCAGGATGCTTTATATTCAGAATCTTCAGATGTTAGTTGAATCAGTGTCAGATTTCCTGAAATAGCTACTTTAACTTGTACATGCTAGACATTGCTTTCGAGGTCTTGATTTGCCTTTATCATATGGAAATCTTATGTTATTTCACTTTCAGTCCTCATATAGTACCTGAAATTATTTGTATGTAAGATTTCCTGTCTTTGCCTTATTTTTGCATGTGAGCTTTCCACAGGGGGCCGCTTTGCATGTAGGAAGAACTGATTTTAATTTGGCAGGTACTGGATATGAATACAGCCCGAGATTGCACATGAGTTGTGCCCTCTTGTGTTCATTTGGAAAAGCAACCAAAGTATAAGAAAATAAAGCAAGCCTCCTGAAATTAAGTTGGAGTTGATTCATCACACATTCTCTGCCTCAGATGCCTGCAGATATCTCAAACTGTGGAAACACTGCCTTCAAGTATTCCAGAATTTGATGATTTCTCCTCTTCCCAGTGCTGGGCAGTATAAGTTAAAGCACTTTCATTTCACTTTAAATGAAGAGAAGCAAAGTGTAACAGCAGAAAAGACTAGAGTGCAATTAGAAATAAGAAAAAATGTCTTTAAATTCATAGTTGGGTCGTTTTCCTGCCCCAAAAAAAGTAACATGCCTTAACAGAACTTTTCCCAATGAAACCTTCCTAATTGTATTCTGTCAGTCTCTTAGAAGGTGATTTGATATGCTTTGTGCTTGCCTAATGAAACTATTTGATCGTGTGCAAGCATTCTGTTAAATTAATTATTGTAGGCTAACAAATATGGACACAAAACCAAAACACAGTGAATTGCAACTTCAGCTTGTTTTCAGTGGGGCCGAAGGTGTTTCTAACTTGTCACCATTAGGTTAAAATCTACAATAAACAGCTATAAATAGATTTTTTTTCACATTTCTCAAATTTCTGGTTTAGTTTATTCACAGTGAAATACATTTATATACAGGTTTTCCAATGCATATTTAAATACTAACATTATATTGCTATGTCTGCTGTGCCCCTTCTTTCATGGTCTTTAGGTTTGTTTCCTGCAAAGATAAAAATGTAAGCTTGACCTCTTCTTTCATGTGGAGAATATATTTTGGTTTGCAGGGATCATTTTGTCATTTGCATTTGCATTTCATCCTTTCATGAATCATTTGTATCATTGTTTTTGAAGCAGTATTGTTATGTTTAGTGAACATGAAGTTTTTAACTTGTGATTTTTTTGAGAGAATTATGAGTACAGCACACTTTTTTTTGTGGGCATTGCTAATTATCTACATAAATGTCTTTATATGTAGCACCTCAGTAAGGACTTGTTATTGCAGGTCAGTTGTTACCTCCTGGTTCATGGTGCTGTGGCAGGGAATCAATCTGGAGCAGGAACAGGGGTTTGCTTCAACTGGAGTGACTCAAACACAATTTTAGGTGTCATTAAAAGTCACAAGCAGCCAATTTGGCTAAGTCTTTGTGAACTTTTTTGCAGAGTCTAATCTGAGTTTCTTGTCACCCTGACTAATTTCAGTGGTTTTCTTTTGCAGGAAATTGCATTGTGTGCTCGCCTTGTAGGGGCTTGGACTCTGATAGAGAATGTGCGTATGAAATGAGATCATTTGCTGGCTTGGAATGGATGTTGTTTCATAGCTTTTGTGGATACTCTGGTAAAAACTGAGATATAGCTTGTATAAATTTTGAAGTCTGAGTGAATTGTTGAATACTTTGGAAAATAAGATTTTAGTTTAAGGAAGAATGAGACTTTTGAAGTAAGCAACTAGAAATTTTGGATGTTTTATAAAAAGTAAAATATTTACATATAATTGAGAGGTTCAATATTTGTATTGAGATTGTGTATATTTGAGCACTGTTTATAAAAACACTTTCCCACTTGGAGAACTGATATATTAATGTGTAAAAATCCTTATGCAAGAATAAGACTAGAAACCCAGAAGGCATCAAACTGATAATTCACTTTACTAATTACACCCAACACAAGAGAAACAGCTGCAGCATAAAGAGTTTTTAATGGGGTTGCCCTTTCTCCCTCATCTCGGCGGGTATAAATCGTGTAGTCGGGTCAAGTTTGCTTCATGTTTATTTACTTTAATTGTGGGACAGTTTTGCTGTATCTTATTAAAGTGAGAGCCCATCTCTGAGAAATTCACTGTGTTTTGTATAATACTGTGCAGATCAAATCCTTGGTGATGATACTCGTAGATCACACGTGCCGTAACAAAAATTACCAAAAATTCTAACAAACTTGAGGTTTTTGGTGAAAACACACACTGTGATTTAATGTTAAGGACATGCTGATGTAAATAATTTGTAATTTTGCTTTTGTAACTGGAAGAAAATGTTAGTTTAAGATATTTGTTTCCTTCCAAGGGCTGGAAATACAAATGTTTTGGAAATATGAATTCTGTGTGTTTGGAAATATGAATTCTCCAAGTTCCACATAAGCTTAACACTGGTTAAGCTCTGTACATAAACCATGGAGTGAAATTGAGCAATGTGCTAAGGACCAGTTTGGACTGTCTGCTTATAGCACCAGTTTCTATTATTGGTTTGTGGCATATTGCCTTGAAAACTGGGTTGATGTCAGGCCTCAGGATAGAATTGCAATTATTTGTGTGACCTGTCCATAAACTGTGCCTCACCTGAGAGTTCAGAACACCCCATTAGCTCACAGTGTGGGAGGGCACTCACCTTCTGCAATTTTCAGGGACAAGATTTTCAGGAGAGGAAGAGTGGTTCCCAAAAATGTTTACTTCCACTCTTTCCAAAGCTCAGTATTTTTTTGTGGAGGCGTAGGATTGCCATTAACAGAAGTTTTCTCCCTTTGGGCATATTGGTTTGAGATTGTCTTACTGCCTGGATCCAGAGTGGGCACATGCCAGGATAACAATGCCTGCCTGTCCCCCTCTCATATCCCTCACCTTGGCTGCTGTTTTTATTCTCTTGCTTGAACTGTTCAAGTCCTGCACCTGAACAACAGATGTCTGTGGTACCTGCCAGAATGAATGGTGTATTTTTCATTGTTACTGCCAAGATGTTTCTGTCTGAGATTGTTAAAGTTCCTGTAAGTAAAGGCAGTGAATTGCTGTCAACAGGAATCCAGAGAAAGATGGGAGAGAAGTGCCACATGGTATCAGTGTGGAATTGGGGCATTTAGGAAAGAAACTACAATTCCCTGTATAACTCTGCTTTTTGCCTCTTCAGCTGTTTCAAGGCACATTAGCTTTGGATAAACTTATTTTTCTTCAGGTATCCAAAATTATCTCTTTAAGTTACCCACATCTAGTTAAAACGATCTTACGACTTTTTGCTGTGAACTTCCTGATCCTGTGAATTATAGCACTTGGAATTGCTCTGTAGTTGGGTGAGTAACTAAAACTTCTGCATTGGATGCTCTAAAGACAGAAATGTTCATTCTGAGAACCAGCATTCAGCTCCTGTGCTTCTGCTGGAGGGCTGTTAGTCTGTAAAATGAAAATCACTGGCGCTGTGGTCAGATAATAATGTCGAGGCCATACTCTGTGACTTGAAATGTAGCAACGTTGCAAGACCTTGAGAAAGGATACATTGGGAATGGGAGCTGAGGAATGTCATCGTATAGCACAGATTTTCATGGGCAGAGGAGTTTTTTGTCAAGTTTAGGGGTTGAAATGAATCCTTTGCTACCTGAAAAAGAATTTTGTAAAAGAGCTTTTGTTTGCCTGTGGGTTGCAGTTAGACAGTTAATTTGAGAAGAACTTTCTAAAGCAGAGGGAAAAGAAATACAGACTTACTTATGGAATATTACCAAAGACATGGGAAAACACTTTGGTAGTTTGGGGCTGAACTTAGTGACCCTGCAGTCTATATATCCTTTAACAATGTGTATGCTTTGTGCATATAGATCATTGTAGAACTGATACTCAACATTGTTATATGGTTTCAATAGAAGCCCCAAGGGTCCTTTTACTCTTTATGCTCTGAGACGTGTTCACTGCTCTAGAGCTAAGGGTTGGTTTGTTTGCTTTGTTTTGTAGGGAGAAAATAATAAGCTGCAACATTTTGTCATTTAATTTTGAGGTTTTCTTAGTGGGATATTCTGAATCTGCCCAGGGTTCTTGGTTCACCAGACATAAATGTAGAACATAGTATCAACTACTGTAGTGACACATTCTCCCTCTGTAATTTCTAGGTCAGCATTGATTATGATTAGCTTTCTTTGTCAGTGACACAGATGTGATCCCTCAGAGTAAACAAACAAACAAAACTGCTAAAAGAGATTAGATGAGATCATTTACATCTGTTTTCTGCTCTCTGAAAAGGGGCTGACCTTTTCAGGTAAATGCCTGTGGGTTCTCAGGAGCCAAACTGGAAACCCCAGCGCACATGCTACTTTAGTCTGGTTATAGTCCAGACTGCATACACCTCTTAATGTTTTAAATTCTGCAGATGGTATAATTGCATATTTCTGTGTGAAATTCATATTTCACAAGTTGCCCTCTCTGCACTAGTCTGGGGCATTTTGGGGTGACTGGATCCCAGAGGAAGGATCTGTCTGGTGTGCCCTGGGAGCTCCTGGTGAGTGGTTGGATGGCCAGGCTCTCCAAAATACAAAATACAGGAGTCAGCACCCCTGTTTTTTGAAACATAAATGAAGGAGATGGCAAGCAACTTCCTATATGAAGCAGAGTAGCTGGATCCAATGCCCTAAAAGAGGGACACATCACTTCAGTTTCTTCTGCAGCTTGGCAGTAGTGTGAGGCTCTAGATCTGGCTGTTGAGTCAAAGTCTTTACATGGTTACTGCTTTAGTACCCAACTTTTAGAACATCTTTTATGGGATATAATTGTAATTCTGCTTCTAGTGTGCTACTGGTTTATCCTCTTTTCATATGTTGGCCTGTAAGAAATCAAAACATGTACATTGGTGTTAGCAGCAGCTTTTTTTTCCTGCATACCCAGATTTGATTTATCACCTTGATGTTGTCAGCATCTGACTCTAATTAACTGGATAAATGAAGCTGAGATCTTGACTGAATTAGCAGTTGAAGAATGCATCTTACCAGAAGCAGATGGAGAGAAAAAACAGTGTATTTAGTTTATGGCCATTCCCCTGGTTTATGGCCATTTCCTATTTTTAAGGGAAAAGTTCTGCCAAATCAATTCTTGTCAAATGCTAATTAAATTATAGTGATGATTAATCCTGATGTAAATACATTATTTCAGTGTTTAGGAGAGTTATAAATAGTTTAAAGGCTTAAGAGACATTGTGAATACATACTTAATCTGGAGTGCATTTGGGAGAGAGAAAATGCCAATTAGATAATTCAGTGACAGTTTATGCAGTTTAATTTATCCTTTGTAAATAGTGTCTGTTATTATTAGCCTCTGTTGTAGATAGAGCTCAGCTAAATCTTTTTGTTGGTAAAAGAATTCCTTACAGTGACATTTACGCTGTCCTCTTTAACATCTTTCTTTTCTTGCTAGAAATCTTCCAGTTTTACAGAAAAAAAAAAAAAAAGCCCAAGAAAAACAACAAACACAAGTGTTGTCATTTCTGGGCTGTGGAAAAAGAAAGTGAAGCAGGAAAGCATTCCCTAGGGTCACTGAACACGCTGAGAACAAAATCCATGTCTGCTAGCTAGCTCCATATGGTGCCTTAAACGCTGTGGAAGGAATATCCTTTCATGGCACATGTTAAGAAAGTGGGCAAGCAGTGTCAGTGGTTGAATTACCCTGTGTCTAGCCTGTAACTTTAATAAGATCCTGAACAGTGTGGGAGGAAAATGTGAAAATGTACCATGAGAATATATTACATTGTTAATTAAAAAAGAAAAGAAATCCCAAGCGTTGCTTTCAGACTATTTTATCTACTGCAAGGAGAGGTCAGCCCCTCACTCAGCACTGGTGAAAAGATATCCTTAAAGAGGTAACACGTCTTGGTGAAGAGCTGTTAACACTGTTTCTATGCTGCAGAAGTTGTTTTTTTTCCAGCCAGACACACTGGTCACCAGTCAGTGCTCCTCAGGAATGTGTTTGGAGGCAACCTTCAGGGAAAGCTCCATTCGGGTTCCAGATTGATGAGGTAAAGCACCAGACCTTAGCATTTCCTTAGTCCATCACAATGGCGCCTGCAACACCTCAGTTCACCACTGTGCTGGCAGATGGATAAAACAAAGTTGGAGGTTAATTTATTGGTAGTGGGGAAAAGAGATCTCTGCTCCTTCATCTGCAGTATTCTATGAATTATATGCTTATGCAAGGTGAAATGCTGAATTTTTCTATGCACCATAATTTACGATGCATTTGCTACTAACAGACAAGGAGGATTTGCCAATTTTCAGTCATACACCTTATATATACAAGCTGGGAATAAATATTTTTTGGCTTTTGTGGCAAGGTCCAAATTTATCTGGAAATGAAATGTAAGATAATGTTATGCAGCACCCATATGTGTAGCCTTTTGGGGAAAAAAAAAAGGTTTATCTTTCTTGTCGCAATAGATAAATGGTTTGCCATTAGAAGTAGAGTTGTTTCTAATAAACAAACAAAAAAATCCTGGCAGTAAAAGTAAAAAATCCTGCCTCTGCCATCCTATGGAGACAAATAGTGAGTATGGGGAAGTGACAGCCAGTGCAGGAAATGCACCAGGATCCCCTCACACATTTACATCAACCACACAGGGCACAACACTGTGTCACTGAGGGAGCGTTCTGTGGTGGCCACCAGTGTTTTCCTAGGTGAAAGGGTAATTATTTGGCTGTTAGTTCTTAATTTATTAATATCAGCACCAAATGTTAGGGTAAAGGATTATTCCAAACAGAGGATTATTCCAGTGACAGATCAGCTGTGTGGAAGATGTAGTGATTTTGCTGCTGATAAGAAAAGCTATTAGTGTAAAGACAAAGGTCAGTTTGGAATCTCAATGCTGTTGAGTGACATTTAAGGAAAAATGAAAAGTGCAATGAAGCTCTGTACTGGTATAACCTGGTACAAGTGTAACTTTAGGTTGCCATTGCAGCTAATCATTTTGGTCATTCGACTTTTTATAAAAGAAACAGTCAAGAGCCTGATCCAGTCTATGTATAAATCAAAGAATTTCAGACTGAGAATTTAGATGGGACCTTGAAAGTCCTCAGACAAAAGCAGATTTTAAAGATATATTCAATCCTTTATGGTGTATCTATACTGTTTCTGTGTGTTCAGAAAGAGACTGATTAACTTTTTGTTGTTTTTGTTTGTTTGTTTGTTTGGGGTTTTTTTTGTTTTTTTTTTTTTTTTTGTTTGGTTTTTTTTTTTTTTTAATGGCAATCTTGACTTTTGAATGTGAAATAGCAGACATTTTGCTTTAAAAGCCAACAATACAAACACTAGTATTTTTGTGACTGGAATTCCTTGAACCTAGAATCATTTCCCTAACTTGGTATGGATGTTGCATGTTCTACAAGTAGCATTCATGTGTTTCCATCAGATTTTCAAAAGTATGATTAGGGGAATTTTGAGGGGGGGGTTCAGCTGGGGTAGAGTTAATTTTCTTTGCAAGGGCTGGTGTGGGGCCGTGTTTGGATTTGTGCTGAACACAGGGATGATAACACAGAGATGTTTGTTTTGATGTGCTGAGCAGGGTTTGCACAGAGCCAAGGCCTTCTCTGCTTTTTGTGAACTACACTGGTGAGGGAGCTGGGGGTGCCTGGGAGGGTGGGAGGGGACACAGCCAGGACAGGGGACCCAAAATGACCAAAGGGAGAGTCCAGACCATGTGATGTCATGGTCAGTATAGAAAGTGGAAGAAGAAGGGGGAGCAAAATGTTCAGAGTGGTGAAATTTGCCTTCTCAAACGTTACCTATGATGGGGCCCTGCTCTCCTGGAGAAGGCTGAACTCCTGCCTGCCTTTGGGAAGCAATGAATTAATTCCCTGTTTTGCTTTGCTTGTGTGCAGAGCTTTTGCATTCCCTACTGAACTGCCCTTATCTCAGCCCATGATTTTTCTACCTTTTATTTGTCCCATTCCCTCCCCAAGCCCCCTGGTGGGGAAGTGAACCAGGGGCTGCCTGGAGCTTGGCTGCTGACTGGGGTTAAACCATGAGAGATGGAAAGGCTTAAAATGCATATTTTTCTTTGATATTGTATGTCTGAAAAATCAGATGGGCCACTTCATTCAGGTAATATACCTCAAAAATTTTGTGGAAAACCAAATGCTTTTAATATTGTGCTAAATTTAAATGTAAAGCACACAAGACTGTACTGTGGCTTGACTAGAACTAGTTGTTGAACTGCAGCATCTATAAAATTCACTGAGTGGAACACAGAATTGCTTGCCCATTTCAATTCCTGAGCTCAGTTTACATTTTCATCAGATTAAATCAGGAATAGCTTGGCTGAGACTGAACATCCAGAGTGGAATAAACAAAGCTTTCAAAAATCTAGAATCAAAGGGACAGTCTCATACTTGGAGTAAAGTTATTTACTAGGTTATTCACCTGAAGAATACTTCAATTTGCTGTTGTTACTTGTTTTTGTATTCTGATATCTGACCATAAGCTAAAATCACAACCCTTGCTGGTAGCTGGCATAAAGGAATTTATTTACCATGTTGCATTAACCTGACAAAAACAAACTTCTATTCAGTTTTTCTTGAAATGTTTGCCCTATTGCGTGGGGTGAGCTCAGGAATCTTGCCTTCACATACTGTGGGCTTTTTGGTTTAGTGACAGATTAATAATAACAAACTTGAGAGCCTGTATGGGAGATAGTGGGAGAGGAAGTGAAAGATATATGAAAAACATTATTTGATTTTAAAACCATGGAATTACTTCCTTATCTAATGAAGAATGTAATGAAAAACATTAAGAAGCTGTTGCCTATCCCTGTCTCCTCAAGGTCTGTGGAAGAGAATTGTAGGGGCTTTGCCCTCCTGTGAACAGTTAGTGAGGGTTGCTGGGGCAAGGGGCTGCACAGACCCCACGGAATAATGGGGCAGGGACAGGTCAGAGGACAGGGATTAGCTGTCTGGGAGGAGGGCAGCACACAGCCAGGAATCCTGGAGTCATCCATGAAGTCTAAACAGAGTTCATTAGGTGCAACTGGAGCACTCCTCAAGTCACTTCTCTTTCATGGGATAAATGGCTCTGTTTACAATAGCTCTGCAAAACAGGCCTTCATAGGAAACTGGTGCTGGATTTTAAGCACAAGTTTTTGACTTTTAGATGTCCTACTTTTTTTTATTACAAACAGTTTTTTTTCTAAAATATCCAAATTCTATGTAGTAGGGTCTGAAAAATACCTTTTTTGTTCTGCTGAAGTTCCATTCTACAGAAGTTGAATCGACTGAGAAAAGGTGATTAAGTTTGTGAGGTACTGTTTTTCTTATAGACTAATTTTATTCTCTTTTTCTCTCCATTTCTTCATTTGTATAATTTTTTTCCATGTTATGCTCTTTGGGCATTAAAAAAAATCACATTAATTTCAAAACGTCTAATAGGCACTGAGCATGTCTCAGTCCTTGAGGTTTGGTCATGCATGGCCATTTGCTAACTGCCAATGAAAAAAACCACATGGGGTTGGCAAGGTTATCAACAATACCTTTTGCACTGTGTGAGCACAGTCATGATAAACTGGGCATTGCCCTTCAATCTGCCTGATTGGAAAAATCATCCATGAATTTACATGGAACAACGAGCCAGCTGCTGTCAAATTGGAGCTCAACTCACAACCTCACTTACCTGAAATGCTTCTGATGTTCCTAAAACAGCTGGATAAACAAAATGTATGTGATAGCTTGAGAGGGTAAAGGGAATAGGATATGATGCATATGATGAGACAATTGTATAGATTTCTGTTGCAGTTGTTCTAAATTATTATATGGGGAAAAAGAGTATTTGACTTGTGTTTTGCTTCACTAAATGCAGTTAAAGAGAAAATAATGGCAGTCTGATAACAGGTGGGCAGGAAGTCCAACAGGTCATCTTGATTGCTGGTAGGACAAACAATTCAAAACAGAAGCACAGCTGAGGAAGGGATAAGTTGGGAATTCTGCATTTAGGTGCTTTTAGTGCTGGAAGGAATAGTAATTTATTTATTATGCAAGGCTTATGCACATTAATGCAGTTCAGGAATTCCACAGAAGTGGTGCTGCCTTCCAAACACTTGGCCTTCAGGAATGGTTCACTTCAGCACAGCTGAAAGGGTCTTGAGCACTGGTGATGTGCTTGGCTAGTGAGGCTCCCTGTAAGAAGTTATTTTTTCATTTACTGGCATAAGTCAGCTGCATGAACTGTTAATGGTCAGAAATTACTTTTATTAGGCTGAAAATAAATGCCAGGGCAGTCACAAAGGCTTGTTTTAAAACCTTGCACTCCACAAAGGATTCTTGTTTTGAATGTAACAACTGCAGTTTCTTTGAAGGCTATTGTTTGATCATAGTGCTAATTTGTGATCATTACATTCTATTCCCATGAAACAAAATAAAGAGAAGATGTTCCCACAGGACAGGATACAATGCTTGAAAAAATCTTCCTTTCAGGTAAGCAGAAATGATTCAGATTGATTCAAATGAGTGAAAAGAATAACAGAAACCTGTACAAAAACAATATAGATGCAGAGCCATTATTCTGTTCATTCAGCCTGATGCATTTGCTCTTTGCAAATTATTTTGAGTGCATCAATGAGCATAAATAAACTATATTTTAACTGAATTTTCAATTACCAGCCTAGAAAAATGTATCAGAACTGCTGCACTGCTAACACTTATAGCACAAAGGTATGTTTAAAGAGTGAGCAATCCACTTCTTGACTATGGTGCTGTCATAGATGTTTGGATTTTCAAACACCAGTGGGACCCTTCTGTTCAAGTGGCTTGACCTGTGTTACTTGGAACAGGCGTTTTTGATTAATAAATCATTATGTAGCTTGTAATCCCTGCTTGAGCTACAGCAGCTCTATTTGGAAAAAAGAAGTCTGTTTCTGAAAGAAATATTTCTGGTGCTGAAGAATCTTGAATATATGGTGCCAATAATTAATCACTGCTGCTGTTATTCTTCTCTTTTAGTCAGAGTTTTCCTAGCTTTGGCTTTTGGAGATTGCATCCTGATTAGGTCTTTTGTTTCTGGATTTAAGATCCATAGCTTATTAGAAGCTTTTTCTTTGTGCAAATATCTACTGAACTCTGATGAATTCCCTTCCTCACCACCAGCTGAAACAGCACATTGAGAGCCTTTCCAGGCTTATGGGCTGAAATTATCTCTCCCACAGTGGATAACTTATTGGGAGCTTCTTCTGAGCTTTTATTAGTTAAATATCTGTTAAAGCAGCACTTTACAAGGTATAGTTTCAGTTCCTTGCATTGATTCACTCTCATCACTGCATCTCCTCAGGATTTTTGCTGTTCATATAAAACAAGTTTTGCTCTAGGAATTTATTTTCTGGGTTTTACTAATCATTACCTCTGAATAATGTAATTTATTTGTGGGCTTTTTAGGCTGTGGATGAGGTTGCCATCTTGAAACTTGAAAGTGATCTGCATCTTAAGGCATTCACTTGTACTTGATAATATTAGCATTCAAGTTAGCTGGCTTGTGATAGTGGCCCAAGTCAAGGACTTCTGTTACAGTGATATTATATACTGCTACCAGTGATATTATATTGACCCATTTTCTTCCAATCATTGATAAAAATGGCAACGCTGGTCCAAAGTCTCTGAGACTACTAAAAATATCCTTCGTAAATAATTCCACATTAACATATTTTTTTGTGATCTCTCTGCACTGGTTTTCAGCCTTTGTGGTGAACCTCATTAATGTTTGTATACAAATGTCACTAAGGAAATGCAATGCTTTAAAGGAAATACCATGCAGTCACATTTGTTAAGGACCATGGTTAGTGTCAGCCCTGTTACCTTATCAGTTGGGTTTGCAGTATATATTTTAAAAAGTTTGTCAAGCTCTGCTTTCCACTGTGTTGGTTATTTTTAATTATCCTGCTGTGCTTTAGTCCTCTGTGCATAGACTACCTTGCCATGATTTAGCTTTGCACTGATGTCTAACCTGTGATGCCTTGGAGTGGCTACCTGAAACAGAGGCTAGACAAAATTAAGAGAATAAAAACAAGTATTTATTGAAGGCCTTCAACAGGTGCACCTTGGGCAGTCAAAAGCCTCTGAGGAGCTACACCCGAGAGGGATGACTGTCACGAGTTTTCCATACAGTTACAAGTTTGGTCCAATAGCATATCAAGGGTTAATCCTCCAATTACAGCTTCAGGTCATGAAGTCATTTAGTCCAAGTTTGCCCTCACACCCTCCAATTCACTTTTGTTTACAGCTCTCAGGGCCTGAGACAATAAAGTGTCCTTGAGTTTCAGGCTTAGAGAGGAATAGTTTTGTCGGAATAAAATGGGAGAACATTAGCTAACAGGCCATGCAGTTGTAGAGTTATACACTAAAGTAGTACAGGATCTGAAAAATATAAAAGCTAAATCCTAAGACATCACCTGTAGTTAATTGGATCATTTACTATTCACCATTTTAAGTTTCTTGTTGCTTAGTGAGTGGCGGTGTAGGAAACACTTCCCTTCATGATAAGGGAGTAGTATCTAATTTCTTTCCACTACATTATGACTGTGGGAACCTAAGTGTTGGAAAACAAAACAAGAGCAAGGAAATGCAAAACCAAACCAGAGCTGAAGGACTGAGCCAAGCAAAGCTATACATGTATTAGCAGATGTGGTGGCTGCAGTTCCCTTCAAAAGGCTCACGTGATTTGAACTAAATGTTAATACAGATACACTGATGTGTGTCTGTATTAACATTTAGTTCAAATGGTGTTTGAACTAAATGTTTGGCCTTCACAAACTGGTTGTGGTCTTGGATTCTCTGCTGTATGAAATAGGGTTGAGTTACTGTGCTGATAACTTTGTGTGCTGGTCTCTGAATGCAGGCAGTGACCCACATTGCACTGGGAGAAGTCTCCTGGCATGAATTAAATGTCCTCACTGGTGCATTGGGGTGATGCATTCAGAAAGGAGGGAGCTCCTTCAAAAGCAAGGCACCAATTCACATTTCTGCTGTACTGTGTGAGAGGCATTGTGTTAGCAAATATACCAAATGGGTTTGGATCCCTCTGAATTCTGTAGGTAAAAAAATGACTTATTCTGTGCTTTACAGTCAAGTTCAAATGTTTTCAGAACAAATTTCAGCTTGAAATATCTTTCTGCTAGTTCTTTTACTGGGTGAGAATAGTCGTGGCGTGTTTTGCAGTCCCATACCAAAACAAATTTTCTTATAGAAGTTGAGGTACATCTTGAATACTTCATGAGCTGATAATTTATTTATGACAGTTATGGTTTCATTAGAAATGGCACTACCTGCTGGGCAGCACAACTATGCTTTTAACAGTTTTTATCAGGTTGTTAAAATTACACAGATGATGAATATTTCAATAGTGAGAAAGAGCAAAGCATTTAACAAACTACTTTAGTTCAAGAATCTTACGCTGCCTAAAATGGCAATACCTGCTAATTTGTGTAGATAACTAAAACTGCTTATTAAGAAGGGAAAAATAAAGTTTCCCAAAGCAATTTCAGCAAGTCAGAAAGGTGACTTTTTTGAAAAGCCAAATCAGTGTTAAGGGATCATTTTAGTCTGCACTGGACTTTGGATTTTACATAGCAAAACGAATGTTTCAAAGGAGCAGATCTAATCAGAGGGAAAACTAAATATCTTAATGGTTAAGTTATCCTTCCCTCCAACCCCAATCAATAATATGATTAGTGTACACTGGTAAAAATGTTGAGTTATAGGTATGGATAGCCTATTTGTTATTCATTGAATATGACTGGATTTGTGAGTATTGGTTGTAATTATAACACAAATTTTTATTCATGAATTTGCTTAGTGTAGTTTTAAGGATTTCCACTTGGTGGAGCTTTATGATTGAATTTTTAATATATAAAATTCTGAATACTTGTGATTCAGGCTTAATAACTTCTCCACTGTAATAAAAAAAAATAAACTTGAGAAAATGAAGTGAAGAGTAAATGTTAGGGATTTATTGTTCCCTTTCATTTGGATCTTGGATCAAACAATGATTTTTTTTACAAGGTATCATTATGCTACTTGAGACATCATTTAATACAGTTAGTTTTAATAATTTGAAAATGAGGTGGCATAATAGCTCTAATAGGTACTGATATGTATATTCTATCCACAAGTTAGTACTTCCCCTCTGTAAATGTGTGTATATATATTTTAAAAACCCTCCAACATTCTTAGTTAAACTAGTGAAATAGTGTAAAATTATCTTTTATTCTTACTGTATAGGGGTTTATTAAATTCTGAAGGATTCTAAAGAATTTTAGAAGTTACATTCTCAGAATATAATGCCTGAAAAGATAGAAGACTTCTCACTAGATTATAAGGATGAACAATGTGCAAGGTTTCTGTCCCTAGAAGGACTCAAAACTAGACTAGACAATCCAGAGGACTGGACCAAGTGTCTTTTGGTGACCCCTTTCAACCTAAATGGTTCTGTGATTCTGTAAAGAAAACTTTTACCTGTGAATTAACTTTTACCTGTGAATTGTGATAACAGACACATGGCCACTAACTTGATGGCCTCAGGTTTCGGGGTGATTGATTTGTTCAGTGGAAGATTTTGGAACAAGTAGCGTTTTGATAACACTGAGAAAGAACGGGCAATAATCAGTTTATAAATGAGGAGAAGGTTGTCTCCTGGGAGCAATTAATATGCAGTATGTGATAGCATTGCTTTAGCCATCATCAAAATATATCTGCATAAAATGTAGCAACATCTGAACAGCCATGGCAGGTAATGAACAAGGTCCTCCACACATCTTTGCAACCTACATGAGAATTGCTGTGGGAGATTTCAGTTCCCCCTTATGTATATTATAGATAATTTGAAGAGAATGTTACGGCTTACATCTTTCTACCCCAGGCTTCCCATCAGTTTTTCCCATTTTCTGAGAGATGTTGCACTCCTTGTGTTACTGATTTAGCTTAATCTCTCATTCCACAGACTTCCGAGTTGTTATGTTGTCCTCTCAGAATTTAATATTATTTTTCTCAGATAGTGTCTTGGATTATTCTTAATATTTGCATTATAAATTTTAAAAATTACTTTTTTCACTGTGACTTACCAGCAAAAGGACAAAGGAAAATTTAATGCTCTGCAATATTTAAATATTAATCTGATAAGATACTCCTTGTTTGTTTTCCTTTGCTCTGTTTGTCTCTAAGGTAGCCAAAATTTATATGTATATATCAAAGAAATTTTTAAATTAAAACCCCAAACAAATGAGCAAAACCATCGTCCCCCAAATACCCCTCAAAAAACCCCAACCAAACAAAAAAACCAAACAGAAATAAACACATTTGAGTTGTTCTTGTTTTAATCTTTCAAAGTAATGATTGCTGTTTCCAAATATTCTTGGCTTTAAAATCTGAAGTAATATATTCGAGAGGAGGGATAATAATTATAAAAAAAAAATAATTCTTGCTTTAAAATAATTATAATAATTTTCAATTGTGTGGTAGAAAACATCAGCCGCAAACATGAGAAATCTGTGCAGCAGGTAGAGGACCTCCCCCAAATCCTGTGTGGGTAGGAAAATGTCTCGGCAGGTTGAGAGAGAACCTGAATGTCTGACAGCCATTGTCTGAATGTCACACAGCGATCGAGCAAACCAAAAAGGAAACCAGGTCATGTTGGCTGGGGCTGTGCTCGGTGCCGCACAGATGCAGTTTGACTGCCTTTGAAAGAAATCCCTCCGGATCCCTCGGGCGGGGCGGTCGCGCTCGTGTGCCGGGCTCTGGAGGGCCCTGCTGGGGACCGCGGCGCTGCCCGGACCTCCCCGTGCCTCCAGGTGCCCGCAGTGCAAAGCAGAATAAACTGCTGCACTGCCTTTTCCCCTGCATCAACCAGACTGGGTGCCTCCTTTCCCCCCCTTTCCCTTTTTTTCCCCCCCCTTTCCCTTTTTTTTCCCCCCCTTTCCCTTT
>JBBMKD010000216.1:2198904-2254344 GCA_037834095.1 Argya squamiceps | reverse complement strand
TTTCCCCTTCCAACTTCACCACTCCAGGATGCAGGAAAAGAAAAGAATATAAGTAGAATAGCTGACACAGAAGATCCTGAGGGAAGATATTTAGAGGAATAAACAGCTTTTGAGGCCAAACTTCTGTTTTTAAAATATACATCTATAGGACTGTCATGTTTACATTCATGTGTTGTTATGTATTTCTATATGTAAGCATGTACTTTGAGATACCGATAAACAATTTATAAATGTTGTAATTAAAGGCCATTGGTAGGGTGTTCTGTGGGAGATAGAAACACCTTTCTGGTCTTTCTCTGATCTCCTCAAGCTTCTGAAGTGCTTTGAAGATACACAAGTGTGATTCTTCCCCAGGGATTGTTAACATGGTTGAGGTACAGGCAGTTTTGCTGAGTGCATAAATAGGGACTGGTTTGTCAGAAAGTTCTAATATTTTAGAAATAATTACAGGTACTGAGTACTGTTCAAGGGACAAAAATCTACTATCACTCAATATATCATACCAACTAGTTTCCAAAAAACTTTTGAAATTTTCAGTTGCTGACCTGTGAACTGAGAATAACTGAAGAAAGGTGTCTGCAAAGAGATGTTTTTTTTCAACTGTGCTGTTTTCCATGTGGGTATTGAACTACTGGTATTCCCTATGAGAGCAGAGTAGAATCCCCATGTTCTGGAGTCTCACCTTCTGTAATGCCCTGAGGCATGGTCCAGCTCAATATTCCAGTTGGGACAGAGGAAAAACTGAGTTCATACAAAGTCTAGAGACCTATGTGATCCTTGCAGATGTGAAACCATGATCAGAAAAGTAAACACGCACAGATTGTTTTGAGTATCTGCTTAATACACCCTGAGCAGTCTCTCCCAGTGAAGGTGGCTGGGGAATCACTACTTCCTGCCTATTTCCCTGGCTCCAAGTTTGTGCCCTCAAAGAGTTTCAGGCAGCATTAGTGTGGATTTTGCCTCTTCATTATTAGTGTGTATGTGCAATAGCTCCAGAAACTATTGCCAAAACAGCTATTCCAATAGCTTCTAGAATCTGCTGGATGCAATATGTAGCATTTAAGTGGGATTTTGCAGAAAGAAATCACCAGATGAGATGTGCATCCTTACTTCATGCAAGCTTTTGTGCAGCCTGATATTTGGGATCTGGTCTTTCTCCTGAGATATGTATAACTTGGGCAGTCATGAGGAAGTGGTTCCATGTGTGAATGGGGCAGTACAGCCAGTCTTGAATGTTTTGGGTTTTTAAATCAAAATCATTAAACTCACCTGAAATTATAAAAATATCACCACCTTCTTCTATTTTGGATTTAACTTTTCCTGCTGTGAAGGCTTTTGTTTTGTGTCTAAGATTCAAAGATGAGTCTTGATGAGCTGCTATACACCTGTGCTGGTCTTGGCTGGAATAGAGTAAGTTTTCTTCATAGTGGCTTGTTTAGGGCTGTATTTTGGATTTGTGTTGGAAATAGTTTTGATAATACTGGGGATTTTATGTATTTCTGAGCAGATTTTACACAAAGTCAAGGCCTTTTCTGTCTTCTACCCACCCCACCAGCGTGGGGCAGGGGAAGCACAAAAAGTTAGGAGGGGGCATGGCCAGGACTGCTGACCCCAACCAACCCAGGGATATTCCAGAACTTATGGCCTCATGCTCAGCATATGAAGTGGGAGGAAGAAAAAGGAAATGTGTGTGTGGGAAATTCAGAGTGATAGCATTTGTCTTCCCAAATGGAGCCCTGGTTTTCTGGGAATGGTTGAACACCTACCTGCCCCTGGGAAATGGCAAATGTGTTCTTTGCTTTAATTTCCTTGTGGGTGTGGGTTTTGCTTTACCTTTAAAAGTGTGCTTATCTCAACCCTTGGGTTCTCTCATTTAATTTTATTCTCATTCTCTTTTAATTCTGTCCCCATCCCACCGTGGGGGGAGTCAGCAAGTGACACCCCAGGATTTGATTGTCTGAAGTAAAACCACCACAAAACCCTGGGTGTATGAAAATGGAGATGACCGGTCTTGTCTTTGCCTCTGCTCCACGACTTATCCTGCTTTTCCCCCAGTCTTAGACCCTTCCCCATTCCATTACTTTTTGGTTTTGGGGGGCTTTTTTTTTTTTTTTCAGTTCCAGCTTCTTTGTTGATGGAAAAGAGTTGGGGTGTTGCACTTTGGCTGTACTTGTGCCTTGTCAGCGGTGCTGCACTTCTTTGTCAGATGACATAGAGGAGGATGTTGGTGCAGCTGCTGCCTGCACTTGGTGCATTTGTTTCTAAGTGGGAAACTGCTGTGCCAGAACTCTGTTGCCTACAGCTGCTACCTCAAAAATCCACACCCAGCCATAATGCTCTGTGAAATGCCAAGAAATTGGTGTCCCTGCCTGTAGGAGAAGGGAATATAGGTGACTTTGTCCCTGATAAATAACAACTTATCCCAAGTGAGCCTTGCCCCTGATGAGTCACAGCTGTATCCAATAAAGATAAGTGTGATAAAATGGGTTAGCTGGGGATGGTCATTGTAAAGGAGGAGCAACCTTGAGGATCATGGAGAAGAAGGATCCTGGGGAGAGAGAATCACTGCTGTGAGATCAGTCTGGGACTGCAGTCAGAGCCTGTTGTTGGAACCTGCAGTCACAGTCTAGCTGGGTAAAAGCTGCAGCCAGAGCCTGCAAACTGATCCCTGCAGTCACAGTCTGGCTGGGTAAAAGCTGCAGTCAGAGCCTGCAAACTGATCCCTGCAGTCAGAGTTCAGCAGGGAATAACCAGCAATCAGAGGCTGCAAGGGAAACCCACAGCAGGAGCTTGGTGCAACCAGGGTCAGTGAATGGTTGGAGTGAGGATGGCTGAGCTGTGAAGAGGAATAAACCAGGGCCCTTTTCATGCTGTGATAAACAAGGAGTCTGTGTCTGGGCTCATTTCTACCCTCTAACAAGAGGGCTGCTGCAGCACCTGCCCACGAATGGGGATATTTCTGAGGAGCTGCAGTGCTGTGCCCTGCTGTTTGGTGTAGAGGCAGAAGCTGGGCACTGTCCTTCAGCATGGCAGAGCTTTGGGGCAGGGGTACCAGCAGTAACAAAGGCAAGCTGGCAATACCATGAGCTGGGCTTCAGCCTGCCTTTGATAGAGCAGAAGGTGGGCTGCAGTGGCACAATAGAAGGCCGAGGCAAAGACTAATCTCAGTGCATTGCTTTAGTTAATTTTGCAAAATGCTGTGTGTAGTGGGATTTCACCTGGATAAGTTACTAGGAATTATTTACAGGCCTTAAACAGAGTCTGAGAGCAGAGGTAAGAAGACCTGTACCTGAAGCCTTGAGAAATGCCAAGCTCAGGTTTTGGTGGCCTGATATATTATGCTAACCCCAGCTACCAAACCTACAGGTTTGCTTAACACAGAGGCTGTGTTGGTTGTTCCCTTATTTTGTTCATTGTAAATGAAGAATTGCCATAGCAACTGTGTGGTTTGTGATGCAGATTTTTTGGTATTCTAAAGGTTGATTATTTATTTAACTGTGATGAAAACTGAAGAGTCTCTTTGCTCCTCAGATAAAGAAGCAAGATTCCTCTAAATAAAATTACTACCTTGTTTTTATCTTGTTTTCCTGCACAGTGGTATCTTGACTTTTCTTTAATTTCCTAGTTTGCTTAATATATAACCCTTTGTTTATATTACTCTTATTCATCCAGTTAGGAAAGGAGCCAGAATCTGGGATTTTTACTGGTGTTCTGTTGGGATCAGCTGCAGCTAATGAGCTCCCAAATAGTTAATGAAAAATATGCAACTGAAAGGTGGGACTGGTTATTAGGAATTACAGAAATTAACAGAAGCCATATAATAAATTAGCTTTTTCTTTTTTCATAAAATGCACTAATATTTTGAACAGCATGTTCTTTCTTGTGTTACTGCAGTTTCACCCTTTATCAGGAGCAGAAATTAAAGAAGTGAGCAAGAGCAATTTCATCTACATAAGCTTTTCTAAACTCAGAGGTGTATTTGAAGGCTTTGTAATTTAATATAAATTACTGATTCACATATAATCTGAGATTAACACATTTAAATACTTAAAATAAGTTAGCATCAATCCCTACAGAAAGTTGAGGGAGAAATTATCCGATGTTGATGAGCTATTAAAACCCTTCTATGCGAGCTTTTTGTTGGAAACAAAAAAATTTAAATTTAGTTGTACTGGAGCAGAGAATGTGGTCTGGACACATTACAGATTTTTTTTTAAATGTAATTTGCTTTCAGTTGCTACATCTTGCTTCTTAAGAAATGACTCATTCTGAGGTTTGGCTTGCTCGTTTTGTTGGAGAGTCCATAAAATGTGTGAACATTTCAAACTTTAGATGGAGAAAAGGGGATACAGAGGTTGAACCCTTTCACAGGCCAGAAAGGCTTGTGAAAAGCCCTGTCAGAAGGGCTTCCCTGGGCTTCTGTCCCAGGAAAACACATTGCCTGCTGCTTTGAGTAGGTTTGTAGGAGACAGAAGCTGGGTGATGCTGTAGAGGAGAGAGCAGGGCAGCAATGCTGGTGACATAGAATGGTATGTCACACCTAATGCCCAATTTAGCGCAAATGCTTTCCAATATCCCATGGGGTAGTAATGCTTTTGGTAACACTGTTTTGGAATTCAACAAGTTTCAGTTCAAGTCAGTGTTAACCACTCAGGAAAAAAAAAATTGGTCTGCTTTTGAGATTTATGGTCTAATTTTTTGTTTATAAATGAGAAATGTTGCCTGTAGAAAGCTTCTTCAGTGCTTTGTTATCATCAAATCCAGAGGCTGCCCTATCTACACAGACAGGAATGCTATAAATATTAACAAATGAAGCATCTCTGAGGTCAGGGAGAAGTATCACCTGATTTAGAGTTAAGAAAAGTCACAGGAGGACTAGTTTCTAATTCATACTAGTATAGTCAGTCTCTGAAAGAATTGGGAAATTTTTATCTGCTGACTTGCAGTTTTCTGCTTTAGCAAGAGATTGCTCCTTCTCATTTATGGTTGTGGGGTTTTTTTTCCCCTTTCTGCCTTTCTTTTCATACATGTTTCATGTACATACAGGACATTGCAAGACTGTTGCAATTTCATAGCTGAATTAAATACCATATATAAGTATAAAATATATTAAATATACAAATATATAAAAATATACTTAAACATAAATATTGCTATATAGGCACGAGTAGATCATGGCATTTTTTAGGTATCAGTTTGAACCTACATACTTAAAAAGAGTAAATTTAAATCCCCAGGAGTACTTGTTTTAAAATCTTTCTATCAGCTTCAGTATCTGTGTATTTCACAACTGAACAAGCAAAATATCTGATGTATAAGAAGTAACACTTTTAACACCATGAATGAACTAATGCTTACCCAGCAGAACTGTAAGACATTTGGATACATAGGAATTTGAGTTAATGATGCAGAAATTGTATATATGCACTGCCTGGAAATCAAGCTAAATGGTATTGGGTCAGTTTTTGCATAGAAACAGAAAGAAAATTAGTTTATTTTACAGATGTTGAGGTATTTTGTTAGCTGTAGTGATTGTAACTTAAAAGGCATTAGTAAAGAATTAAATAAAAGTAAAGTATTTTGCATGCTACTGATGGAGAATTTTGTTGCATGCTTAAAATGTTCCACTAAGGTCTATGTATAATTTGTTCTTCATATGTCATTTTTTGGTGTTAAATGAGGAGTTTTCTTAGGATAGACACAAACTAGAAGAGCTGGTATGTGAACTGTTGGTGCTGTGAAAGTCATATTGTTAATTGTATATGATACATTATTCTTACCTAGAATACTGAATGCATTACTAAAGTAAGAATGTGACTTGCTGTGTCTTTGCTAGGTATATTTTTCCTGCTTTCCTTGGTCAAGTTTTTGTCAGATGATCCCTAATTTCCATGGCTTTTTAATTCCAGGTATGAATCGTAAATTTTTTTCGCTGCAGCTTTTTGCTGCCATTTAATGAAATGTAGATCTGGTGTATTGGTGGCAGAGCAAATTGAATATTTTTATAAATGATCAATTTTCTGGTTTTCCTTTTACGTGTTTTGGGCAAAGTACTGCAATTTGTCTCTTACAGCTAATGCAAGATTGTTTGTTATTATATGAAAATGCAGAAATGGGATGAGTTTTCTTTAGAAACTATAACCTATTGAATTGCTAGGCTGGTCAAGTATGTATTTTGATCTTACTTTACTGATGTGTTCCAGCCTTCATATCTAGTTAAGATTTTGTCTTTATTCTGTCCAGATTCCTTACTCATATGTGAAATTGTTCCAGGACTAGTGATCTTCCTGGGATTAGATGTGTGTCGGGAGTACAAGTGCATATCTTGCAAAGAGAGGACAGGTTTATTTGTTTTTGTGTTGTTACTAAATATAAGGGAGATTTTCATTCTCCTCTGATGGATTTTACGAGCTCACACTGTGTTAGTCTGGAATGAAATTAACTCACAGGGTGGTAAAACTGGAGAATATTGTTGTACTGAATATTACAGATGCTCAGATGAGGGAGCTATTGGCCTAGAGACACACTGGTACTTGAGAAAGCTTGGGAAAACATTCTATTTAGAGACTACTCTGCTTATATGTCATTTTCTGTATTTATCTGACCTTTTGCTCATTCTTTATTACCAGGGCAATTTACATAAAATAGGATCTATGCCATTTATGAGTTCATGTGCTCCTGCTGCTTATTCTTCCCTTGAAGTTCTAATCCTTTGTGGCATTTCACCCCAAAGCACTTTACAGTAATTGCTAATTGATATAAAAGGATCACTTCATCCACCCCTGACATGTAGCACCTCGGTGTTGAAACTCAGAAGCTGTTTAACAGTGAGCAGTAGGACTACATAACGTTTTTAGGAGGGGAAAAACATAGCCCATCAACCTGGAAATGGACAGGCTATTTACATAGTTAGGAATTAGCTGCGATATCCATTTCAGGACTCCATTAGGACGTCAGGGTTCATATTCCTGGGCTTCAGAAAAAAGACCCTTGGTCACAAGAAGAAGACAGAATGTCTGCTTTACATTTTATTCACAAACTAGCACTTCTGGAAATTTATTACTCTTGGAATTCAATATATTTTCCCCTGGCTTGTGAATTGGACCAGCAGAGACATAGAGAGGAAAGGCTTTTGCTTTACAAATCATAATCCATGTGCTGTGGCTTTTGGGCTTACTCTGAGAGTTCTCAGTTAGGATACAGTTGCTACCTTGGCACCTTAATAATGGCATTGTGGAGTTAGGTGAACCAATGCATGTAAAGGAAGGTTGTTTTACACAAGCTTGGGCTGGGAATGGCAGCCACAAAGGGGAGTAAACTCCAGGAAAAGACCTCCAGAAATCCTCAGGGTGTAATGTGTGCTTTCCAAAACTCAGCCTTGAAGCGTGGTAATCTTACAGCTGCACAGGAGCTGTGTCTGTCCAAGAGGTACAAAGATGATTTTTAATTTTTTGAAAAAGACCATAAAGAGAGAGAACACAGAACTAGTCTGGCACACAATCAAAAGACCTGCTTGAAAAACAGGAGAAAACAGCCATGGCAAGTGCAGCAGAATTACTAAGATGTGGATTAATAACTGAGGTTGGTGTAGATGCTGCTATTTAAAATAAGGAGATAGCTGTCTCTCATGGTGTACCCTCTGGTGGCTCTCACGGCTGCATGACAGGTTTGATAGCACATTTGCCCCACTTGTTGGATTCAGTATTATTTATGCCTATATTACCTGTGTACTCCTGAGTGATTTCATTAATTTGCTGTATAACTATGTAGCAGTCAGTGGCATTTAATTTATTTTACTGATTTATGTCTACCATTTAAAAAAGAAAGCCTGTACAAAGCTTTGAGTGACATGATAGTAATTAAATTTTAAATAACTATAAATTAAAATATAACTGCAAGTTAAAGTTAACTATCAGTTAAAAATAAACTTCACAAGCCAGTAGTCTTTGCTATTCAGAGAGGTGGTAATTTATCAGCAGTCAATCTGCAGAAACTGATTGGGTCTCAAATGGTACTTGAAACCTATCAAACTGGGTAACTTTAAAGGGTTTCTACTTCTTACAACTTTCATATCCTCTTGGTCTGAAATTACCAGAGTCCTAGGCATATTTGGGATGCCCAGTTCTTAAGGACAAGTCTCTTAAAGACACTCCACAAAGTGTAGAAGTGGTATTCAAACACAAGGAGAAAACACTTTCCTTCAACTAAGTTAATAGATATTTATAATTAATATATTACGTTCTCCCAGTGACTCATGCACATTCTGGCACATTTGTCACACACTCAGTGTTTATAATGCTGAAAATTCTTGTTAAGGCAGGAGTCAGCCTGTAAGCCATTTCTTTTAAAAGTGAAAATCTTATCCTGTGCTTGGAACCTAAATTATGTGAGTCTGTTAAAAAAGCTTTGATTTATAAATACTGTTTTCTGAGGAAGCTGAAGAAAGCATGGGAAATCTTTTGTATTTTATAAGGCCCTAAGAATAAAGTGAAGGCTTTGTGACCTTTAAGTGAAGTTTGACTGTTAAATAATTAGGATTATTTCAAATTACTCCTAAATTCTTCTGTCTGAAATCTAAGAGAGGAATACTTCCAGGGAGAAAAAAATGCATAAAAAGAGATGTAATGTCAAGAGTGACCATGTCTGTAAGGGAAAATATTAACCTATGCCTATACATTTTTTTTCAGGGACCTCAGGATTCCTTTGAATGATTTTTTACCTGTTGGGGATGTATACTGTGTGCGGTATTTTGTCTGGTTCATCTTATATCACACAGCAGGGCCTATACAATTAAATACAGTATCCTGGTGTGGTCAGGAAGGACCACAAGGAAGGAGTCAGTAGTCAAAACGAAGTGGATATATTCACCAACTAAAATCAGGAAAATGCTCTGGCTTAAAGGAAAAGGAGAAACTTAGAGTAAAATAGTAAATGCGCTCCATGGTTGGTGATACTTCCACAAATAAAAAATTTAGTGCTCAGAAAACATCAGACTAGAAAACGAGGCTGGATTTATGAAGGTCAGTTGTTAGGTTTTCCTGGCCTGTTTGTTGTAGTCCAAGTTAGGGAGTTACTGCCTGATAATACCAGTATATTATCAAATACATTCAAGATTTTTATGGCTTTGCATAAAACAACAGCTTTCTTCTCTGGAGTGAAGGTGTTTTGAGCTGGAGGTAGGAAGATGGATGGTATATGGGTGATGGTGGTGTGAATGCCAAACAATAAATCTGGAGAGCTAAGAGTGATTTTTTTTTTTTTAGTGAACTTTACTCATCTGTCCCAGTCACTGGTCAGATTAGAGGTATCCACTTTTTAGTTTTCATCCAGTGTTTAGAAGATATCCTACTACTTTGTTCTTGCCAAATAAACTATTTAATGGTCACCCAGTAATTACATTGAAATATTTCAAATGGGAAAACTTGTGTTTGTGGAATGGTAATGTTGTTTTATTGTAAGTTTGAGTAAAGTGGTGTGGATCACATAGAACCCTTTGCAAAGATTAGTTTTTGACATGAAACACCTAGTCAGGTTATTCAGTGTGAAATTAATTTTGAACAGTGTGAAACACTGGTGCTTTTTATCTGATTGTTTACCTGATGCTGTATCACTTATAAATAATGAAAGGGTGGTGGTATTTGCTTTGTTGCAGAAAGGTTTATTCTGTTTCTCTTTTGGTTTTAGCTTCTACAGTCTTTCCCCACCTCCCTCTATCATGTTTTTAAAGCAACAATATTTATGTTGAGTTTCAGGTTTCTGTTTGCCCAGAAATCCCATGGGAAAGCTGTGAACTCCTTCAAGCCTCCAGTCTTCACAAAATCATTGTCCAAAAGAAAAGTAACTCAGATCAGAAAGGCAGGAATTTGCTGAAAAGGTTGCTGGTGGGTCTTCCTCCAATAGAAAATACTCATTGCAATTCCTTTTGTGACTGAACACTACCACGTGTTCATATTTTGAAGGTTTACACAAAATGCTGTAGATGTCTCAATTCCTTCTGAGCAGATGGATGTTTCTGAATTGTAAGGACAGCCACTAATCACTCAGACTGGACCTGATGGGGTAAAACCAAGATTTCCCTCTTAATAGTTAGGGAGAATGGAGTGTAGCTGAGTGCAGAGTTGGACACATCTTACTACAGCAGAGGGTAAGCTGAGGCATGTTGATTTGCAGTCTGTAATAACCACCTGGTTGGCAACTTGGAAATCCATTGGCAATTCTGCTACTTCTGCAGTATTTCTACTGTTTTGGCTACAGTCTTATATAACTGGTGTAGGAGTCCTTTTAAGCATGAACTATAATAAAGAAACCTTGACATATAAAAAAAATGTTTGTAATAAACCCATTTTAAACATCAGTTTCTTTACATAAAATGACTGATTTTTTTTAAAATCAGAAATGGGTTATGATGGTACACTCTAAGTCCTTAAATATGTGTAGAATATTGTGACACTTAACCAACTTCAAAAAACTTTACAAGATCAGTAGGAACATTAAATGGTCAGACTGAAATTCTTTTGAGCTAGCTTCAGGTTTTTTGTATAGTGTTAACTCACACCAAACACTGTGGGGTAAGTTGCTCAAGAGAACTGCAAAAAACCCTTTTCTCTGGTGGCCTTTAGACATTCTGTTGACATTCCCTCCTATTATACACATCTATAATATACATCCCCTACACATATGAAGGATATTTCCTTCTTCCATTGCATGACTGACTCACTGAGGTGTAGATGTCACTTTTTTTTTCAGCATCAGTGGCATGCAACAATTAGCTGCAGTTAGTCACACCTCAAGGTTTTTAAACTTCTTTTAGATACTTCAGTAAAATTTAGGCTTAGCTGAAGAGCAGTTGGATTTCCAAATATTTGAGGTGCTTTAGTGTTGGAGTTAGATTCAGATGTCATGTTCAGGACCAAAATGTGGGGCATTATTTTTCTTGGCATCACGATGACAAATTTTTCATAGTTTACAGGTTTAATTGAAGGCTTCTGGAAGCATCAACTGCTTGAATAATCTGCAAATAAGAGGATGAATTAAAATAATACCACAGAAACATATTTGCCTATCAACAATGCTGCATGAGTTCTTCTTCTGGTTATGACACAACAGAATTTGGAAATCTTATATTCTATTTGGGCACTCTGATACTACCTTTTCTTCGTAAAATCATAAATGAGGCTGCTTTCCCACACAATAGTTTCTTGGAACATGTGCTTTCTGGAGCTTCTTCTACAGTTTTTGATCACTTAGCACCACTGGTATAATTCAGGTACACCAGTAGTAGAAATCAGTTTTTGGTAGAGATTTAGCACTCTAAATATTAATAGACCATGGAAGAGAAAACCCAGTTATGTAAAAATTCACTGAGTGACCTCAAAAGTCAGTAATAGGGAATGTCAGCCTGTCAGATTGAATTATTAGAATGAGCTCATCCTTATTAAGTGCACTTGAGTTCTACAAATGATGATTCATCTCCCAGGTGGTGTAATGCCCACTCACTGGACCTCAGCAAAAGTTTTCCTTGGTATCTATTCTAGAAATTAACTGTCAGTGACTATTGCAGAAGCTCCAGGTTATTCACTTCTAGTTACAGCCTCTGTGTGGAGCTTTTGGAACATGGGATTGATTTTTCTTCTCTTTCCCACCTTTTCTTTCCTCTCTTTATTGGCAAGTCTAGCCTGGAGTGAATCAGAGTCTAAAAACAGCTGGGGTCAACAACATCTAGAAAAAGTAATATTGCTTTTACTGGCCTCTTTCCTCACACTTGTTATGTGACTAAAGCAGTTAAGGTAATATATTCCCTTCTGAATATGTAATTAAGTGTCCACTGCTGCTTAGCAAATCTCCAAGTGACAGAGTTCCAAGTCAGCCTTAGATGCCTTGTTGCTTGAGCATGTCCTCAAAGGACCTTCTTCAGCCTTTTAATTTTAGCTAATTTTCATTTGATTTTGGTAGAATTAAGCAGCTGGACTCCAGAACCCCATACAAAGGAATTTCATCCGTTTTGCCATCATTTCTGATCTCTGAAAAGCCCATTTGTCACTGGAAGATACACCTAAAGAATTTCTTGCTGGTACTTTAAATAACAATCAATATATATTTGTCATCTTGTCAAAGCATACCCATGGTGTTTGTCAGTTCTCATGTTGTAATTGCAGTGTCTGGGTGTTAGAAGTTGTCTTTTTTTTTTTTTTTTTAAGTAAGGAAATTTCTTCTCAATCTTTGATAGTGTGATGAGAGATCAGCTTGAGGCTCCAGTTGCTTTTTTGGACTCATATTTAACTAACCTTTCATGCTGGTGGTACCTCCCTGCTCTTAGAGGATGGACAGAGCTTCCTTTTCTTGGCATGTTCTTCCCTTAGCTCTTTGGTTTGAATTAGTGGTTGACCTTAGATTAGCAGTGTTATGTGAGCCTATGCAAAATGTTCCTTGGTTTAGCAGTGCTGTCCAAAACAGTAACTAAATAAAAGATGTATTCAGAGATGGTAATGAAGGGACCCCCTCTTTCTCTAGCAGATTGTAGCACCAGGTGATTGAGGAGAGGCAGCTCTTACACACCTTCCGGGTGATCTGCTCAAAATGAGATCAAAAGGAAAGAAGGAGCTGCTGGATTATGTGCTGCATGTTTTCTCCCTAATTTGACCCACAGATTTCTGCCTGTCTTTATTTAAGTGCATAATGACCCAAAGCCTTTGGAGTTGCTCCTCTTACAGTCTTTCTTATTGGCTTTGGAATCAGACATGGGGGAATAGAGTTTTTTGATACATACACTAATAAGTAGTGATAAGTAAATGATAAGCAGTAATAGCATTTCTTCACTTGACTGAATTTTATCATTAAACTTGGATAAGGTTTTAGTAACAGATAAATGACATTACAGTTAACTTGAAATCCTCTGTTGATTTGGAAATTGTAAAAGCAAAGAAAAATACTTGAAAAGCCAACAAACACACAAGGCCCAACTAAGCAACAAAGAATAAAAACCATATTTTGGCAGGACAGTGAGAAAGGACTTTTCTCACTGTCCTGCAGGCTGCATTATTAATTCAACTTGTGATTGATTTGGGAAAAAGCATAGGGGAAGTTAAGAGTGTTATCCACTTACATTTGCAAATAACTTTTTGCTTGTGTATTACAATCCAAGAGGATAATACTTCCTTCTTAGTCAGTATAGCTCATGAAAGGCAAATTTTCACAGGAAAAATGCAGTGCATATTGGTGTAAGTTACCTGGTAAGCTTTAGGCTTGCATGCTGGCTTTATATAGAAGAATCAAATTATCTTCACTTTGTTTTTCAGCATTTGCTCAATCTTTCTAATAGTAACCCTACTTTTCTTGTCATTTTAGTGTTTTGAGCTTTGCAAAGGAAAACAACTTGGGAAGGACTGCTGTGCATTCCTGAATGTAATAGCATATTGAGTTTTTCTTGGGAGGAAAAAACCTAAGGTCACATATAAATCTGTTAAGGAGATTTATATCTGAATGTCTTATAAGCAGCTCATGCGGCTTTTAGAGTATATCTATTATATAGGTGACTGCTTTTCTGTGCTTACTTCAATATTTTACATGGATATAACTTCACAGGGGAATAAGAATAATGTTATTGTGTGTCTTTAATGGCTGTCAGATGAATTAGTCCTTCAATTAATAACATATCATTGAGAACGTGAAAATAAATTTAGGCAGATGTAGTCTGATTAACTCATATGCCATTATGAGTATGTGGTAAATTGTGAAAATTAACTGCTACAAAAGTAGGCAAAATTTGGATCAAGAAACCTGTTTGTCCTGGATATAACTGCATGATTCCCATTTAAAGAATGCTGATCTTTATGTTGCATTGAAATTATTTTCCTTTTGAGACATCTGAAAGGTCTGATGTCTGAAACCTCTGACTTTTTTTACAAGGAAACACTTAATGCTGATTTGTTGATAGTTTTCAGGCAGATATTAACAAAACTAAGAAAATGTAAATCCCTCTCCATAAGGATCCTACCCCTTCCAAAAGAAAAGTCATATAGTCACAATCAGAATTTTCCATCAAATAGAAAGTTTTCTTCTTCCCCTTTTCCTTGTAGTGTTTAAAAACCTATTCTACTTTTTATTTTGAGAAATGAAATATTTAAATCACTCAATACATTTTTCATTTCAGCTTTAGAGGATGATAAATAACAGTTTACCAAAAATGTTATGGAGGGAGAAATGAGGCTGAAAAAAAAGAAGTTAATCATATCAGGGCAGCTCAGTATGATGAGAGAACAAATGACCAGCCTCCCTTTGGCAAACAGAACGGAATCATAGTAAGGAAATGAGGTTGCCAAGGCAGTGAAAAACAGAGCTGGAAACTTCTTTTCCAAGTCAAGTCACAAGTGGTGAGGCATTCAGAGCCTATGGGAAATGAGGAGTCCATTGCACGTCTCTCTTAATAGACAGGGGCTGCAGCCTCCCAGCATTTCCTGGCAAAGGAGCCTCTGGTGTCTCCTGACAAAGGGCAGACTGTGCCCCCACTCCACAGGCTTTCACCAGTCACGACTGAGGTGCATGAAATTCTGACTAACAGTGTGCAGTGCCTGCTTTGTGGTTCTAGGGAGGGCTTCCACTTCTCGGGTTATTAAACCTGCCCCTGTGTGTGTGAGTGGCAGCTACTTTGAGTGATGTAATGCTGTGTACACAAAATACCTGGCTTTGGAGTTCAGGAAATTATAGAATATTCCATGCTGATGACTTGCTGAGTAGTGCTTTCTGCTTTCCATCTCTCTGAAATGTAGATTCTGTTAAAAAGCCTGCCTTATTTTTGATTTTCACTATACTCAAGACTCCAGCTACTTACTATGATCTTTTCCAGGGATTGAGTGAGTGAATGAGGGCTCTGCTCTTGACTGTACCACTGACCTTGAGGTGGGGGTGATTGTGGCAAGTTTCTATCTCAGCTTCCCTGTTTGCAGGACAGGATTGATTAAAAAATAGTTTTATAAAAATCACAAGTTTGTTAATAAATAAAAGCTGCTGTGTAAATAATTGGTAGCCATTCATTTGCTTGTCATTTGACTTTGTAAAATTTTTACAAATTTAGAGACATCAGAGAAAAGATTGTTTAGATGTTATACTCGAGAGGAAGCTCAATTTCTTTCAGAACTCTGCCAGATGCCCCAGCACTGCAAAAAAATCCACCAATACAAGTGCCAACTTTTTTGAGCTGTACAAGTTTTTTTTTTTATTAAACACCTCCTTAAAACTCTCAGTGAGGCCTGTAAGGAAAAGAACTCCCTGAACTTATCCTTGGAGCAGTTCTAATTCCCTAACACCTCTTGTTTTGCTGTGACTTTTGGGATGGGGACACTGCCAAGCTCTGTGCCCTGTGGCTGGCCCTGCCTCTACTTCTCTAGGAGCTGCAACTGCACTGACAGAGTTCACAGAGGGTTTGGAAGGTATTTTCACTTGTTCCCCTTTCCATGCAGGGCTGCCTTCCTGGATCTTCTCTCAACAAGTGAATTTCATTCTGGAGGTAGAAGGTAATTGCTTTTTGGACACCACTGAAGTGTACCAACTCTTATTTCCTGACTTTTCTTACTGCTGTCTTTGATGATGACAGAACACCCATGGTCACTGCTGTTCTCACTCTGCTGCTTTCTGAAGGTAGGGAGAGATATTCACTATAAAAATGGCAGCAGTGGTGGAAAAGGTTAATGTGTAGGGATAGACTACCAGGAAGAGAGTGGGGAGAGAGCACTTAACTAAAGCTGTTAAATTCCTCTTTGGATCTGCATGCAGAATCGTGTCTTATTGTTGCTTAACCTGCTTCACTCATAATTACCTAAAATAGCAAAGGCCTTGTACCAAAACTCATTATTTGAATAAATTAGGCTGACTTCAAATGGAATGGAGCACGGAGTTGGTCCCAGGAGCAGGTGTGCTGGCTGACCTGAGGGGTGGGTACCTCTCACCCTCCTCTCCCCAGAGGCAGACAGAAGTGTTTAGGTGTGCTTAACCTTTCCTGCCACAGCTACTTCTGGAAAAAGGTGTTAGGAAAGGTTAGATGCTGCAGATAACATTGGCAAGCCTGGGCTGTCCACTAGGACACCTGCTGTTGGAGCTGAGCTCATCAGCACCAGGGTGAAATATTCCAGCCATAAGGTGGGATAATAAGGACATGGGGCCCAAAGAGAAGGGTGCCAATTTAACACAACTCTAGGAGTTAAACTAGGCTTGACTGAAATAATTTTTTAAATTATGACTCAATTTCAATTTTTAGGATGAAAACTTGAAAACTTTAAATGCAGGACATATAAATCACTAATATGGAAGACAAATAATTTTTTTTTCTCAACACTTGTTCATATTTTATGCTTCTTCTTGCTGCTGGAATACCATAGCATGTATTTTGGTATGCTTTTTTGCTGTAAAATTTTGTTAGTACTTTTATTTTCTTTCATTCTTCATACTATTAAAAATTATTTTATGTGGGCTGAATATGTCTTTATTGGTTAAAATAAGAGTGCTCCTAAGCATTAAAGGAAAGCATATCCAACATGACCCTGAATGCCTATAACTTGTTGGCAGAAACTGTGACAATATATATTGCCTGAGGAGACACCCTCATTAACAATTTGTTTCTTTCTTGCAAATAGAAAAAATTTTTGGAAATCCAATTAGATTTGATGCTTTTTTCCTTTCCAATTAATTTTGTAACTGATATAAACTAAAATGAGTTGTGACTTTCTCAAAATCCCATACTTTTATAAAGTTAAAATAGGCTTCAAGAACAAATTAGCACAGTGCAAAAATTAATACATGCGAAGTAATGTAAGCACATGGCACTTTTAATTTTTCAATGGCCTGGGGGTACTGTTATCTGGTCTTTTCTGGGAAATCACTCATCATGTTGCTATCGGGGAAAGAGAGAGCTGCAGCCCCCTTTCTGGGAGCAATCCAGTGCAGTATGGATATTAATTAAATTTATTAAACAAATAACACAGCGACTCAGGGAAGCAGGGGTCCATCTGCCAGCTCAGTAGATTGATCTCTGCAGAGACGCGAGTTGAATGGTAGTTAAAGCTAAGTTGCAGAGCTCAGCAGATGGGCTCTTGTCTCTAGTGGGGGGAGATTTGGTGGCGGTCCAACAGCTTTTTTCCCCCTCCAGGTTTTTGTTCCTTGCAACTGTGACTGAAGAAGCACTTCTCTGCCTTTTCTCAGCCTTGCCCCCCCCTTTTGTTTATCTGAGCAATGTTTAAGTCTGAGTGATTTGTTAGAGAGGCAAGTCCCGGCTGATCTCATTCTGTGTATGTGATGTAAACCTCAAGCAGAAAATAATTAGGAAAATGTAATCCCATTGACTTTACACCCCACTTGTGCACACTGCTACATCTCTGTCTGGTGCCTTGGAAAAAGAAAACTCTAGTAGCAGCACTACATTTACTATTTAAAATCACTGCCCATCATGAATATATTGTAAAAAAACCCCTTTTGCTGGAAGGCTGTGTACAGAGTATGAAATGATTTCTGCCTGTAGGTCTATGCTGTGGTGGTATTCTTTTGATTTCACTCTTTTTTTATTTCTTCCTGTTGTGTTCTCTGGTACTTGAAAATATGCATCTCTTGAATGAATCCCTCTGCAATCTTCCTGTAAACCGGTGTCACACAAATACTGATCTAATGAATAGTTTGCTTTATGTGGGCTACCTAAAACCTATGGTGTTGTCTGTTGTGGATTAAAAGCCCTTGTAATTAATTATGCAATTAAGCTCTTCATTTATTATATATTTGCAGGTGGGTAGGTCTTTAATCAAGTCTTGGTAGTGATGGGTAATATCTGCTGTTGGAGACCAGTCATAATGCCACTTACATCCTTGGCAAAAGTCCCACAGACCGTAGTGGGAGCAATACTGGCCTTAATGCTGCAGGGAATCCCGCTGGCTGTGGTTCAGAAAGCCTTCTGAGAAGGTTTTGTAGTATCTAATCAGAGTTTGACTATTCCTCAGCGAGTGCTTGCAATGGGAAAATCACAGCCATACAAAAGTCAGCGCTCTCTGACAGCCAGCAATAATAGAGAGACCATGAGCTACATAAGAGGGTTCTGCTGTGTGTCACAAAAAGATTGCATTTATCTTTCCTGGATGGGAAAAAGTAGGCAAAATGGCTTCTGAACTTGGTGGGAACTTTGACAAAAACAAGGCCTGATGGATTTGGCTCTAATAATGTGTTCTTTGCAGAATAAACAACGGAGAAATCTTCTCTGGATGGTAGTTTATGCTTTTGTTGTGCTCATTCATTCCTTCAAATCTATTCTTTATTATTATTATTTTTAATTTTTCTGGATCAGTCTTGATTGAAAGAACAATGTTAGTGTTTAACTTCAGGCATGAATACTGCACAGGCTTCATCTAGAGAAAAAATTAGTTTTCCTTCTGTCAGCTCACTGTGTTTTGCTATGAGTATGTTTTCACTTTTAGACCATGCTGACATTATTAACTTAAATGTCTCTGTTACTATGGTAAAGGCCAGAATTAGCTGATTTTTTATTAGTGCTCGGCCAAACAGTATTCTGAACTCTAGGAAAGGCATTAATGTTCTGTGGTGCTCATGGTATTTTAAACTGACCCAATTTTACAGAGAGAAAAATATTATTTTCTGAGATGTTCTTGTTTCTGATTTGTAATAGGTGATCAAGTTACTTATTTATCTATCTGGTTTGTTGGAATTGAGACTCCTCAGGGTTATGCAACCTGTATTTGAATTTATAGACTGTTATTTTATACTGGTGTTAATTTTACTCCCTAATTTGAGTAGCTGTCTCAATACTTAAGGGAAGACTGTCTGTTGTTCATAAAAATGTTCTGGGTGGGATTGTCTGGAAGAAAACCTTGTGTTTGATTGGAGTTACTTTTAGATAGTGATCTCAGGGCATTATGTAGGGTAGAAATAAAATGGTTGAGATTTTATGAATTCCCACAAACTAGAAGGGAAAGGGCAGTTAAAGATGAGGCACAAATTCTTTGCTGTGCTTAACAACATGTTGCTTGAAACCACATGTCTTTAAAATGAATCTTGCATATTTTAGGACCAACAGAGGGGTTATGTAGTAGGGGTTGTGGTAAATTAATATAATTTGCCTGAAGTATTCTATGTTATTACATTTACTCGGGATGCTTCACTACAGTATTCTTAAAGGAATAAACCCTCCACCATGTTTCTGAGCCTTCTCTGACAGAGACCAAAGTACCAACTACACATTTAATTTTGTTCTCTAACAGTATCACCGGGGTGCTGTTAATTTGGATGGAGTTGTAGAGGGAGGAGCAAAGAAACCTCTGAAAGTAATCAGGAGTTTTGCTTAAACCATGGGGAAAATGCTTGTGATTTTAGCAAAATGTTCCTCAGGCTTAATTGTTTCTAGATTCTCTCATGCTTCCATTTCTGCATTATTTCCTTCCCACCATGGATCCTGTGTATTTACTCTGAGGAAGGCAAATACCCTCTCGAAGTTACTTAGCAGGAGCTTTCCTAGGAATGTCTCTGTGTTTCCTGGAAAACCTGTAATAATTAGAAAATTTATAGCACCTTGACACTGCAATGGTGAATCCAATAGCATAAGAAGTTGGCATTTATAGATGTTGCATAATTTCTTATAATTTGTGCTTTTGAAGCTTTACCTGGACACAGCTGGTTTGCAGTGGATAGCAAGTGCATGGATTTGCTACAGTTCTCTCTTTGTCCTCTTTGAAACACTATTGATTCATTTATGTAATTACCAGTAAATGTGGGAGAAATTGAGGAAATCTTGAGCCTGGAAGTAGCCTAGACGTGCTTTGTAAAATATATTAAGGATGATGATTTTTGCATTAATGTGAACAGTCTCTAATAACATTATGTATCTTTAAAGAGGCCTTTGGCTTTATAATGCCAAGTGAAGTACACTTAGCTCTTTAATAGCACTTTCCAGTTGCAGGCTTTTAATGTTGACAGCTATATTTAGTACATTTGATATTCCATAGGGTGTTCTTAGAAGAAATGAACACATCTGATGGAACAAACCCACTCTCCATGTTCAATTAGCAACAATACTGCTCAGTGGAGATTGGAACAGATAGGCTCTTAGATGTTTCTGGGAATATGTGTATCAGTGCTTAGGGACAGCAGATCATTCTACTTAACTTTGAACTATCTGACTTTTACTAGTAGCTGTCTTTTAATATTAATAGGACATTCCACTTTGGCTTTGTATATTTCTGAAAAGATAAAGAATTCCAGTCTTTAACTTGGAACCCATTTCACTAGACTAATAAAGAGGTATAATTGTTCTAGCAGATAAATTACTGAGTCTGTGGCTTAAGTCTATTTTAGTGTAAGTATTATCATTTTGGAAATGTATGCTGCTAATATTTAAACAAGGACCTAGGAAAAACATGTGGGCCACTGGCAGACATATCTTTGGAAATCACCTGTACTCTTAATTGTTCCTGATTTCACAACACTGGGTTGCCACTAGATATACTAAACTTAACAAAATAAGTAATTAATATCTATTAGGATTTGCATGCCTGCAGTGGCATTTATCAGAACTCTCAACTTTTTTTGTGTGTGTGGCACTGCTCATTCTTGGAATCTCAGTTTCTGTTTTCAGGCTGCTTTGGTCAATCAGAAACATGTGAGGTTGCCCAGTACAAGGATTCAACACCTGGGGGGTTGCTCACAGCTAAACATTTAATACCTGGGGGATTGCTCACAGCTATGCAGTGAGTCCCTTTGTGCTCTGAGGCATGGATGAAGCTCCCAAGGGCTGCTGCAAGTTCCCTGTTTTTCCTGGCAGCTTGCAATGCAGCCCTCCTCAGCCCCTCTGTGGCCTGCCAGGCTGTGCTCTGCGTCTCTGAGGCTCCCAAAGCACAGCCTCAAAGATAAGGTCACTCCCAGTGCTCCCTTGCCTTTCCACTAGTCCAATGTCTCTATGAAAACATTCCATCCTAAATTTACCACTTCATCTCCGTAACAAACGGATTTAAAATAAGCCTTTACTCTTACACTTCAGCAAGGCTCACTTGTAGCAGTGTTGACACTTATATTTAGAAGTTAACAGAGAAAATAAAATACAAAGAATTTGAAATTTGACTATCTGAAGCTTGACTATTTCCAGAAAATGCCACTCAGTCTTCAGTCTTTTGGTATGATGCACAGCTTGGAAAGAAGATGAGTGATGGGGTTTGATCCAGTTTCACCTTATATTCTGAGAGCAGTCATCAAATCTAGAGAAGCCTTTCACTGTTTGCACTGGGTGTGCTAAGCAGGGCACCTGTACAGTGCAAATGCAATCCTAATTACTCATGATGCCTTATTGTTAGTTTATTATCCTCTAGCCAACTGGAAATGGCTGTGGCATCTATGGAGAATGATATCTAGGACTGTGTTGGCATCCTGAATAAAAACTAATACTGTACAGCTCCGTTTTAAAACAGTTTAACCAACAGTGTGGATGCACCTTTGGTCAAGAACATTTGAAACCAAAGTAGCTCTGAACTGCTCAGCATGTTTCCCTCAGCCTTCTCTTGGTTGAGATTCACCTGACCTGAGCAATTCGTGCAAGCTGTAATGTATGCTAGCAGTGGTTTTCTCCCTGGCAAAGCCTTCTTAGGGTTATGTGCTGTCTTTATTTTCCTGGTGCTTTAGCCTGTTGAGCCTAGGTTATTAGTTTCAATGAGAACATCTCTATTCTCTTATTTTCACAGCTGGGGGAGTAGCACTTGGTTATGTTTCAGATAATGAAGAGTCATTTGATTAACTCTGTCCTTGAGGAAGCAAAGGAGTTGACTTTTTCTGAAAAATATTTTGGTTTAGGATAGGCATCAATTTTGTGATCCTTGTGTCAGACTCTCCATTCTCAAGTTCTGGGATCTTGTCAGTCTCTGCAGTTTCAGTAATCAAATATATTCTGATTTCAGGGTGCAATACAAATAGGCTACTGATTTTCTGGCATAGAGCGAGAAGACCACAACCAACACTCACAAGGCACTTGCTCACATCTGTTTGCTCTATATTCTCATACAAATTTTCTGTTTATGTGTGTATACACATACATTGCATGTGCATAAATGTCACCTATGTATGTGCATACACACACACATACATGGGGGGTATTTGGATGTGTGTGTAAAAATATATATTTACAAATGTATATGTGCACACACAGACTTAATTTTCTATGATTTGGGTGGGAGTAGACATCAGATCTGGGTGTCTTGGTGTCCAAAACCACCTTCAAGACTGAATATGTAGAAAGAGTAATGGCAACCAACAGATTGGTGTAGAACAATGCCCCACCAAAGTTATTTACTTACTTCAATTAGACATTTTGTTGCTAGATATCGGGGGACAGGTAAGAATTTTGAAAGAATATTCACATAGCTGTAGTTGATAATAGTTTTTATCTGTTTAATAGTCTCTTATCCCCAAACCCCTTAATTTTACTGTAACTTGTTCAGTGTCTTGTATACACCAAGTACACTATCTTAAAAAGACCAAGATTTTGGCTGCTAGAGATCATGATTTTAAATTCTTTTAAAATCACTTTTTCCACTTCCTTTTTGTGGCTTTGGGCTTATTTTTATTGTACGTGTTGACTGAGTGAAAACTTTCTACCCAATGCCCTGGGGGTCTTCCATTGCCTTTAAGTGACTGGATTGCAATGTACACAGTGAAGTTGCTAAAGTCATTAGAGTTGTGTCCCTGCAGGCCAAACTAACATTGTTCTACATCTAGAATGAGGTCTTCAATCCAAATTATTTTTTCTCTTATTTCCTTTATTTAATGGGGTATTACCTTTGGGGAAAAGTCCATCTGCCACAATTTTTGCATGATTTTCATACATCATTCACTTTAAGAAAATGGGAAATATTACAGCAGTTGTTCCTGAGATGCAGCAATGCAGACATGCAGCCCCTTTTCTAAGCACAGTCTATGTGTTGCCCAACTTTTTTTGAAAAATATAAATGCTGTAAAGTGAATAATTCAAACCAGATTTGCATGTTAATCTGTTTTTAAATTAGTTTTTTTTCATGTCATAGATCTATGCATAATTCTCTGGAGGTTTCAAGCAAGACTGAACTGGGTCAGATTGGCTTGTATATTTTCTCTAAATAGGATGGAAATAAAATCTAGTAGTGAATTGGTGATATTAATCATATGACTGCAGAATTGGAGCCATGATTGGGCTCTTGAAGGCTTGTAAATCAATTTATAGATTTCTATAGGATCAGCCTTGCTAGTGTACCCACTCAGAAGCATTTATGTGCAGTATTTAAGTCCTTCACAGCCTCTTTTGTATTATGAAAGGTATGTAGCATTTGTATTCATGAACTTGGAGAAAAGTGGGAAAATGCATCTTAAATTAAGCTATGCATATGAGGATCTGGGATATCTTTATGCCTAAACTTTATTATTCTTTACACTGCCTACAGTGGTATATCTGAGCCCTTAAATTTTCTGTGTTAATTATGTTGAAGTAGAAATGTAATATGTAAAAGGTCCTACTTGATTGCTGATCCTTACCCTTGGAATTGGCTGCTTCATGGGAAGTCCTGGCTGCCACTTTGAAGAAAGCAATGTATATGGTAGTTAATGTGGGGTTAGTGCGCTTTTGAAAAGCTAAACTGCATATTTTTCCTACAGGGAAGGCAAATGTACAGATGTGTTGGCTACTCCCCAGCCTGACAGCATCTTAGTGTTTTGGACAAACCCTCCTGGTTTTTGTTGTTTCTCACTACTTTAATTCTAATGTTTCGACTGAATGGAGCTCAAGGTCTGTGTCTTATCTGTTGCTAAGAAGGATGTTTAACAAAACACAATTTTATCTAACTTAAAGCCTGGCATACTTGGAGGACTGCTGCCAAGTTCCTGAAATTGTACATACAGAGAAGTTTTTAAGCCTTAATATTCAACAGAGGTATAAATTATTTAAATTTGTCATCATGACAATTGATCAGCTTCTTTCTGTCTGTGAAACTCAATCAAAATGGATTGGGTAAAACTGAGTTGAAGGTTTATTTATGTGATTGTGAGTTGGCTTTCAGGAATACTAAGGCTGTATTTTCTTTGTCAAAAGGAATACTTTGGATAAGAAACTTTGCTTTGGTTTTGTGTATTGAGTCACTGCGGTGTGACTAACACAATGCTCATTTAAATCTACCTAAGTACATCTTTTCTGTTTATGACAGAATAATAGTTAATTATCACCTATCAAAAAGATGAATACTTTTTCATTAAATTAAAAAAAATTAAAATGTACTATTTCAGCTTGTGAATAAATTTATCAAAACAAATATGTGTTTTCAGCTTCCTTCTTCTTGCTGGATTTCTGTTCATAAAAGTAGAACAAAATTCTCTCAGGAAGGCAAAAAGCAGAGCCATGGATCTGTTTTCCAGCCTCTATTTCTAGGTTCTTGAGGGCTGTGATTTTTACCTCTAATGGAATGAAAAAGATCAAACTGTGCTAGCATACAGTGCTACTCTCCAGCTGCTTCTACCAGCTTGTCTTTTTAGCTACTTTTTATTAAGTAGCCCCATTGCCCTTGCAGCACTTGTCTATCAAAGCTGCCTACTACTCTTCAGACACATGCAGTGTTTCTTTCTTTAGTGCAGTGATGTGTCCACATGGGTGGACATTAGTGTGTATGTAACCTGTAAGATGGATGCAAATTGCTTCAAAATGATTATGGTAAATATGCTAATTTTAAAATATTGCCTCTTTAAAAATCCCACCTGGAGTCCTAGTCTATTTTAAATGCTGAAGAATTAAATGAAAGTTCTCTCTTGCAGATGGACTTGATTACTTGTGCATTCTGTACAGAAAAAAACACATGAGGCAACTACATGCACTGGAGTTACCATGGAATGTAAGGTACTGAGCTAGAGTGGAACTCCTTCAAAATTTGGGGACATTTGGATCTAAACCAAACTCTTCTCCCCTTGAATATTGTAAACTTCCTCTCATCCCTCAATTTTGTTGGTTTTAGTGATCATGATAACATTTGCCTATCTGAAATTTCTCCAGTGCATGGGAAGCTTTCAATTTTATTTGCCAGAGCCCAAGCTCTAATTTACTTCTATACCGATGACCTGGTTTGCATGAGTTGGGAGGGGTTGTTTGTGTGGCTTGTGTGTGGTTTTGTTTGTTTGTTTTTAAACCTGCATCAAAGTGCCCTGTGTTCACCTCCAAGGGTACACTTCGATTCACAAAAGGTAGATGTGCCAGACAAAGGAATTTCTGCCCTGAAGCATGTCAGCCTCTACTGAGGCATGAGCAGTGGCACAGAACAATTGCAGCATGGCCAATAGGCATTGCATCTGGAGTGCTTCGTGGAGCAGATGTGGTTTTCAGTTTTCTTTGTTTGTTTGTTTGGATGAAGCTTCCTGTCTTTAATAGAGGAGGAGGAGGAGAAGTCGAGACACTGGCTTTCACTGTATGCTTAAACGCTCTGGAATCAGAAGCTCTTTGGGAGATAGCAGGAGGTGAAGAATACAAAGTAAAATATTAATGACCATGAGACACAAATAGATTAGCAAACAAAAAGGCTGAGCATGAAAGAAGAAATATAGGGTCAAATCTTTGGTCTTTGACTGCCTTTTTTCAGTGTATATAGCCGTATTTTGGGTATTGTGTACAACAGTTGGACATGGGAGATACGAGAAGTAATGGGTGACAAAACAAATACTGTCCCTCCTCAGCCAGAATGAGAGCAGGGTGAACAGTGCCAGAATAAAGTCAATAAGTGTATGGAGGAGTGAGAAGAGAGTGGTGAAAATTGTTTTGCATGTGAGCCAATAGGTGTGTTAGAGACATGAATCTAAAACTATCTGATGGTGAATGTTCTTGGTTTCAAGTTGTTCTGACTTCAGTATAGGTTGAAATGTGAGAAGATGGTGGTGTTACTCTCTTCGATGTTATATCAATCTGGTGCTACATCTCAGATATCTGTGTCAACAGTTTAAGGCAGCTTCAATTAAATTATTTGGTTTAATCTTTTATATATGTTTTATTGTTTCATGTGATAGATCTTGCTGAGATATGGCCACATGCACTTGAATTATCATAGCCTGTGTGTGGAACTGGACTACACCCAGCCTTACAGAAACACCCAGGGCAGGGTATGGATTGTTGAAAGGATGTCTGTGGCACTCAATGGAGACAGACCAACCCCTGTTTGTACCAGACTTAGGAATGAAAGTTGAGATGAGTGATTTTGGTCGTGGAGCAATTCTGGTTTCCATACTTACTATTTACTTGTGTCTTATGTATTACAAAGACCCACATTAAAAACCAGAGGATTTGTTATCCTGTCCTTTTCCTATTGCACAAGAGGATTTCTCAACATCTTTTAACTGCCAGAGGTGACATAAAGAAAAACATAACCAACTTGTCTTAATTAACATTGTCTTTTTTTATATATATATGATATTAAATTTTGTAGGAAGTAAAACCTAGATAGTATGGCAGATTTTTTTCATGCACCATCCTTTTCCAGAATGTGATCATATACCATGAAATACCACTGCACACCCAATTTCTTTGTATATATTTGTGTTCAGAAAGCAAAGCCTGCTGAAGAACCTCAGTGATTCTGCACAGCACAATTAATAGTACAATGTTGATCTTTCATCTTCAGATGCCTCTCTGCCCTGAAACTACTGGAAAGATCAGGGTCTTGGATGAGCTAATGTGAGTGATTTTTGACTTGTAAATGGATTTTATTTATTTATTTTAGTTAATGAAGGTTAAGTCCTTAAACAGAGCATCTTCTGAAAAGGTAACTTGTGGCTGTCTTTTTCCCTCCTTCCCCACCACCTCTTCTTCCTCCTCCTGCCCTGGTTAATGTCTATTTCCCTTCACAAGTTGAAGGTTTTTGTAACTTCTCTCTACATTTCAGCACCTTTGTGTTGTCTGTCCTGAGGTTAGGGGCCAGGCCACAGTGGTTCTAAGTGATGAGAGACAATGCTAAAATAGCATGCATCAGTCCTGATAACCTTTTCTCTTTCCAAGCACAGAGTTTCCACTTGCTATAGGATCAAGATGAAGAGTGAGGTTATGTAATTTTTCTGAGTGAAAATTCATCAGAAAACATGAGGGAAATTGTTGTATATTCTGCATCAGCCACTTTAGGTTAAAGATCTACCCTGTCCTTCTGTGTTCTTGCTGAGAGAAGCTAACTGTGCAAGCTATGAGCAAATTATCACTTGTCGAGGAATGGCTGGTGCATTTGCACAGAGTAATGAAATCAAGTCCTTGCTATGTACCAGCAACACATTCTGTTTCCTCTGTGTATAAAGTAGAATTTGGTTTTGGTTTTGACTGTCTACAGTTCAAAAGAGTAAGTAGACTGTTGGAGAAGCTGTAACTCCAACATCATAATTGGGTTTTGATCTTCCAGATTTAACACAACATCAAGATTCGCATAATGACAAGAATCCAAGGGTAAGCAAAAGCAGTCCATCAAAATTTATTCATCCAAGTTGACAGTTTGTTCAGACCACATATTTAATCTTTCTGTGGCAGTGTTACCTAGAAATCCTTTTGACGTTTGTTGGGTTTTTTTGTTATTGCTGAGTTTAAACTTCTAAAAATTGAAGCCTTGAAGAGATAATAAAATAATCACTTAATATTTATCTTATACTCAATTTCTTTCCACTAATGGAAGTGCAACTCTAGTTTACTTGGAATTAACTTTACCTCATGAAAGCTTAAAATGTTTAAATTTTTTTCAAAACTTTTTTTGTAGGGCTGAAAGGAGGTCTTGCAAAGAAAATTATTTAATGCACTGTGTTGATGGGATAACAAGTTGCAGTCACAGTTCTGTTGACATCACTGATGGTGCTGAATCCCAGACAAGGACAATAATGTGGATTTTTTTTTTTTTGGCAGAAGCACAGAAAAACTGTTTATTATAGGAAAAATCTGTTCAAGTAGGTAGCACTCACTATCCTTCATTTAGCTACATCTCTGGAATGACTCATTTGTCTACAAGTGTAAAAAGACTGATTAGAAAATAAGGGAAGAGGTGTGTGGGGAAATTAAGCTCTTCATGATTGCTCTTGAATTAATTCTGTTGAGGCCTACTGAGTTCTTAAACCAGCTTTTCCAAAGGGCTCATTATTTTGCGCATCTCTTTGAAGGGAGCTGTTTGTTTTATAGCAAGATAAATGATACAGTTTCTTTCTATATCTTTACCTAGGGAAGTGTCATGTGTGTTGTTGAAGAAGTTTGGAGCATGGAGATTAGCATTGATTATTTTGAAGAAATCCACTACCGTTGTTTGAAGCTAGCTGAAAGATAAAGGATTCTAGATTTGTAGAGAAGCTTTCAAATAAAAATTGAAAGTGCTTGTTGCAAGAGGACATGAAAGAATGATATGCACCCATCAGGCTGAAGTGAGGAAAAGAAGGGCAGTTTATTATGATTTGGGGTTTAAATAGGATTTGAAATGTGAACAAGGATTGGGAGATGAGAGGAACACCTCTCTGACCCCAGTGGTCAAACCAGCAGTTCATCACAGAGAGAAATGAAAACAAACTACTTTGTTTATGTTACATTCGTGAGAGACTCCACTAGGAAGTATGTAAACAATATCAGAAGGCTAAAGAATCAGGGCACAAGTGCTCATCAATTTCCAAAATATGTTAATTACCTTTGCTGATCTAGTAGCTGTAAGAGACATATAATTTAATCTTTTAATCAACTCAGGACTAAAACCCCTGAGCATCTCCCTTGGCATTCTCCCAAGTGTAATATTTCACTGTGTTTTTTGGGGGTTTAGGGGATTTTTTGTAATATACCACCTCACAGCATCTCTGCTACATTTATTTGCTTGTTTGTTTTTCAATAGGCCTGTACATAATTACGTGATATACTAGATGCCTGTTTTCTTTTGAGTGGGAGCTGGAGGAACATGTTCATAAAAAGGTGATTTTACAGTCTCAACAGAAATATTACAGCTGGCTGAACATAATGCAGGATCTGTGCTAACTAGAACTGTCTCAACATTGCATTGGCTGTGCATTAACACACGTCCAGGGCCAGTACCAGGTAAGGTGTGCTACAGAAATATCCTGTGATTTGTGAACAACTGTAATGATTGTTGGCCTGGGAAAGAGAATTACGTATGTTTGCAGCTTTGTTGTAGGTCTGCTTTTTCTACTTCTGTCCCAAATCAGTCTGCTGATTTCTTTCTTGCTTGTTTGAAAATGGAGGGGAAAAAAGTTACACTTTCAGAATAAAAGTGCCAAATTATATTAGAGAACATATACTATCTTTTGAGATCATTTTAGTTTCACCTTTCTGACTTTATTTCTTTATAAAAACCAAAGCTAATACATGTTTGACCTAATATGTACTTTAATGGGTTATGCAACATGGTTAGTGCACATTTATCAGTTTTTATCACTCATGTTGCATGCCATCTTCAGGATCAGAATACCCATCCTCTCTTGTCTGGGGTTTTTTATTGATCCTTTCAAATGAAGAAGTCCTATATATGAGAAAATTTTTATTTTTGAATACACTGGTGTCGATTAGATCCAATCTTTGGCTTTTTTGGATGCAAACATGAAAATATTCCTGCAAGGAGAGACTTAAGGCACAAGGAGTTCTCTGACGATGGGGAGTGTCAGGCAGGAGCCCAAAGGCAATAAATTTTTTATCCACCTGGATGGCCAGACCACCTCATAGAATATGTTGAGTTTGAAGGGACCCATCTGAATTGTTGAGCCCAACTCCTGGCCCTGCACAGGAAACCCCAAGAATTCCACCGTGTACCTGAGGGTTGTCCAAACACTGCTTGAACTCACACAGGCTTGGTGCTGTGACCATTTACCTGAGGAGCTTGTTCTAGTGCCCAGTCATAGTCTGAGTGAAGAAGCTAAATCTCCCAACTCAGCTTCATGCCATTAGCTCAAGTCCTGTCACTGGTCGAGAGTGAAGAGGTCACTCAGAGATCAGTACCTGGCCCTCCACTGCCTCTCATGAGGATGTTGAAGACTACAGTGAGGTCTGACCTCAGTGTCCTCTTCTCCAGGCTGAACAAACCAAGTGCCCTCAGCCACTCCTCACACAGCTTCCCCTCAAGGCCCTTCACCTTCCTCGTGGCCTCTTTCGTTGTTCTCTAATAGCTTAAGCATCCGTCCTCATTTTTTTCCTAATAGCCAGAGGAATTAACTTGTCTGATTTCTACCCTTCTTTGCCACTGCTGTCATTATTTGTGCTGTAGTGCTCTTGTTTGACCCTTCCTAAACCCGAATAGTTTTGTCTGGGTGCATTCAAGAAACCAAAACGCTGGCTAGACCAGAGAGGGAGGAGCACAACAGCAAGAGTGATGGAGAAAGTTAATGATACCTTCCAGGATCAACACTGCTAGAACTGTTCAGTGTCTCATCCAGTGACTTTTTCAAGTACACAGGAGGGCCTTTGCACTCTTGGAGCGGGTCCTTGCAGCTGGATCCAAAGTCGTTTAGGAAGGAGCAGAGGCTCTGTGTTGCCTAGCATTGATAAGATCAGAGGGAATTGAGAGCATCCTTGGGAAAACTATACAGGCACCAGGGAGCTGTAGATGCCTTAGGCTTGGGTGGCAATTGCTGTGGAATTTTTGAGACAGCAATTTTGGGCTTAGCTGCAGTTCTGCCTAAATGGAGTCAGTCTTGAATTCTGTAGTATGGTTGCAGTTTTAACTTGTTTTAAAATTAGATCTTTTAAATGTATCAATAATTCATCTTTCCAGTTACAGCGCTTTCTTAAAATTGAAGATTCCTGACCTTTCATGCTGACTGTAGCTTGCTCTTAAAGTAGAAAGATATATATGAAGTTCCAATCATTTTGACATGTGTAAGGGGTTAAGTCATTCTTGAACAGTTTATCGCTCATCAATTGTAATTAAATATGTTTATATTAAATTATGTTCTGTAATTAATGTAAAATCTCTTAGCCTGTGCTGTTATTAGAACCAGATGCTGAAGTATCAACAATATTTCAACATGACTGTGCTGCCTTGCCAGCTGTCTAACTGTAATTACTTTAATCTCAGCTTGTTATCTAATTATCACCTTTGTAAAGGGAAAAGTACTCTCTAATGCGTACTGATTGTTTCAGATGATGATGAAGAGCGTGAAACAGCTGTCAGATATCTTAGCCCTGCTTATCTGGATTAGAAAACTTATTGGGAGGCCTACTTTGCTTCAAACCTTCCTGACAGAAAATGGGACAATGGGAAAGAGGGTTTTTTTTCACCTTGTTTACCCTAGAAATGTGATTCCAGTAATCACTGGAGACAATGGAGGAAACAAGCTAAACAATTGCTGTTCCCAGGAAAAAATAGCAAGACCATGATAAGGCACAAAATGTGAACGATGTATGAATTTCCTAGTGGACAGTGTATTTGTCTTTTTTAAACTTTTACTTTCATTGCAATATTGGAGAATCACTCTTGATTTAGTTACGTGAGTTGTGCTGAAATGTGGTAGTAAAGTTTGTTGTGGTAGTTAATGAGTTTCATATAACACATCAATATAGACGACCTCCTCCTGGAGAATCTTGAGTGTTTTAAGCACTGAACAAATTGCACTAAGAATTGTATGATTTGCAGTTCTGTTTGGAGACTTTGTTCATGACAATGAAGTAATTTTACAGAGTATTTTAATATTGTGTAGTGCTTAAAGCCAAGATCCAAACCCTGCACCTAAATAAAATTCAGGGGGAAAGCAAGGGTAGAATGTTAAAGTAAAAAAAAAAAAAAGTAGATTACTTGATTAGTGACAGTTGAGTAAGAATGGTTTTTACCTAAAGTTTTGTTGTTTTCTTTTTGTCTCCCACCTTCAAACAGTGATGAGAGTGACGCTTCTTCAAGACTTTTCCTGAAACAGTCTGGATTTTTAGCTTAAGTATTTTATTTGGTGGCAGCAATATAATGGATAAGGAATAAAGCAATTTTATAATAATATCTTCATAGCAGTTATTGCTTTTGAAAATGGAGCTTTAGGTAAAGCTTCTTGTGATTGAAGTGTATCATTAGTACTGGCATGGTTTGAATCTTGCTGAAATATGTGAAAGTAGATGTCTTCTCTCTCCTTGACACTTTCTATACTATACCACAGCAATTTGTCATTCTAGTAACTGTTCTAAAATAAAGGGGGTTTTTTTATTATTGTTTTTTCCAGAGGGGAGGGGAGATTTTTTTGTATGCTCTTTATCAGTTTGATATAAGGGCACAACTTAGTAGTTACACACAAAAAAAAAAGAGATAAATTTCTGCTATTGATTTAACTATGTTTTCCTCCTTCAACTCAGATTGTCCTTGTAGACCTACCTTGACTTGTACATAAAATATATTTCAGTCCAGCAGAAGGCTAAGTGAATAAAAATGAACTGCAGCTTGGTGATGTCTTACTTATCTCTTATCTTTCTGGAGAAATAACTGAGCTTCAGGTTACCAGAGTTGCTCAGTCTTGATTTCTCTTAAAAGCACAAGAAACTAAGTTCTGACAGGCTTGAAAAGGTTCAGAGCAGAAGCAAACTGAGGCAGCAGAGTTTTGCTAAGGCTCTTGGCTGGAGGAGAGGAACATCTTGACAGGACTTCAGGGCAGTCATTTCTGTTTGTGTAGAATGATGAGACTGTGCAAATGAATGGGTTCACAGCTGACTACAAACACAATTTCCATGTCGTGTAAATTAGCATTCAATGCTCAAATTAAACATGCTTCTTAACAGCTGAATTTTTTGAAAATCAAATCCTTAAAGTAGAAATGTGTCTTTAACACTTCATCTGAGATTTCAGAGTACTCTGTAAAGGAGAGCCAATGATACTCTATCAGTGAAGACTCATCCAAAGTACAGATGAATACTGAGTTGTCTTGACTTGATGGCAGATGCAGAGATGGAGCAGAATCCAATACTGTCTTAAATACACCAGTATAATAATAATAATGTGGTTGCTTTTACTTTTCCCTTCCAAGTTTTTATGATTTAATGTAAAATCTATTTACTTTACGAAGTATTCAATATTTTGGGCAATCACTTAATGCATGATTATTTTCAAATGTTGTAAGGAGTTTTCATTTCTTTTGACAAAGAATAATAATTTGGGAAGTTTTAAGGTACTCATCTGAGGAAGATGCTATAAAATATTATACTATTTTAAAACTATTTTTGACTGACACTATCTTTTCTTGAAAATGTATTTGAAATAAAGTTGTCATCTCTAGTATATAACTCTTTACTTCTTGTGTAAGAGCTCCATATTGGCCAGTTAAACTATAATGGGTTCTTTGTTTTATAATGTCAAGGAACCCTGAACTCAGGAGTCTCCTAAGCAGGCCCTGACAAGACCATGGTTTCTGTGAAACAGCCACCATATTTCAGATAAGTGACTTTCCAGCTACAAATTCCCAACATAGCTGCAAGTGCAAGGCTTGGTGAAAAATACAGAATACAAATTGCCATTACTGAAAAATGATAATGTGAGAGGCTGAGTGAAATAAAGCTTGAGGTGGGCTCTTATTCTGGATTTATCCCCACCACCAATGAGCTTAAAATATGGATGTACACAGACGTAGCTGTAATATGTAGCAGTTCATTGGGTTTTGATGTTTTAAAACGACATAGGTCTCTTTAAAAAGTGCTAATTGGAGAATAATTTCTTGAAAATAATTACCCCTGTATGAACTCTATTGATTTAAGTGTTGAGGTATAAATACTATAGATCATGTATTTTCATGTGGGCTCAGGTTTCATTTTCATTAAATTATGCTTTATTACACTGAAATACAAAAAATATTAATATGTTCTGTGGATATATACACACACATACTAAATGGGTGTCCATAGGTACACAACATAGATATTTGATAGATACACAGTGTATATATTTGACAGTTTATTTATGTGTAACTGTAGAGCTGTAGGTGAAATTGTGATGCTTTCGGAGTTAGTGTAAATTCTCTGACTTCACAGTATACAGGATGCTATTGTGTCTGGAAAAGAGACTTTCAGTCTTCTGTCTCTTGCTTGACTTGTTTATGCCAGCCTGGGACAAAAAAGCCTGAAAGCTCATATAATTTATTTGCTGTCTTTAAATTGAATATTGGAACACTAAAACCAAATTATGCGACAAAGCAGAGTGTTTTCCTCAGTTTGTAAGGTCTTTTCTACTTCTATTAGCTCTTAGGATTAAAGGCTAAGCTGTTGAGGTTGAAGAGGTTTACTAATCACAGGGAAATAATTTCAAAGGTGTGTGGGTGAGGGCTTCTGGTGGTTAAGGCTATCACCCTTTGTAAAGGCAAGGATCAGCAGAGGAATGTGCAACTGCGGGGACAATACTGCAGGTATGAGGAGGAGGAGTTTGGTAACAGAAGTGAAATTCAGTCCACTCCTAACTGAAGGAAAAAGGCTTTTGCTGCTTTCAGAGAGTTGGATTGGTCTGAGCCAGGATGGTGCTGTACAGATGTGGGAGAGGAGTGTGTCAATTTTCCAAGGGCAGAGACATGGAAAGAAGTGAGCTGGGACATAAATGCCAGGGAAGGAATGGAGCACTCTGTTAATCAGCCAGGTTGTCTGGTCTGCTTGACAGCTACAGGTTACAGCAAAAGGTAGATAAACTTAGGGGTTTGGTTCATAAATAAAATATGGCATTGATTCAATTTGCCAGATTCAAGTTCAATTCAAGTTTTTTGTATGTTTCTGGAAAATGCAAAGAGGAAAATTTTCTTTCTAATGCTTAGAAAAGTGTGGGTGTTGATCAAATGAATGTAGGATATATTTCATGTTGCCCTGGAAGACGCAGTCTAAAATCAAGAATTTAGAAGCATGCTTTGCATGGCAGATAAATAACAGAGCTGTATTTTCAGCTAGTGAATGATGGCCTGGATTATCTTTCTGTAATTCAAATAAAAAATTACAGTTTCCCTTAATAATGGGATTTTGGGTGGAAGAGCCTCATTCAGAGTTGCTGTCTGTAGCACATACATCTGCACAAGTGGTGAAGAGCCAGTGCAGCAGGGCTTGGAAGTAAGGCTGTCAGCTTAATACATTGTGTGAAAATTGGGGCCGGAGGTCACCAATCTCCTGGTACACAAATCTCCCTCTGAGAATCTCATTTCATTCAGACTATCAGTTAGATTAGAAATACCCTAATTATCCCACTGAAATTAAATTACTTTATGTAAGGGTGATATAATGAACAACCATAAAGAAGCTATACAACCAATCATCCTATTAGTCACAGCAAGACTAGACTATACACTAAATGGCTCTGGTTTGATTATTGCAGGCTGGTCTGTGCCACATAAACTGGGGGGGAAGGGAAGGACCTAGGGGAAGATTAGTTTTGATTTCCCTTTCTATTTTACTGGAAGGAAGAAAGTCACATTTTAACTCACAGTGCAAGCCTTCTAGGTGAAAAAGGTGTGTGACTGCCTGTCAGAGAAGCCACAGTGTAGCAGAGATCATGAAGAGGTGATTGGGATCTTGCTTAGCACATAGTGAATTTTGTTGTTACACAGGGCAGAAGGAGAGCTGTAGGAATGCAGGTAGACTGCTCCAACACCTCAGCTAGCAAACTTTGTCACAGGGTCATTCTTTTCTAGTTACATTTGCAATCATGTGTAGCCATCACTGCTGGAGGAAGGTGAAGGTTTAGCTAATCTTGAAGAGTTGTTTCACTGGCTCAGGAAGGTGAATAGCTGTTGGGAATAAGCTGAAAAAACTGCATGTTTAATTTTTACTTAGTCTAGGACTGAAAAAAATGTTTTGCCTGGTGTTGAAGTGTCCTGGCAGACCCAGTGGGTCATTGACCAACCCATTGTGGGTGTGTGTTTCTGTCAGAAAAGCCACTACTGTGATGAGCTGTGATTTTCACTTATGGTGGTGATGCCTTCAGTTTGAGCTTCCATGTTTTTCAAATTCTGTGCTGCCCAGGGGTGCAGTTCTGAGCCTCATATTAAGTGTTATCAGCTCTCTTCACAGAGTAGGGAGACAAAACAAATCCTTTTCCTGCTGGAGACCAAGGACAAGGCTTACAAGTTTTCAGGTCCAAAAGCATAAACAACAGTGGACTGAAGAGAGAAAACAAGAAGGATGGGACTTCATAACCTGAAGTTGTAATTGGACAATTAACCCCAATATGCAAATGGACCAAAACTTATAAAAGTGTGGGACTTTGTGACTGGTTGCCCATTTTGTGACCATTTTGGGTCCACCTTGGGTGTAGGCCAGGCTCTTGTCCTGCCCAAGGTGTACCCTAAAGGCCTTTCAATAAATATCTACTTTATTCTCTGACTCTGTCCAGTCTCTGTTTCAGGTCAGCCTTGCCAAGGCATCAGTGTAAATTCCCTTAGAGAGACTACAAGCTGCAGAGAGAAAGCAAACCAGCTCGTTTTTTCTGGTTCCCTTTCTCAGAGTCAGAACTTTAGAGCTGTTTAGTGAATAACCATTTTGAAGAACCAAGGGGTGCTACTGTATAAGCATCCCCAAATTAGCTGGAGATATTAAAGGGGAGGATTTATAGCTGGAATAAATTCAGGTGTTAAATGACTGTTTTAAAAGATGGGCATGAAAGAAATCCAGGTCCAGAGAAGTATGCTAGGAAATGAAAGAAAAGCAGGGGTGTCTTGCTACTTTGATTTTGCATCGCCTGTCTTTATTGAGCTTATTTTATGTTGCACTATAGGGCAGCACTACTTCACTCAAATTCAGTCCTGCACAAATGCAGATTGGGCATTGAAAGCATTATGCATTTTCTTCTGAGTAGGGCTTTAAGTTATTTTTTATAAAACATCTGTAATCAAAAATATGCTTTTCTGTGAATGAAGATGATAATTTTAAGTTCTATTTTCTTCTTTTAGACTTATGTCATTGGCCAATAATGTAAAATGTGCTGTAAAATGAGGTAGTGCTGGCCCAGTAGCATTTCCCAGAATTTTTATTTTCTCTTCTGAAGGCAATTGTAAAAACTAATTACAATACACTATGTTTTATTCAGGGCTTACCTTCTAACCGTCATACAATAGAATCAGTTTTGAAAAAGGAGCAAACCATCTGAATACTCTAAATATCACAGAAAATGTTCCTTCAGAGTTCTAGGATGCTTTTTTCTTTTATTCAATTAAATACTGGATTGTTAAATGCATTATTTGAATGTGAACAGAATGAAAGTATGAAATCTATAATTTCTGCTGATCAGAATCACAAAGTATAATTTGTGATGAGCCGTATATCTCAACTGCTGATACAAGTTCTGTCTTTTTAACTCAGTAGTCATCTGCTCCTATACACTAGAAATTTAAATCACTTTTCTCCACTCAGACAATACCTAAGGAATAAAATATTTCAGTTATGAGATGGGTATGAAGGAAGAACATTTTCAATGAAAAGAGTAAAATAAAAAATATCCAAATAAATCAGTATTGATGCCGAGAAGACAATAACTTGACTTGTGTCGAATCTCTGAGGGAATATTAAGCTTGCTGTGACTGAGCATGACTGACTTCTATTCAAGTTTCTGGATAGGTAGGGACAATGGCACTTCACAAAAAATTTTAATGAAATTTTGTTACATTGGAATTTTCTAGCTAAGAAAAATTGACTTAGCTGGAACTAATATGCAGTGTTATAATCATGATGTCTGGAGGTAGCAGAATTTCCCCATTGCTTTGACTAGAAATTCATGCTGCTTTCATAGATTACTCCCTGAATATCCATTGAAATCTTCCATTTTTGCTTTATTCTCTTCTGCCTATCCTCTAATTTTCATGTGATTGGAAGAGGGAGGATAAGAAATAAATATTGAGCCAGATGGTGAATGGAAATTCCTTCAAATGAAGCTGCTTTTGAAACTAAAGTAGTACTGACAACAAAGAATATCAACTGGGGTTTTCTTAAAAATATATTATTATGGACTAGCACAGTCAGCAACTTTTTCTGTGAGGCTTAGTTAGATCCTATGGAATAACCATGATTTGATAGTTGAACAGCTGGACAGAACCACCAGCACTGTCAAGGACCTTCAGTAAATGTCATTATGATCATTGAAATGGATCCCCTGGCCTGGAGGTAGATTTAATGATGTGATTTATACCTCAAGTAATTTCCTTCATGCTTTTATCTCCCAGAGTCCCTATTTGGACTGCCACAGACCCTCAATGTGCACGAGCTTGTGTGGTAAGTTTACTTTTCACTGTTTACTGGATAGGGTCAGAGTTCTTTTAAGATCCGTCTCCTTTTTTTTATTTTGTATATGTGTTTTTGTTTTTTTTCTCCCCAAAGAAACAATCAATTATTCCTCTATTTGTGTGAAATTTCCTGTAAAAATATATTTCGTGTAGATGCCCTTTGTGACCTTTTGAGAGGGCAGGGAAAATAGTTCTTGGAACAGGGTGTGCAGTACACCTGAGCACAATTTGCCACAGTGCAGTCAAGCCAGATCAAGAAACAGAGTACGATAATTAAATGGATGATTTATAAGCAACAGTTGAATAGATGGGATATTTAGAAAAACAGAAGTATTTAATGGTGCAGCCTAAAATCTTTTATGAATGCATAAGTTTATGTAATAATCTATTTTAGCATTAGAAAAAGAAGTTATGTTCTGTAAGCATTTATAGGAGATGCATTAAACTATCACCTGCATTGACATGTCTGGAACTCTTCACAAGAAATCCTGGTGTAGGATTTATTTATAGGCTGGAGAGTTGGGCAGAGAGCAACCTAATGAGGTTCAACAAGGGCAGGTGTAGGGTCCTACACCTGGGGAGGATTTACTCCAAGAACCAGGACAGGTTGACCTGCTGGGGAGCAGCTCAGATGAGAAGGACCTGGGAGTTTTGGTGGATGACAGGTTGACCATGAGCCAGCAGGGCATCTTTGCAGTCGGGAGGGCCAATGGTATCCTGGGATGCATCAGGAAGAGTGTCCAGCAGGTCAAGAGAGGTGATCCATCCCCTTCTACTGAGCCCTACTAAGACCACATTTGGAGAGCTGTGATCAATTCTGGTCTTCCCAGTTCAAGGAAGAGAGGGAAGCTGCTGGAGAGGGTCCAGTCTGGCCACATCCATCTGGCCACAAAGATGATGAGGATCAGGAGCAGTTCTCTTACGGGGAGAGACTGCGGGAGCTGGGCCTGTTGAGTCTGGAGAAGAGAAGACTGAGAGAGGATCTCATCAATGCATGCAAACATCTCAAAGACAGGTGACAAGAGGATGGTGCCAGGCTCCTGTTGGTGGTGCTCACTGATAGGATGAGGAGCAATGCCCATAAACCAAAACACAACAAGTTCCACCTCAGCATATGGAAGAACTTGTTCACATGGAGGGTGGCAGAGCACTGCAACAGGTGGCCCAAGGAGGTCATGGAGTTTCTCACTTGGGAGACATCAGAACCCCACGTGTGTAACCTGCTTGAGGTGATGGTACCTTGGCAGGGGGGTTGGACTGGATGATCTCCAGAGGTACCTTCCAAACCTGACAATTCTGTGATTTGACCCGTCTCAAGTTAAAAGTTACTACCTACAATTATCGGAAATTAAATATTGTAAATGGAAAACTCCAAGTTGAATTTTAAGGCTTAGGCTGGACATGCCTCTGGATTGGGATGATATCCTTTTGCAGTCTGGCAGTTTAGAATTGCCCTTTTGTAAGCAGGACTGGAGGTCTTAGATATTGCCCTAAGAGAAGATGATGGATTATATAGGTTCTGTCAGGTTGCTTCTTTTAGTGTCCTCAAAATAATAGGAAGAATATCTTGTAAGGAATTGGTACAGAAAAATAGACTGGGATGGTGAGCAATTTTCTCAGTTCCCAGTGTTAAACCTATGTTATATCAAAATCAATTGCACTTAAAAAGAGCCTGAGATGGGTGTATGAGAAGTCCTACCTTTTGAAGTGGCACTTCGGTTATCAAATTTAAGTGAAATTGAACTTTGTCTTATGCCAGTGTTTAGGATGGCTTGTATTGATGCCTTTTCTATAGGATTAAATCGTATCAACATTCCTGTGCAGATCACTATTGAAAAGAACAGGTTGTATGTAAACAAAGTTGTATCAAGGTGTAAATATTCCCATGTCCCTGTGGTGATGTGTCTTGCTGCAGGGTGGTGGGAATAAAAATTCCTTTATACTTCAGCATCCAAGTAGAGATTTCAATTCACCCGCTACAAGTTTTTGATTGTGAAGAAACCAATTACTAAAAGCGTATGGAGAAACATTACTCCACATGCTTTTCCAGACTAAACCATTTTATGTTGCTTCTTGCTTTGTGTACTGTCTGTGGTTTATTACAGAAGGGTATCTAACTTTTAAGGCTTCTGATTTTTAAAGAGAAAGTGTGTTTTTGTGTTGCATTTGCTGCATGAGTTCTGATCATGGAGGTCTTCATAGAGGGAAGCCAGGTAACAGTGTTATGTACTTTGACATATATTAAGATAGGGGTACTTCCCTTTTTCAAGGTCAGCCCAAGTAGCAGCTAATCCTGGTTTGACTCAAGGAAGGATTTTGCTTTAGGATCTAAAGCATGACAGTTCTGTGGCTAGTTGTTGATATGTCCATCTTCACCAGATCTACATTGCAGGATGGCAGAAAAGGGGATTAATCCAAATGTGAAGACTCATATTTACAGAAACTGGACATATAAAATTCACATAGAAGTGTGTTGCAAGAAGTAACAAAAAAGAGAAACATTCCCCAAACATTTTAATGTGGAGATATAATGTGTATATATATATAAAATATATATAATACATAATATAATAATATTATATATTTTTTAATATATATATAATATATCTGATATTAACGTGTGAAAGAAAAAATTGTCAGTGCTAAGTATTAAAAAATATCACCAATGGCTCATTCTGGAATCATCACAATTTACCTTCTACTCATAAGAACCTATCTAAACTCTTTTTTCTCCTTGCTTCTTTTCTTAAAATGTCACATCATTTTCATGTCATATAATTCAAGATAGTTTATCATGAGTGCTAAATAAGACTGTGGTAAATATGGGACATTAAAAACCCCTGAAAGTAAGGAAATAGTATCATCTTGGATTTCAGCTAAAACCTTTTTACTATTAGGGCAAGATGTTTGCTTCTGATGGCAAGAATTATTGGTTTTTTTCTTTTTTCTTTCTTTTTTCTTTCTTTTCCTTTTTTCCTCTCCTTTTGAAGTTCTGTGATTTATGCTGAGCTTTAGGAGCAACTATTTCTTTTTTCTACTCTGTTCATGACAGAAGAGCAGGGAAAGAAACACTTTGTTCGCATAATATGAGAATTTTAAACAAATCAGAAGAGGAGCATGCACAGAAAGTATTAACATTGTGGGTAGTAAAATTCAAAAATCAATTGCCACAGAAAGCTTTGGAAACACAGTATCTGCAGGTTCAAGGAGGGAGTAGTCAAATTGTTGGACAGTAGGTTTGTAAACAGATAGTGAGAGGATTAAGTATTAAGGGTTGTGCCTTAGAAATAAGCCAAGAAAACACTTTCAGATGCTGGGAGATGCACGGAAAACAAACCACAGAAAATGATCCAGATCACCTGCTCTAGTGAGGGACCATCCCCTATTTCCTGTGTGAGACAGGGGGCATCCCAGGAGGGACCATTTACCTGGTGCAGAGACCTTTGTGTTCAGAATAGAAGCCACGTAATGTTGACCTGCTATTGAAGCCTTGTGTTTGCTCTTTGATCCCTGGCACTGTTTGAGTCAGTGCTTTGTTCCTCTGTCCTTCTGCACTTCAGAAGCAGCAGAGAGCATCAAGCAACTTCCTCACTTTGTGCACATGTATCTGAACTTTCCCTTTTAATGCAGAACCTCCAGAGGACATGGAAACTGATCTCCGTGTTTAATCTGGGCTTTCTGGAGTGAACCTAAAGGGATGAACATGCCCTAGCTTTGCAAAAAGAGGAGGAGTGGTAGCTACATGAAGTTTATTACGCCCCATCAAGTCTGCCAAGTTTAATCTGCCATTACAGAGAGAGAGCTGGCTGTGAAATGGTTAGGATTGACTGACAACACTTAACTAACCACTGAGAATGATTTTGTCTTTGTAGTACAATTCATGTCTCTCCATCATGTCCGTGTGTGTAGTGTTTTCAAATGAGTTTAATTATGAGTGATGAACAGTAGCTCTATGGATGTGCTTTCCTTTGTAACATGGTTACTGATTGCTGTTCATCTGGACTTGTCACCAGCATTCACAACTGTCCCCGGTCTGCACTTACCTTCTCTTAGTTAAACTACTGAGGCTTTGGAGGGGATGTTGAATTATTGTTTTGTCCTGATTTGGCGTTTGGGGTTTATGTTTGTTTGTTTGTTGTTTAAATTTTGAGCTGAAGTTTTGGGGTTTGTTTTGCAATTACCCAAGAATATTTCTGGTTGACTAAATGTGATTCAGTGCCCTTGTTTTCATTTGTGATTTCTCAAAGTAGATACACATATAATTTCTAGTCTCTTGCGTCTCTTCAGTGCTCTTCTCAGCATTGAAAGAAAATGCAAAAGACATAAATTTTTCTGCTAAAACCCCCTTTTGTTGATGCTTGTGAAATGGTTGCTCTGTGCATGTGCTACAGAATTACATCAGGCATCTTCCTGTGACATGAGAAATTGAGATCATGAAGTTTACTGCTTGAAGCAAAACTTGATCTTCATTTCAGGAAAAAAAACTTATTTTTCACTTACTGGTCTGTTTATATTTACCTTGACAGCTTTTATATTGTGAAAAGCAGCATCAATAGGAAGAAGAGTAGAAGACTGTTGCAAAGAACCTAGAAAGTTAAGCGATAAAATAAATGTATAGGAATTACTGCTATAATACTGTATTACTGCACTGTCATGTGTTGTTATATTCTTTATGTGCTCAAAAGAAAGTGACGACTCCTTTTCCCTCCAGTGTGTACATGTTGGCATTTGCTTGCCTTTGATTTCATTCCTGATGCTAATTTTATACTGAAGCTGAGGTGACCTTTATGTGTACCACTTTTCCAGGTGTTGCCTACTTTCACCCACACAGTAACCATTGCCTGCATTTCTAATGAGGTAAAACACCAGGGACCAACTTCTGGCACCTTCCCTGCTGAGCTTTACTTTGATAATTATGCCCATCTGAAAGGAAATGCATTTGTTGAGAACTTCTGAAATTAGTAGAATCAACTTCAGAATAACCCCTTGAATTGGCTCCCAAGTATAATAGGAGGAGGCAGATGGATCATGGACTTGGAGTCCATGGCAAATGTCTGAGATTTCTTCTTTTTATACCACTGCTGACACTGAATAATTTCTGCCATTTTAATAGAGTTTCTCTCCAATTGAAGTAGTGCGTGTAGGAAAGACATCTTGCAAATACAGAGAATTTTTACTTGGCAGGCAGGTTTGCTGCTCTGCTCAGCCAGGTGAGTAAGACATGATCATTGTCAATTCATGAACATAAGACACCTGAATTGGATTTTTTGCCATTGGAAAAGGGTTTCTTTCTAAAACTGCTAGTCAAAAATCAGTAATTGTAGAAGAATTTTAACTTGAGTGCAGCTGGGACAAGTTGACATGCCCCTGACATATGGGGACAAGTTGTCATTTTGGTATGGGCTCAGATGGCCATCCTGTGCACACTATCAAGCAATGTCCTAGCAATATTTGTTGCCTTCAGTGAGGGAGGAAAGGTAGGAGTTGTATTAACAATCAAACACTTAACCCCCTTTCCTTTACCTTGATCATTTTAGTGAAATGTTTAAGTCCATTTGTTGCATTGGTGGTATTGCCTGCTTTTTTGTGAACAGAATTGCTCATTTTAGCTGTTGCAAGATGGTGCAGGCCAAAGGGAGGACCACAGAGATTGCCAGCCTGATTATAAATGTGGACATCTGCATAGAGCTTGCAAGGCCTCGCTCCACAGGCCAAAGTGCCAAACTCCTCTTTATGTCCTGTGCTTAGAGATTTGATATGCCATGTGTTTCGTTCCTCTAAAGTGTAGAGTTGCTGAAAATCCGTCAGATAGTCGCAGGAAGCATCATAAGGGTTTGAGTCTAATTGGTGTTCGAGTTTTGAGTTAAAAGCCAAGTTGTTACACTTTTTAAAAAAATATACAGTTGTAGTTTGCAATACTCAATGACAGTAGAGGAGTCCTAAAAAAAAAAAAAAATACACCAAAAAACCAAACCAGAAACAAAAACAACAACAAAAAAGACAATTTTGTTTCTAGTCCTGTCCATTCATCAATCCTTGTCCATCCTTCTGTTCCCTTCCCGAATCAGCGCTGTCCGCTCCCTGCCCACCTGGCACCAGATGTGCCGTCAGGCACTGCTGTGTGTCCCAAGCCCTCCGAGTGGCAGAATGCAAAATCTCAGGTGACATTCACCTGGAAGAGCTTAGCCCTCAACAGCTGCAGCCCCTTGATTACCTTGCCCGCCTCGGCGGCTCCATGCCGCCACCGTATCAATTGCTTGTCAATTCCGCTTAGCCGTGACTTTGACTGACTGGAATGAGGGAAGTGGGAGTGGGGTGTAGGCGAATGGTTAAAATTAATTGCTACATAAGAAAAAATTGAAAGATAATTATTCCTGCTTTCCTGTCAGTGCTCGAGGGTAGATGACCTCATTAACTTGCAGCTTGTACACAATTCAATTACTAGGAGATGGAAAATACATTTTTAATTACCTCGGTGGCTTGTGCTCCATTCATCTCCATTTGCATGGCTTTTTTACTGTTGTGTTCTGAAGTAGCGTGGTCTCACTAAAGCTACCGTAAGACCTTGGTTCTTACTACAATTATTCTTGTTTGAGGGGGGATATTAAATGTGTGAGATTAACCCTGTGGTGCCAAGTGAGTTGGGAGGTCCTGTGATGGCACTAAGGTGTTTTTAGATAGTTTGGCAGGTCAGGATTTTGAAACTTATCCTGTCAAATAATTACGGAGGGTAACTTTGTTCCTTTGTGCGTTCTGTTGCTACCTAATTCAAGAAAGAATTAAATAAGTAAATAATAAGCAGATCACCTAGTTAGACAAATATCATATCGATGTATGTCATGGGAAAGGATTCTTTTGTAATTTCTAAAAGCCTATTATGGCATTTACTGAATTAATAATGACTTAATTGTTTAAATACATAGCTAGGCAATTATTTTAATGTGTGAGTTTTTAAAACTGTCAGTAATGTGTTGAAGTGTACAATATATGTAGAAAGAATATTTGTTCATCACCAATCATTTAAATTAAAACTATTGTGGTATTGAAAGGCTTGGAGCTAAGAACTGGGGAACCCTGTGACTTTGGTGCACAGAGATATTTGGGGTATTTTGTCAGGAAAGACTTGTCAAGGATCATACAGAACTGATCTGGAGTGTTTCATAGCGTAACAGACTAATTCCCTGCTCTGATGGTGTACACTCTGTTAATGGGGAAATAGGAAATAAAGTACAGGCCACAGAGAAGTTGTTGGTTGTTAGGTCATGAGAAAGCATTGAGGGAAGTTGTGAGGTACAAGTTGTGATATTAAGTGGTAAGAACTGAATGCGTTTTATATGATCTATGTTTGGTCACTACTTTTCTCTCTGAAAAAAATAATTGGAACATAATGCAGGCATTCTTGAACCATTCATGTAAACCTCATTATGAGTGTATTAGACCTACTTAATTCTTCTCTAATGAGCATTAAAGCAAGATAAGGTGCTTTACAGGCTCACTGTCAGAGAGCCTTTAATGCTGTTCTAAGAACGTGTGAACTCTGAGTCCATGGCATGCTCTCAGCTGTGACCTGCTAGGGAGCATCCTTGTGGGAGACCTCTGAGAAAGTGATGGTGATGATTTAGACACTCCTTCCTCTCACTGGTTAGTGCCCCAGTGTGATCCAAGGGATAATGAAATACAATCTTCTTGCTCTACAGGAACATTTAGGATACTTATTCTATAAAATTGCTGTTTGAAGAAAAACCAACCAACCAAACAATGGTTGGACTACTACATACCTCCTCAGTCTAGCAAATTTATGGTGACATTTTTCTTCAAGGATATCTGATAAAGGAACATACACAGGAGAGTTTCTTCACTGAGCAGTCTTTCAGAAGCTGTCATGTGAGTAATTTTAAAGTGAAAGACTGTAAATATTTTAAATCATTTACATGGGTTATTTTATGTTTTATGTTTCCAATATTTCTTAACCCAGGAAGACATCTAAATAACCAGCCTAGCAAAGATTACCTTTCTGGGTTTGTGCTGTCTTAGTATAGGACATACAAAATTATATATTAAGGAACCAGTTGCTCTCAGGCCTGGAGAGAAATTACATTGGATTTTGCTTATATATTATTAAATACAACTGCAGTTTCTAAATGGATTTTTTTTTTTTTTTGGTGTGAGGGTTTTATTGGTAAATTTTAATGATTTACTGTTGGGTTTGGTGATTCTAGTGTCAGCAAAGTATCAAGTGCAGCCAAAATTCATGGCATTTGCATAAGATGCAGTGTCTGTTACAAGTTGCACAACGTTTACTTTGACATATAGCATATTTCCACTGATCTTCCAGCGACAAACAATACTGTAACTCTGAACTTTTTTGTTTACTAGCAACAGTTCAGTCAACAGATGTAACACAAAGTATAAAAGCAATTTAAGAATATGGATACATGGAAGCAAGTGTGACTTGAAATAATAATTGGAGGAAACTTACACAAGCATAATTGGCTTGGAATACACCATTCTCCTCTGCCTCCACTGATTATTCTTGTATTAGTATATGTTGATAAAAAAAATTTAGGTCACTTGAAATACATGTAGGACTTCTACACTTCTCTGGCCTGTCAAGTCTTTGAAGTGTATGTGACCACAGCAGAATTATTTATTGTGCTATACCAGTGCTCCATTTAGGTAAAATGAATATAAATGGTAAGAAAATATTTGGAAACTGACTTAAATGTGACATTTGGGCCAACATCATGATTCTGCAGCATTAATATATTTTCAGATGACATGTAGGAAAAACCATTAAAGATCTAAGGAAAGAGGCTGATTCAACTTGAATTTCTTTGGGTGTTTTTTTGTTGTTTGTTTGTTTGTTTTGTTTGTATGTTGTTGGTTTTTATTGGGGGGGTGTTTTGGTGGTTTTTATTGGTGTTTTTGGGGTTTTTTTGGTGTTGAGAATCACCATTGAGCAGCGGGCTTTTTAAACTTTATTTCTGTCTACTACCACCTATAGACTAATGACATCTGTACAGTTTGTAAAGGGTGGATCCTATCATGACCTCTAGGTCTGGATTTTTCTTCAGTCAAGAAATATCCCCAAGACCCAGCCTGTGTTTGGGTTTGCCCCAACTCAGATGCAGGACCTTGCACTTGGCCCTGTTGAATTTCAAGAAGTTCTTACGAGCCTCTCCAGGCTGTCAGTGTCCTTCTGGCTGCCATCCCTTCACTCCAGCAACTGGACACACAGCTTGGTGTTGTCAGCAAGCCTGCTGAAGCTCCACTCCATCCCACTGCCCAGGTGGCTGACAAAGATGTTACCTGGGCTGATCCCAATACAGATCCCTCAGGAATGCCCATCAGGTCTCATGGACTTGTGCACTTTGAGCTTCCTCAGATGGTCTCAAACCTGATTGTCTCCTACAGTGAGGGATCCCTCATTCTCTCTTGGCATTGTGGCTGGAGCACTTGCCAGTGAAGACCAAGGCAAAAAAGTTGTTGAGAACCTCAACCTTCTCCCTTTCCCATGTAATCAGGACTCCCATTTCCTTCTGGAGAGCCCCCACATTTCTTCTAGTCTTTCTTTTATCGCCAACTTACTGCAGAAACATTTTGTTGCCCTGACATCCCTGTCCAGATTTAATTGTCATGGCTTACTCAAACAATTACTCTTTATTCTGCAGATGCCACCTGTCCTTGCTTCCACCATCTGTAGGCTTCCTTTTTGTGTTTGAGTTTGTTCAGGAGCTCCTTGTTCATCTATGCAGGCCTCTTGTCCTATTTGCCTGACTTCTACTGTGCTGGGATGCATCACTCCTGAGTTTGGAGGGGATGATCCTTGAAGATAAACCAGCTTTCTTGGGCCCTTCTTCCCTTCAGGGCTTTATCTCATGGTCCTCTATCAGGTACACTACCTGCAGGGTGTTTTTGGAGATTAAAGAATCAAACACAAATTCCCACCTAAATGCAGAATGTATGAGGGGTTCTAGCATGGTTCTGGAAATGTTTCCAGACTTGACACATAAAACTGTGCTGCCACAAATCTAAAGGTGTTCACTTTTTGCTATTGAAAACTCAGGCAAGCAAGTTGAGTGCATTCTTCATTTTAGAAAGCAATGAAATAAAATGAAACTTCGAGAGGCAGCACCTCAGGAGTGCTGGAAAACATATTCTTAAGATGATGTCATGCAAGAGTTTGTATATTTAATGATCTATTTCTCTGCTTGCACAGTAGTAGTAACTTGTAGTTACCTCATACAAAACAAACAGTAACTTGCTTTCTTGCAAAAATCCATGTTGATCTAGTATGTTGGCTCATTTCCCAAAGAGATTTGCACACACTGACTATTAAGGGCTTTCTTTTAATCCTCTTCTGCCCTCCTGACTGAAGAATTATTGGAGGTCTTTTCCTTTTTTGTTTGTTTTTTTTTTTTCCTTCTCCATTTGCAATCAATAATATTGTGCTTACTGCTAAAGTAGTACAGGATTCAGTTATAATGTCAAATACACAGTGTTCTCCAATTATTGTGTTTGGTTATAGTAAGGATATTGCAGTCTCACAAAATGTGGTTTATGGTTCTCAAAATCTTTAGTAAGTCTACACTGATATAAATTATAACACCTTGTTTAAATTACAAAGCCCAGATATCTTTTATAAATGCAGAAAAATGGTTCATTAGAAGGATTTTTTTTAAGTCATATAAAGAAAAGGAATGGGCTCATTACAAAATATTTCACACATAATCTAGCTAATGAACATAATAAATTGCAGAGAACCATATTGGATTATCATATAATTAAATAAATTCCATATGGGCCACGTAAGTTAATGTTTTCCTTTGGAAAATTTTATGTCTTGGCAAATAAAATATTCAGAGGATTAACTATAAAGAAAAAAATGGCTTTGTGTAATTATTGTCTCTTGTAATTTGAATTAGACATAATTACACTTCCTAAATATGAAGAGAAAATAAGTGTGATCTATAGAGAACAGACAACACCACTGAGACAAGTCTGTCTTTGTTTCCTGACCCATTAAGTGACAATTATGATACTTGTGTTAAACATCTTAGAAGTGGTAAGAACTTGCCATAACTCTTCACTTATTCTGCTTGAAAAGATCATAATAGGAAACGCTTCTGCTCTTCTATTTTAAATGGAGACCATCACTTGTGCAATACAGAAAGTTCATGGAAAAGTGTCAGGTGCATCAAGTGCTAACTTCACCACATACATAAAATAAAGGGTTGCTTTTGTTACATCTCCAAAGCCATGTAGCCTTCTAGAAGGTATTGCTCTAAGACCCTGTAAAATATGTGTGTCCTTATGTCCTGTCATAGGCGACTGGTCAGTGCCTGTGTGGTTTTGGTGGAAAACACATACTGCAGTTGCAGGTGTCGAGTGAGTTTGTGCACTTCAAGTTGAATTACTGACACAAGTTGTTGATGTACTTAATTTCTCCAGGGTTCTTCGGGCTTTTCTTTCCCTCACCATTTATTTATTTAAAGTAAAGCAACACCCAGACAGCATAAGATGTGAAATAAATTCAGTGGGTGTTTTATAACATATTTTATACCAGTTAGGGAGCAGTGTTTCAGAACTTTTTGTATACTTGTGGAGAGTTATATTACCTAAACTCATATATATTTTATGTATTGGTGAATATCCAGTTAAGAGTATTGTATGAGCTTGAGGATCTACACACAGAGTTTACAAACTTTACTACTTGTGTTTCTCAGTCTGTGCTAGATTAAATAATTTATATTACTGAAAGGAGATCTGCTCATGTACTCTTAGATGGGAATCATACATTTTGGCCTTTGAATGGAATTTATCTGTGAATCACATACTTATGGTTTATTCTGTTGGGACAAAAGCAAATTATAGGGATGAAATATAATTATGTGGTTTAACTAAATATTTGCTGAGTTTACTTCAGCATTATTTATCATTTGCATTTTATAGGAAGTAGTCTTACATAAATGAAGTAAACACTTTTTTTTCTAAATTCTTTACAAGGTATGCTTCTCAGAATGGATCTGTTGCTCTATTAAGATTGATTTTTTATTTTTGCTTCTACGTATGTGATAAAAGTATCTTTTGATTGTCTGCTATAAGGGTTGATGTTTTCTAGGCAGATTTTTGAATAATTTTTTCTCTTTTTTTAATGTAAATTTTTGGTTTACGTACAAGAGGTTCTGTTGCATCTTACATGTTCCTCCAGTGTGTTTTGGTATTACACTCTGATTTCTCCTTAGGACTTTTGTCTCATTGATTATGAGGAAGCACAGATGCAGCAAGAGAATTTTCCACTGGCCTATCTCCTGTAATTTACAGAATTTTGCTGATAATCATCCTGTTTTTCCTAATTTCTTTCCATGAAAAAAGTATCTCCATCCATAAAATTTTGTGAGATCCTTTGATTTGCAGCAGCCAAAGCTAAAGATAAAAAATGCAATTGCTGTAATAGCAGTGGTTTTACTTCTTGGTTACCTGGAAGGCCGTGTGTACTGGTACTCCTCTTGGTCATATAATTGCTTTTTATTTACAGTGCATCTACAGTAGGAAGATGTTATCCACGCATTTAGATTCCCTGAACATGAGCCACCGGAAATTAATTTTCATGTTTTTTGATATCTAGGACTAAAATGCTAAGCAGCTTATTTACTGGATGTTCTGGCCCTATTTTTCCTGAAATTTGCACGGCATTGTGTTTCTGAACTGCCCTTTGCAAAGATATACAGAGGAACTTTGAGGTTTCCCAAAGTTATACCATATTGAATGTACAGACGTCTGTCATCTGCACAACATTCTGTGCCCACTTTTTTTCCAACCATTTAAAAATAAATATACAAATTGGTTTGGAGCGAATACTTTGCTTCTTCCTATGGGACACCTTTTCCTGCACTGTTTACTGAGCCTTACTCAGGCCTTCAGGTCGAAAGGTGACCTTGAGGATCATCTGGTTGAACCTTTTTTGGCAAAAGCTCAGTCTAGACAAGATGGCACAGCACCCTGTTCAGGTGTCCAAATGCCTGAAGTTGGGGGAACTACCACTTCCCTGAAGACATTATTAAAATGGCTGAATATTCTCATTGTGAAAACTTTTCCTCTTGTGTCTAACTGCAATCTCCCCAGGATTACTTGTACCAATTACCTCTCAGGTCTTTGAAGAAAGGAGAGTCTCCATCCACCTTCTTAGTACAGGAACACTTTAAATACCAGAATTTCGTTGTAAGGTCTCTTCTAAGCCTTCTGTTTTCAAGGCTGAACAAGCCTGGTTCTCTTAGCCTTTCTTCATATGGCAGGCTTCCCTGTCTTTTTGGCCTTGTCCAAGCCATCCACAACTCTTCTATGCAGTGGGGACCAAAACTCCGTAACAGAGTTCCAGGTGTGGCCTGACAAGCACTTTAGTTTTGACAGTAGCTTGATACTCCCTGCTTTCAACACCCATCCTGATGTATTTAGAGTCAATTTGGATTATGTAATTAGCAGATCCTTACAGAGCACTTTGATCAAAAAACTTTTCAATGCTGCCTAAATAATAACCATGTGTGCTTGGTTTGGCAATCTTGACAATTCCTGTGAGTAGAACAGGAGGGTTTTACTGCCCTTTTCCAGATGCTGTACTTGTTTAGCTTCATGCTGCACCAGGAGAACAGCTGATGTGTTTCTAACTCTTTGGCTTCATAGTGATGTAAAGAAGATGCAGCCAGAGACAGACTCTCAGCTCTTTCTCTCTGCTGCTTTGCCCTACTCAATTGACAGAGCACATCTAGATGTCTATTTCATAGACAGATCCAGTGAAATGCACTGTGGTGCACAATTTCCAGACCAATCCATAACACCTGTCTGTTTAGCTGGTTTTAAGCAATATCATCTTTTGGCCTTTCCTATTCCTTTTAAAAGTATACCCATATTCAAGCAAAATTTCCTTTAATAACTATATTGTCTGCTTCTCTTGGAAATTTTTCTCAGCCTTGTCTGATCCTAAGTTTTAATGAAAATTCACTGGAAACAATTAATTCTTTTCTTAGTTGTCTTGGATTTTGGAGTATCTGTGAACCTATTGTGAATAGGTTTTTGGGCAGACCATGCCCCCAGTATCTGCGAAATAAGATTCTTCTGTGCTAAAGCCAGTTAAGAGTATTATTCTTGTGCCACCTTAGTCTCTTGATTCTCCTTTTCTATTTATGTATTACTGGTTAAACAGCTTAAGTAGTGAGAAGTCTTCTGTAACTTAGTCAACCTCCTTGCTTCTCTAGCTTTGGCAGTCCTGCAAATTCTCTTATTTTTTTCTGGAACATCACAATCCTAAGTTTATGTCTTGCTTTCCCATTCTTCAGGGGTTTTTTATTACCACCACTTTAAATACATTTTTACTTCTCTGGAGTTTCCCATTATGAGCTCTTTCTGACTTCCATCTTTGTAATAAAGGATGATTTCCCTTCCTTAAAACATTATGTGGATTACTGCTATGTACCACATTCTGAAGGGAGGTGAACCTTAGCTATGATCACTGCTGAACTGTTCTTATCCTCTCACAGTCCTTCCAGTGTTCGATTAAGGGCTCAGTCCAAGATCACTCTCAACTTTCCACTTTTAGGTGCTTCACTGTAGTTCTTGCAAAAATCAGCTGGTGATGAACCAAACTTCAGTTTCCTAACCTGTGCTCTCATGAGACATTTGGCCAATTGGCCCCATCTTCTCCTATCCACTACCCCCAATACTTTGCTTTCATGTTTTCTGATCTACAGATACCACATGCCTTTCAAATTCTTTGGTCTTTAAAATTTTCTACGTTCTTCTCTAATCTTTAGTATCAGATGCAGAGTGGAAACCACATGCAAATATGAGTGGGGTTATGCCACTGTTCTCATTAGTTCTTGTTCCAAAAATGATCACATAAATATAGATTCAAAACCATGGTTAGTGATTTGTAATAATTCAATCCTGCCAGGTGTTTAAATCTGACATGTACAAAGACAAGGAGGCACATAGGATTGCATGCCCAGATGCCAGAATGGTGGAAGAGCTGTAGATCTTGTTAAGGTTAAGCTGAATATTCTGACCCAAGTAGTTCAATGCTTATTTGTATTAGGCTTTATTTGGCCTCTGCCAAACACATCTGCAACACCAGGTAAGCAGATATCTCTGTTCTTGCTCTAGCATTTAGGATTCTGATTCTAGCAGACTTTTCATAAGCATTCAGGGATTCCTGGTTCATCATAATCCTGGATTTGTTATTTTTGTTGACTATGGCAGTGGACAGCATTTTTTTATGTTGTATTTTAGGGGTGTGTTCCTAGCTTGTATAGAGCAGTGCTCTTGACTTTTCCTGAACTCCGAGCTCACCTCAAGTTGGGATTGAAGTGCCTGGTGGCTGTACCACATTTAGGTGCCATTGTTCCACAATATCTTGGTGCTCTGTGAGGTATGGCTCCTGACTTCTGCACATCAGAAGCCACTCTACTGGAATGCTTGATGTATGAAATACAATACTGTATGAAATGCAGGTGTGAAAGGGATCTCTGGAAGTAATCTAATCCAATCTCTTGCTGAAGGGCCAACTAATGTAAAAGTTGCATCAGGTTCCACTTGGCTCTGTGCTGTTGAGTTTTGAGAAAAATTTATGTGTATGGAGATTGCACAGTCTTTTGGGGCACCTGTTCTGTCCTCCCCATCACATGAAAGTTCACTAATTTCAGCTCCAGACTTCCCATGACTGTGGAAGTTGCTGGTATCCACAGGCACTGTAGCTTCTCTTGCACCACAGACTCCAGTTGTGGGAGTTGAGGTGTGGTAGCTCAAACACAGTAGATGTAGTGTAATAGAGAGCTCTAACCAGTTGCAGGTGTGGTCACTTGCATTTCTGATAATTCCCTGCCTCTCTGTCCTTACTTAATAAAACAATTAATACATTAAACCTAGGAAGCCATGGGACCATTTGCCAGTCACAAGACTTTTGTTATTTGACAGTTAATCAATCATTGTGTAGACCTTGGTCACATTATTCAGATAAGAGGTAGAAGGGGTCTGTTTTTACACTAATTGGTTTATCTGAACCCCCTAAGATACTACATGGAGTTTTTACTTAACCTGGTGAACACAAGAGGCCTGTGGATAGTTTTGTTATGCAAGAAAGCAGACATTTGCTTCTCTTCCTTCCACCCCTGCTGCTGATTTTCAGGCTTCCTATGATGTACCTCTGTGTGTAGCCAAGTGACTGGTAACTCTCCTGGTGCCTCTCTCTGCTGGAAATTATGATCTGCCCTGTAGGATGTGTGGGACACCATGTGGGGGGAACACCCATGTGTAGGGGCCTGATCCACAAACTATTGAAGTCACTGAGGGTTTCTTATTTTATTTCGTTACTACTTAAGCCAGGCCCTCCAGGCAGTCACTTTTGTTTGGCTTGCCAGGGGTAAATTTTTAAAATATTGTTTCTTTTATTCACCTTTGCTTTGTCTGTTTGGCGCCCTTCCTAATCCTCTTATTTCTGAAAAGTAATTGGCAAGTACAATATTTTGAGGCATAGGAAGAAGCTTCGAGCTGTTTGTTCTCTTACTAAAACAAATGACACAATGGAAAAATAACATCGGGACATGAAAGGGAAGGAGAGGAGGCGGAGAGGAAGGCGTCAGTAGGCGAGGGCAGAGGGAATTGTCCTTGGGGAGGCTGATGGGGTTCTGTGGGATGTGGGAGGGCATGATGCCTGCCTGCTCCTTGCTCCAGCCATACCCTTCTGCAGCAGGGCCTTGCTCTGCTCCTGTTTTTCTCTGTTGCTGCCCTCTTGGCTTAGGATGTTTTCTGTCTTCTCTATATTTCAAAGCTTTGTGGTAAATAATCAATTCAAACCAGCACCCAGTCTCTCTTTCTGTAATTCTGAAAACCCATTAAATTATATTGTTGGGGGAAAACAATAGTTGTGCTAATCATGCTCTGTGCATGTGCATCTTAATTTCCCCAGAGACCTGAATATGAATTTTTACTAACATGTTAATTTTGTGTGTTAATCAGTAGCTGTAGGCCGAATGAATGGATTGACTATGTAAAACTGTTTGATATAGAAACAACTCCTTTTGACCCCCTCAAATTGGCTTCATTCCACTGAAGACGGTTAAAGTTAATTAAGCACTCAATAGGTTTATGGTGTTTAAATTAAAATATATCACTACTCATTGTGTAGTCATCAAGCGCAGACGGCGAATGACTTCCCCCCCCGCCACGGCCTAGTCCGCGGCCGGGGGCGCCGCCAGGGGGCGCCGT
>JBBMKD010000216.1:2176193-2197944 GCA_037834095.1 Argya squamiceps | reverse complement strand
CGCGGGGGGGACGGTCAGCGGGACCCCCAATTCCCGGCCTTTCCCTCCTTCCCACGCCTTTCCCTCCTTCCCACGCCTTTCCCTCCTTCCCACGCCTTTCCCTCCTTCCCAGCCTTTCCCACTTCCCCACGCCTTTCCCACCTCTCCACGCCCTCCCCCCGGCCTCCCTTCCCGCACTGCTCTCCCCTTCCCTTGCATCCCCCCGCCTCCTTTTCAATTAAACTTCTGCGATGAAATGCCAGGGCCCAGGGATATATGTTTGCTGAGAAAGAGCTGAAATTATGCATGAAAAAAAATATATATAAAATAACACTTAACTCTTCCAAAAAAAAAAAAAAAAAAAAAAAGACATGTTGAAAGCTGTAACAATTGATGTGCTGGCTTTCCCCTCTGGGCCCTTTTAAAGGGCTGGTGGTGGCTGGGGGTTGCGATTGCTGCTTTTCAGAAGCCATGACAGTCACGTTAAGACCTCCGAAAAGAATTGTGTAATAGGTAGAGTGCAAAAAAATGAGATAATGGTAATTCTCAAAGGAATATATGCTTTAAATTAAAAAGCCACAGTGCTGCTGATGTGAGCATTATATTAATGCTTGTATGACTCAATTCTCAAAGCTGTTTCTTCTTCAACTGTCTACTTCACCCTTGCAAGTGAGGGCTACATGGTGCCCTGGCATGGCCAACACAGGTTACGAGTTATGATTGCAGGTACTTCACATTCCTGGAAAATGTCAAGTTTTTGCAGTGCGTTTTTAATGAATAATCTATGCAAAAGAAAGAAGATGTTGGAATGTGGGAAGATTAAGTGTGGTTGTGCCAGTGGTGGGTGAAGCCCTGGCCATCCTTGTCAGTGGGCTGCAGGTGTGGCAGGTTGGCACAGGACAGCTGAGTGACCCCACTCCTGTGTGGCACAGACAGGTGAGGTGAGGCCACTCCGCCCTTCCTGCTGAGTTTGCCACTGATGGGATCTCATTTTTTATAATGTGTAAAGTTCAGGCTGCAAACCTTCTCCATACCTGGTTTAACTACTTCCACATTGTGTTTAAACAACAGAGAAACTACACGCTCCCCCTCTTATTATTACAGGGAGGCTGGTCAAAAATCACCAGTCAGATGCCCCTTGCAAGCATGAAGGATGAAAATTGTCTTCATACTGGCCTTCCTCACCTAGGAAATGTTTCTGCATTCTTCAAAACTAGAAATGCTCTATGAGGGAAGAGGAGTGATGGAAAGAGGCTCGAAGAAGTATCAGACAAAATAAAATAATGTTGTAAAATAAGTACATTGTCCTGAAGGGGGGAGCCCTGTTACTTGTATTGGTCAAATATAATGTTTGCTTTCAAAATTCATCTTGGCTGTATAATAAGAACCCATAAGTATATAATATTTTATAAATATTTAAAGGGGCACGAAATCTCATCACACACCTTTGTTGTAATTAATGATTAATTTGTCATGTTCTTCTGTTTACCTTCCCAAAACGGAGTTGATACTGTACCTTCTGTGCACCTTGGTGTATGCAAGTGAAATTTTCTTATCTTAGGTTTCATAAGGTGAGCAGAGTGGGTTACTCTTGTCTGAGTTAGAGGTTAAGTTAGTGATTTCCTCAATTCTCTCATCTTCTGTGCAGAGCTGTGGAGGAGCACTGTGCTTGAGAGAATGTCACAGCCTGCCTTTGCAAGGCCATGGCTGACAAGTACTGTCTCTGTTGCAGCATAGCTCTACCTTTCTGCAGTAAACTGTTTCCTCGTGTTTTTTAAATGTATTTAATATTTCCCCATCTGTGCCAGCTGGATCTACTGCTGGGCAGATGAGTCAGAGGCAGGGCCACTGCAATTGCATCCTCTGTGGTGAAAGCTGAGAGATGACTTCTTGCCTTCTGAACCCTTTTGCAGAGCAGTCCTCTCCAGTAATGCAGCTCACATTTGTGCTGGCTGGTGACAGGAGAAGAGGAGGTCTGGCTGTGCTATCAATGCTGCTTCCTGCTCAGACTCGTAGTTCACATTTATAGCTGTCACCACAAAAGGCAAATGACATTTTTACATGGAAAGCTTTCACAGGAGCACTCAGAGGGCTGATAAATGTGCTTTGCAATTCTGGATGAGTTTAGACTGACTGCAGGAAAGATCTAATGCAGTGGACCAGCTAAATGTTTTTATTTCTTAGGTATCTTCAGATGTGATTGTATCTGCAGTGGGGATTTTATCCAACAGGGTAGCTGTGCAAATGATGCAAGCACCTAATAAGTAGGTGTAAATAATATAATGTACAATGTGATTTTCTTTTTGCCCCTTACTGGAGTGCCTTTTGAAATCAGGGCTATGGCACTGGCACAGATGAAGTACACAGATGCTCAAGGATTTGGTGCTCTGCAGCTCTGCCCAAACAGTGAGATAAAAATTTTGCAATGTTTTTTTCATTTGTACATCTCTTTGACAGTAGCAGTCCAGCTACAAAAATCCACTTATTCAGTGAGCCCATGTTCAGTATTATATTTTTCACACAGTGACAGTTCATCCAGATATCTGCAAATCTACTTTGCAGGAACACAATCTGCTTACCGAATTAAATAAGTGAAATCAGGGGAATTTCAGGAATCCCTTGAGAGCAGCTTTGTAATGTAAATGAGTTTGATTGCCACTGATAGCCATTTGCCAGAAGAGCTTGAGGGTTTTGGAGATGCCACCTAAATAATCATTGGAAGGCTGACTGGATGCAGAACTGTGCCTTTGCTGGTTTTCCCATGCTGAAGGACAGTTCTTGCAGGGACATCTGTGGCTGCTCCAGTGGTTTTGGCCGACAGAAGCCACCATGGCTCAGCGTGGACATGAGATCTCACCTGCTGCTTCCTGCATGCAGTTATTCAAGGTGTGAGAGCCTAACACTTAATAGGGGTGAGGTGGTTTCAGAGAAATTATTTAATAATACCCTGGTGAGCACTCTAACCAATGGGAATAGTAGAAAAGTTTGAGGGGTTTTAAATATTAAGTTCTTTCAGTGAATCTTAGTGCTTAAAAGGAAATGGAGGATTAAGTATAAATATTTTCTCTTTTTTTAAAATCTCCTTCTTGGAGTTTTTGTGTCTAAGTTGAGAAAGGGCTGCCCAAGGAAGAGCTGGATTTTCACATGCAGATTTAATTAAGGCATAGTGCAGAAACCTGATTTGCAGAGCTGCCTCTAGAGCAGCTGACTCAGATTTGCTCAGCAAACCTACCTCTTTCTTTGCTAGGAAGACACATGAATATATGTATCATCAAACATGTATGATGTGATAGCAGGGCCTTGTCTGCTTCAGGAATCAAACAGGTAAAAATTGTAATAGCTGTGTCTATTCTTTTTATCATCAGCTAGTTCATATGGAGAAAAAAAATCTTTTCTTAGCGCATGTAATATATTTTGGGAGGGGTGCCAAACATGTTCTCATTTCTATTTTGGTTTTGTGCAAAGGTGTTCTAAATGAGAATAATCAGCCCCATAGAGGATATGACAGTAGCCATGTATTTTCTGCCTAAGAATTTTCAAGGGCTTTCCCTCAGAGATAGGATTTTAAGTTACTGAAGTCTATCATCTAGCCTTGAAAATATGTCCTGATGCTCATGTACAGGTCTTATACTACTACCATTTTAACCAAGTCTAAAAACTTGTTTTAATGCATGAGGTACTTTCCAGATTTGGACTATTCTGGGGCCTCACTCTGTATTTTCACACATTTGTCAAGGAACAATAATATATTTGATGGATGCTGGGTGTTAACACATGCTGAGGGAAACTTTCCTCCAGCCAGAGCACTTTGAATCCAGTTGTCATCGTTCTGTTCCTTCTGGATTGATGTTAATTTTCTGTGATGCTGCTGGGGCTAGAAGTGGACTCAACAACTTTCAGTTCATATGTTCTTCCATGCAGCAAGTGAAGGAAACAACCTTTCTTAATTCAAGGAGTTGTTCTGCCATATCATTCCAGATGGTTATGAACAATCCTAGGAATTCAATACTTGTTAACTTGTTTTCCATCTTATTTGGGTAACCATTTAAAGTGTTGAGAAAGAGCAGAAGATGATTGGCAACCCCCAAGGGTAAGAGGGCACATGTAATTCCATAGCAGATGAGTTTTTATTTTTTCCTGTTTTCCTGTGTTGTATAACCTGTCCGTGAGAACTTCTGGGCCCGTTGGGCTTTGTATGTTTTGCTGCTGGCTCACAGCTAGCTCATGTCCTCTGGCTCACTCTGTTCTGATAAAACATGACTTGTAATTTAGAAGAAAATTATGTAAATTAAGATGTTAAGTTCTTACCAGGGCATTGTAAACTTTAGTTTTAAAGGTCAGCTTAAAGAAAACATAATCTTTTTGATGTTGTATTTTTTGGGTTATTTTAATTGGCAGAATGGACAAGGGGGCACCCTCATGATGATGATATCTAACAGGAGCATGAGCTGTGCTGAGTAAAACTGAGTGATAAAGTCTTAATTATGACTAGTTTCTCCTCTGAAATTTTAATCTCAGAATAAACCAATTTATCATGGCACAAAACTGACAAGTTTAGTACCTATTTTTATAGTTGCATTACTATATCTACTCTTTGACAAAAAATGTCATAGTCTGGTCAGCAAGGAGGATGTGATTCTTCCAGTGCTACAGCAAAATGTGTTCTCTTGGAGAAATCTCAACGAACAGTTTATTTGCTGCAAGTTTCATATTGTTGCTGAAGATCAGTCTGGTGCTGCCTTTGATATCCATATAGAGGGGAAAAATGCATTGGTGGTGTGGGGTTGTTTCTTTCTGTTGTGTCTTTGCTGGTGGCACCCAGGCACTAATCTGTATTGATACACCTTTGCTTTTAATAATTCTAGATTTTGTATACTTATTTATTTAAAGGTCAGAAAATTCTTTGCTAGGACATTAAGGGTTTTTCAGGTAGCTGGGGTCTCACTCGAAAGCTGTGTGGAATTGTGATTTTTGGATTAAATTGCCTTGAAAGATTGTTTCCAACACCACTCTTTGCTGCCTGCCATCTGCTCCAAGGGCTGTTTCTTTTTTCAGCTGTGAAACGCAGCCAATTTGGCCCTTTTTCCTCAGGGCGTTGGGAGGAAGAACTTCTCCCCAGCTGTTGCTGTGGGGAATTCCCTGCAACTCTTAAATGTCCCAGAAAGGGGTGAAAGCAGAATGAAGCCTGACAACAGACAGTGCCAGGCAGAATCGTGCTCAGTGAACTCTGCTCAGCTCAGGTCAGAATATCTGTCAGTTCTGGGCTCAGCTACATGGCTGAGGAAGTTGGTCCTGAGTGTGTGTCAGAGGCACACTTGGAGTTTTTGTGTGCCCCCTCCCTGCCCCAGTTCTGGCCAAACAAGGAGTGTGGCATAGGGAAACCAGGAGCTGAGGTTTGGATTAGATTTGAATGGATTTGGATCTGACTGTGGCCTTAATATTACATGTGAAATGTTTCAGGTCTGTGCAAATAATGACAGCAAGGCCTGCTAGATGAAGTATTTTTCTTGGTGTGTTGCATATGAAAATCTACAATGCCCCCAAATCCCAGACTTTATTTTTGGGCAGCTCCCCATAGTCATTGATGCTGAAATAAGGGATTTTTCCAGGTAGGAAGGTTTTTGTTTGGTTGTGTGGTGACAGGGGGTTTTTTCTGTTGTTTTTTGTTTGGGGTCTTTTGGTTTGTTTTTTGTTTTTTTTTTTTTTTTTTTTTTTTTTTTTTTTTTTTTTTTTTTTTTTTTTTTTTGTCTACCAGAAAAATATTAGAATCTTAAAAATTAACCTGTTATTTGCTATGCTCCTATTAGCTTTCCATGCCTAATTTTGGGTTCAGTGAACAAAGTCAGCAGTTACCAGCAGTTACAATGTTACCATGGAAGACATTCCTGCTGCTTCATTCTCCTCATGTGAATGCTCCCAGATGCCTCCTGTAGTTCTGCTGATAGCAGATAATGTTACTATGTTATAGACAAAAAATTATATGTACTTTGTATATATTTGAATTTTTGTATATTATCTAAAATATATATATAGATATAAAAAATGTTTATATGTGAAGCCCAGCCAGCAACCAAGCCCAAGGCCAGCCGCTCACTCATTTCCCTCAAGGTGAGATGGGGGACAAAATCAGAAGACCAGCAGTAAGAAAACTCAGGGATTGTTATAAAGCCCATTCAATAAGCCAAATAAAGTGGAACAAGGAATTAATTTCTCACTTCCCTTTGCAGGCAGGTGCTCAGCCATCCCTGGGAAGGCAGGGCTCCATCACGTGTGACGTTACTTGGGAAGAGTCCATCACTTCAGACATCCCAGCTTTTCCTTCCCCCAGCTTTTCCTTCCCCCAGGTTTCTGTGCTGAGCATGACACCAGATGGTCTGGGATATCCCTTGGGTCAGCTGGGGTCAGCTGTCCTGGCTCTGTCCCCTCCCAAGTCCTTGTGCACCCCCAGCCTCCTCGCTGATGGGGTAAAGGGCAGAAAAAGCCTTGGCTCTGTGTAAGCACAGCTCAGCAGCACTGAAAACATCCCTGTTTTCAGCACAAATCCAAAATGTAGCCCACATCAGTTGCTATGAAGAAAATTAACCCTACCCCAACCAAAACTAGCCCAATTCATCTTACATAGTGTGGATCTATGTGTAATTATCAGTGAGAACCTGTGAGAGTCCAAAAGCAAAATATTTTCATTGTCCTGACTGAAAATAGTACTGATATATCTAAAAAAAAATGCAAAGAATATGAACACTAATCTTCCAAATTAATGTGGATATATAGTAAAAAATATTATAAAAGCCAAGTTCTTCTACTTGAAATCCCCTGAAAACAAAGCAAAAAGAATGGCACTGCCAGGAAACAAGAAAAATTCTATTTGATGCAAAAGAAGAAAAATGCTATATGATACGAAACAGAATAAGCAACTGTTTTTAATCCTATAGCTTTGCATATCATAAAGTGAGAATTACTTTTTATTGCACAAAATAAAAAAGAGAAAGGGAAGAACTTTAACAAAGTTTCCTAAAGTAAACTTGTATTACTTTAGTAAACCTAGTATTGTTTTTGCTGTGTATTTTATCACAGAATGGAAGTAACAGTCAGTCAGCCTTGTCATGTACTGTTCGTTTTGCACTTTAGATTATTGCCCTTTCTCTCCCTTTGTTGTTTTTTAATTTAAAAAAGCTCTTTTATTGTGTAAGATATTCTTGATGTTGATACTGTTTGTGCACATTAACTGCTGTAGCAGGCCTGGCTGAGCTCTGTGGATGCTACAGCTTCCCAATGATTAATACAAATGCTGCTGGGGAGATTATTACAGCAAAGGCAGCACCAGATTAGGGACAGAAGTGCAGTAATGGCATCCAGGAATTCCTGGGCTTTCGGCTCAGACTGGTTCCCAGCCCTCCTCAAGTAAATTGCTTCACATTGCTGCTCTTATCCTCATTACTTAGAGAAAATAATACTTTCCCAGGATAGTGTAAGATGACTATAGGTAATAGAGAACCTCTATAAGCCTTTAAAGGGCAGAAATGTTATTAAGCAGTTTTTTTGCTATCTTGCACATCTTTGTTTTAAGTTTTACTTTCAGAGAAGAAAATGCACATTACTTAAGAAATGACACTCACTGTGTTTTGAAGGAATTATTCTGGTATTGTTTTAGCATTAGACTGCCAATAATAACCTGGGGTTATTATACACAGTGTGCACCTGTAGAACAGTGAAAACAGAGGAATCCCTTTAGGATTACCAGTGAGGACTAGAGAGCAGTGCATCCTATATTCTGCTCCTGTGACTACATCAAATATCTTGTGGTCAACTGCTGAGCAGCACAACTATATCCTCTCCTGATTTCCTTTCTCTCTGCCCCCAAAATGATTTTGTACCACTACCAACGTGGGTATGATGAATTTGAATAAATATATACATTGTTCTTTTGCAAAGAACTTCCATGTACGGTTTCTAATTAAATGATTTTAATCATTCCAATTCAATCAGCCTACATAAACATCAAATATTAAAAAAGAATCTCTGTTCCTGTAGCCCTTTGCTGCCTCCACAGAATTGTTCTCAGCCATATAAATGATGTTTGTTCTCCTGTTACTGCATCTCCAGATAATGAGCAGTTTTATTATAGTTGAAGCATTATCCCAGCATGTATTTGCAAGAAGTATATGACAATGAAATAGTAATTTTTCATTATTTTTCTTAATACCTTTAGACCATCTATGCCTCTGATAAATATTTATACTCAGCTTTGTATAGAAATATTTTCCTCTTTTCTAAATTACCCTCAACTGCCATTGCTTTCTGTGACTGTTTTTCTCTTTTTATCTGTTATAAAGCTGTTTTTAGGGTCACCTCAGTATTTTGCATGAAAGCTTTTTCTTCTCTGTTTGTTAGGAATGTGTGCTATGGACAAAGGAAGCATTATTTATCCAGGGTATTTTTCAGTTTTACTTTAGATCTGTTGCAGACTGCTGCAAAGCATTTTGTTTTCTTTTAATCTATATCTTAGTGATGAAATTATAATGACACTTTTAGAAGCATTACTTACTGATCTTGTTTTCAAGTAGACTATCATAAACAGGAGTATCATGAGATATTCAAAAGGATTCTGTATCTTACAAGATTTGTCCCATTTTTATTTGGATGTCCCCCTAGCACACAAGGTTCATTACAACTAATTATTTTGGTTACACTTGGATTTATGATGTAGTGTTCCCAAAAGGAAAAAAAACCCAACTCTATTTTATCGTATTGTTTTCTTCAAAGAGAAAGTTTGGCTGATCTGGGGGAGTGACTGCACCAAAACACTTCCTTTAAATAATAATATCTTCATCATTTTCAGAGATAAAAAAATGAGAATGAGAGAGCTGAGTGCCAGAGGGATGTGTATGGGCCTCTGTTTCTCCTTACTTTTTAAACTGTATCCTCTTTTACAGCAAATATTAAAGATGAAATTAGTTCTGATGTGGACATTTTTTCCTTCTACTGCTTTGTTACATTTATATTGGTGATTGTTAGACATGAATTCACATGAAATGAACTCTCCCATTTTAATTTTGGTCTCATCTAAAAATAGAGATTGTATATCAGAAGAGTGTAATAGAGGATAATGAGATCATATGTAGAAATACCAAGCAGCAAGAGAAAGACCAGAAAAAAAAATCTGGGTAGCACTTATGTCCTGGTTTAGGGCAAAATTGGGAGAAAATTTGGAAGAAAATTTGGGAGAAAACCTCAGAATGGGGCCCCTCCAGAAGAGCAAATCCAAGCAGCCCCTCCCCCAACTAGTTTGGGAAAATATTTCTCCTGACCCAGGAGTAGACCCAGGTGTGGAAAACCCTGAGTGGTGTGGAGAATGGGAGAGAATGGGCCAAACCTTGAAGGAATTTTCTGATTGCCCAGCTTGGGAATTTTCATGTGGACAAATTCAGAACCCAGACAAAGTGAGGACACAAGCATCATAAAGTCACCCTAGGACAACTTAGCACTAATTTTGAGGAAATAAAGACATTGCCCTCTAAAATCTTGACAGTTAAAATCCAGCTTTCCAGTTAAAATCCAGTTGCTGCATTCTAATCCTTTTTGCTTTATAGGTTTCTGGAAGGATGGAATTTTAATTCAATGGGATTTTAGTGAGTTTATTTTCAGAAATGTGAATCTCTCTGTCACAAATCTCATTAATGCAGATTAAATGGGAGGAACACTGCCTTAGTGACCAGAACAGGCTCACATGGCTGCCCCTTGTTCCACACAATGAAAGAGGCTATGGAAATCTGGGCAATATAGAAAATATACGTGCAATGTATCTGTTTGCTTTCTAATTTAAGAAAGTTAAGACGTGTGTCTTCATTGCAGATTTTTTCAGGCAATTTGCAGTGCAAGATATACATATCTCATGCCTATTTGCAATAGTTTTCCAGATTTTTTATTAATATACTGTTAATGTTTGGATAATTCTCAAGCACTTGTTATTATCTTTTCTCCTCAAGTGCATGTTAAACATGGCCTTGCACAAATCTTGGTATATTAAATGTAATTGGCAGTATTATTGATATTTGCAGGTATGCACTGTTTCAAAGGACTGAATTATAATGAGTAATTTTTCACTTAATCATCCTTTTTCCTCTGCCAGTGTAGGCTAAGTTAACCCCACTGAACACAAAATGAGAATTTGAACCTATATTTTTATTGCCAGTGATGTCAGAATTCGTATGAAATAATTAATATGAAGCCTTTAATATACCAAGTGGAAAAATACAGTGCAGTGAAAGCCACCTGTTTACATGGTGGTCCCGGTATTGAGAAAAATCTGTTCTGCTTCACAACTCCTTATTGTATTATATAGGACCCAGGAGAGTTTGATGCCATTAGCAAGTGTAGGAATGAATGCAGAAATGTTTCAACAGATGTCAGAATTGTGCATTGTTTTGTATTTCTGCTGTTTCCAAATATTTTTCACTTAACAACACCTTTGTTCTGCCAGGAGAAAACAAACAAATGGGCTTTGTGTAGATATACAGTATTCACCTACCTGTTACAAGGCACCCTTGTCCTTCCATGGTGTGCTTCACACAAGCAGCATGGAGCTCTGTGGCAGCTGTAGTGACACAAAAGTAGTTTAAAACAACAACCCAAAGCCTGGGTTTAAAATTCCCAACAGGTGGAGCAGATCTTGTTGCATCTGCTAAGGTATTTCAAGGCTCTAGCTACTGCATTGAAAATCCTTATGCTGCTCTTTTCAGACAGAGCATAACATTTGCTAAGGAGTTAATTACGTAAGAAAAATCAGCAGTTACTAAACAGGAAAAAGGTCCAGTTGTGTGGCAACTGTAAGTGAAGAAAGGAAATCATGTTAAAAGCTGGTAAAATAACTTGGCATGTATAAGGGTAATATTGTGAGCATTGCATGTGGCAGGTAAAGCATTTAACAAGTCAATAATTTCCACATTTCCCAAAGCACATATTTTCAGTTTGCTTCAGTCTACTTTAAAATAATGAAAGTGTTGTAATGGTTATAATTTTACTTAATTTAAAACGATGGCTGTTAGCAGAATTATTGTAAATCAGAAGTTTGGAGATGTTGAATTGATGTTTTATAAATCATGAACCTGATTTTTTGTTTTGCAAGGAGAAAGAGATTCTATATCAGAAGAGTGTAGCAGAAAATAATGAGATGATATGTAGAAAGGAAATACCAAGCAGTAGGAGACGATTTTTTTTTTTAAGCACCTAATTATAAGTTGATGTTTTTATGAAGTTGTGTTTTGTCTATAAATTAATGTTACAAAGAGTTGTTGTGTATGCCTTAAAGAGAGATTTTTAGATTCTTTTGGGAATGTGTTCATTTTTCCTTTTGTGCTTAGAGCTGAACTTAGCTTTGATTATAAAGTTTATTTTTATATGTTTTTAGTTTCTGTTACAGGACTGCCTGGCTTTTGCCTGTGCTGAGTAACAGAACACTTCATGGTTTACATTCATCCAGAATTTTGATTACAGACTACAAGCTTATAGACTTCAAAATCCGAAGTAAGGATATAGAGATTATTGAATAGTTTGATGCTGAAATGGTACCACTGACTATAATTGTCTCCCTTTCCTCTTGCCGTGTCCATCAAGTTTCCTTGAAGAGCTGTGTCTAACTTTTGATGCCCACTGCAGAGGTAGCTTTTGCCTAAGGCAGTGCTCTGTACTTTTGGCTCTATCAGGCCAATGCCTCTGGCTCCAGAGTGAAGGCTTAAGATCTGAAATGAGTTGCAATGATCAATATTTCTTTCTTCCCTCAATAATTCTTACAGAACTTTGAAAAGTGAGAAACTGACTCCCAAAGGCGATTGAAACTTGTAATTTCGTTTTGCTCGACGTGAAGTTATATAATCCTTCAGCACATTACATGGTTCTCCTGTGGCATTAGGGTATTAGTACTAATGGAAAGACATAGTTATTACAAACAATTCCAAATTTCATGGTGTGTATCTTAATAGCAGAAAGGGATTTTCTCATGATTAAAAAGAAAAATGGGTGGCAAAAGAAGGAAGGAAGGCTTGTTACATAGGATGATCCCCTGGGGGCTTAATTACTGAAAAAACAAATAGGAGGTAAATGTTCAAGATGTTTACAGGTTAAACATTCCAGGAATATCTTTTAAATAAGAGTATCTGCAACCTTGGAGCAGCTAATTGCTCAAGAATCACAGCCATTTGTGCTGCCTCGTTTTCCCCTGGGATCGACACTCACAACAGGATAATTCTTACCCTGATATAAGTGTCACAGTAGGGACTCAGTGTAATTTGCTGATATGATATCAAAAATAGCATTAAGGCAATTACATTTTGCACTTGTAGTGTTTCACAGGCGATAATACAACTGAAAATTACTCTTCTTTTTGCTTAGAGTAACCTGGCTGTTCCCCACCAGAACTACAGTTTTCTTCTCTTTTTCCTTCTAAGGTTGAGCAGTAAAGTTACTCATGTGGGGCTTCTTAGCATCTTCAGCACAGAATTGTATCCAATAATCAGAGCTGAAGAACAAATTGAACTATTGCACTGTTTGACTTGGGAGATGTTCTGTGGACTAAGATGATCCGTTGTGTGATCTGTCCTCAGGACTGTTCCACTGCAGTTTAATCTGAACTCTTTGCTCCTCTTGTTTTCTGGAGGAGAAGTAAAAGGAATAGACTGTTCTGTTGTTGTTACTTGGATGTATTTTAGTTGATAAAATTAAACATTTTTTTGAAAAATTTAATTCCCTGTAAAACTAATCTTAACTTGTGAATTATGTAAGCTATGCAAGGAATATCAGTATTTGCAGCTCTTGGAATTATGTGGTCATACAGTTGTTGTAACAGTCCAGTGGAAAAGTGACTACAGCAAGAAAACCAGACCTTAGTTTGTTGGAAGTTGCCACAGAGATCTGGATTTAAATTGAGCTCTTCCTCAATTTACATCGAGTGACAGAACGACCCAAGTGCTGCTCTCTTGGGTCACCAGGGACAAAAGAAATGGATTTGTGATTTAGACTCAGCTTAACCACAGATTTTGCAAAGCTTTGGAATAGGTTGGTGGTGTGTCTTTCAAGTCTTGTACCAGTTTCTAGGAAATGCCCAAGTCCTGGGAAGCACTTTCTCATTTCCATGTGATATCTTACGTCGGTGGTGGCTATCATCTTATTTAGACATTTTAGATTAGATTAACAACTTTGTTATTACAGAAAGGATGATAAATCCTAGTCCAAACAAGCAAAGGCATCCCAGAGATGACAAACATGGAGGATCAGAGTTTAAGCTTTTGTAACTACAAAATACAGGCAAGTTGTAACTACAAAATACAGGCCTGATGGCAGCTTTCAAACGAGCCAGTGTAACTGATGTGGAGGTTGGCCCACAAAGCCTCCAGGAGCTGCCCCATGGAAAGCTTCTCTGGAGCTGCTCTGTGACTTGGCTCTGCTTCATCCAAACCTCCACTGACCTCTTGCAGGAAAAAATATAAATGTATTTGTCTCCCTGGCTTTGAGAGGCTCCCAGACCATATTGCCCATGGGTGACTGTTTCCTGCCAAAGACTGGTCATGAAAATGTGTAGAGGAGCCAAGCTGGACTGATAATTTATCTTTGCAGCTGTTATAATTTCAACGTGCAGAAGCAACCATGTAAAGAGAGATTATTCTTCAATAAAAAAGGTACTCTAAGCAGCTCAGAATTAAAGCCTAGAAATGAAGGTGAATTCAGATGATGTATTTGAGGGCTCTCCAGCAATGGGCTAAATCACACAGAGCAAAAAAAAAAAAAGTACACTTGAATATAATTTTATTTTGCCATTGAATAGTGCTAGAGACCCTTTTTGTAGATAGACAAACGCTTGTCATTACTTTATGCTCAAAGGCAACATTGAAAGTGACCTGGAACAGGCAGGAACTGACTTTTTTCTACTAATATGATATGAAAGTTTTATCGTATTAGGAATTTTCTGTCATGGTGGATTAGTATCAGGTCATATTAACGTTTGTTTTTACTAACTTACAATGAAATGTGCTAACGTGACTACACTATCACATGAGAAAAAAAGCAGAATGATTTTATATTAATGTGATACCATAGAAAGATTTCAAAACCTCTGTCCCATGGCAAGTAGGAAGAAGTTAAAAATAAAATAAAATATAATGGCTTGGGACAAGGAGTTTTTGGGGTTTTTTTTCCCAGGGATGAAACTCCTTCCCTCACCTTCCCCACCCCCAACATCATGTCTATATTTGTTTAATGGTTTCTGGATTTTTGAAGTGATTAATTTTGAAGCAGTTTGGGCTTGATTTCATAATTATGGTTGCTCTCTCATTTCCAACTAAAAGTCATTGGGAGCAGCAAATACTGAATACCTCTGCAAAACAATCCAGGATGTTCCAGGCTGATTATCCCTTTATTTTCAACAAAGCAAGTGTTGACTTCTCAAAATGTTGATCTAGAAGCCAAATCTAAAAAAAAAAAAATAAAATCGAGAAAGTGTGGGGAAAAAAAATAAGGGGGAGGAGGAAAAAAATGGAAAAAGAAAACCCATCATATTGTGTCCATGCTCCATTATGCACCGAATACTGTGGCCAGAAATAATTAACAGGCACAAAGGGTGGCAGTTAGTCATTTGGCTGTATGATCGTACCTGCAAGGTTTCTTTCATCTGGAGCCAAAATCTGATAAAAATGGATAATGTTTGAAATGTTCAGTCTTATCTAAATTATGACCACAAAAAGCCTGGATTTAATCTTGGCTCCCAACTTTTACAGGACAAAGAAGATCAGTTTGGCTCCTAGATTCAAGACTCAAGAAATTCAAGTAATCTCTAATTCTGCAAATCTGTAATGCAGTTTTCAATGTTCCCTTTTTGATGCAGCTAACATTCTTAAAAGCTTTGTTCTAAAATAAAAGGAATGAAAACCTTTCAAAAACTCTAAAGAGGTGATAAATTAAAGCAGAGTTACTTTTAAAAGGGCAAGATTGCTTCATTAGATGACATCCATGAAGAAGACTGGGTTCCCTGCTGGAAGGTGAAGGAACATATTTACACCAGGTCAGAGGACTTGTGCACTCTTCTTGCTGCACATACAGCCCTTCTTTTCACACCCTTGGCAGGTAAAGGGAGGAGAACAGAGCCCATTACACTCCCATTTCCAGTGAGAAGAGAACAGTTGTATTTTTCAGTTGTTACTCCAAGTGATAGCAGTGCCCCTGTGTCTGGTCTGGAGCCCCTTGTCCTTTTGCTGTTTGTCGTCCTGGCCCTGCATGGGTTGTGTAGTGCTGACTTCCAGGAGCACTGTGCAGCTGCAGGGCAGGGCTGGAGATGCTGTGCCAGCCCTTTTGTTTTAACAGACACCTACAAATGAGACAGGCCTTTGTGCTCCAAAGCAGGGCAAGGGCAGGCAGAGGTGGTAGGCTTCCTCCCTCCATCACTGAAATGGGGACCTCAGCACTGCTGTCATGCTGGGGAACAAGTCTCCCACTGATCCAGGTTGTTTCTGGCTAAGTCATGGTTTTGTTGATCTGACCAGCACTCAGAGATATAAAAAAAGGTGGCTCTACCCCAGGAATTTGGAGCCTGAAATGCTCTGCATCTTTCAAAATACTGATTTGGGAATCTAGCACAAGCAAAGTTAATCCATGGCTCAGCACAATAGTAACGGCCAGCTGCTAAATGGATACTGGGGAGGGAGTATGGATAGCCAAGTCGAGCTTGGCCTTTCTGAGACCTGTAGAAGAACATTGTATTAGGAGGAAAAATCTCTGAAGTTTTAATGTCAGTATATTAAAAATATGTTTGTTAATCATTTAAAAACTCCTGCAGGTTAGAGAACCTGGGCTCCTCATCCTAGTGCTGTCCCTGTGAGGTTCAGAAGCTTCTTGTCAGAATGGCCTCAATTAAAACAGCAGCACCACTATCTGTAGATTACTGCTCTCCATCATTTATATTGTGTTATCTCTCTCCTCAGACTGGTTTTTAATTTTTATGTTTGCAATTATAAGTGATTTATAGGAAAATTCATTGCACGACCTGTCCAGAGTAATTAAATTCACCTAGGTTGAATAACCTGATGTTCACCTGGAAATAACCACATCAGTGACATTATCTTACTGAATTTTCAGCTAACTTAGAAGTATAGCACTTATCTTTTCTACCCTTTTTTTTCTTTCCTCTCAAGTGTAGTGGTGGGGGAGGGGGAACATTTTTAATTCATAAGAGATAATTAGCCAAGTCTGAAAGGTGTGCACTAATTACAGAATGCTGTATATCTCATGTAGCTGATTGCAGCACAGGTTTCTGAATAGTAGATATAATTTTTTTCCAAACTGTTCAGTAATTTGAAATGTTATTAGGGGATTAACTTTCCATATGAAAAGCTAAACTAATACTTATTATACAGATTATAACAGCAAGTGGCCTAGGAAGGTGTTGAGGCCATTATTTTGCAGGCTGTTGTCACTGCCAAGGACCGAGAAGAGCGCTGGATAACCAACCCAGCCAGGGGAATATGCAGAGCAGCATCCTCTGCTGTTCCTCATCCTTCCCACCTCTGCCAACACAAGGCAAGCTGATGAGCTCCATCTAGGAACATAACTGAAATGAAGAGACAGAGGAGAAAAGGTGTGGGGAAGGTTTTGTGCTACATTGTTCTGCTATGGTTGCAAGTCAGTCAAACTATGCTAATCTTCTTGAGTTGTTTAAAAGCCAGTCTTTGGGAAAAGGCTATTATATGTTTACTGTTTTGAGAAAACTGAGCAGCACTCCTTTAAGTATCTATTTCAGCTTGCTGGACACAGTGTAAAATTAGTTTCTGCATCAGTATTTTTAAACCCCATTAAATATCTTGTTTTGATTTACTGTTTATGGTGGCAGGTACCAGCTGTTGCTGATTCTTCTTCCCCCCAGTCTTTATGCTCTTATAGGGTCACATATTCTCTATTTGTGTGGCCTCTGATATTTGTCCAACACATGGGAAATCTATCTGGATTCCTCCAAGCTACCAGCATGAAGCTGTGGCTAGAGCTAAAGGCTTGTAGCTCCATTGGAAACCTCCCATTCCCTATGAATGAGGAAACTTTTAAATGGAGGCCATGCAACTGTGACCTGGAGAATGCATGTGGGAGTATGTGGAGCAGGAGAAGGAAATTCCTTGATTTCTCTGCTGAATAAGTCATCACTTGAATGTAGGGCTCACACTGGAGCTGTAAAATGCACACTAATCAGTGGATGGAAAATGCCTGTGTACAGTTTGTGCTTCTACGGGAAATGTAACCTTGTTTTGGAAAAGAAAGGGATAAATTATAAACTTTTTAATTCTGTACCCTGGTATAGTGTTAAATTCTAACACCAACTTCACCACCAGCACCAATCCCCCTGCAACCCCCCCAAAAAGAAAGCAACCCTGACATTGTTTTAAAAAGAAATTCTTTTTCTGTAAAAATGTACCAGTTGCATCATATTATTTACACTGAGTTGTATTCTTTGCTTTGGAAAGTATTTGGTCAATTCTTCATTAATAATTTTTCAACAGATTTCATTATGACTTTTTTCTCTGCCTTTTTTTCTTCATTTTGCATTCTTTGATAGATCAACCAGCAGAGTTCTTCCTAAGAGGGCTTGCATCTTCTCTTTAACAAATGTCCAAATTATTCATTGAAAAGCAAATTATCTGTTCTCATATCTGCCTACTTTATTAATCAATGCTTCCTTTGCTTTTACTTTTTAGTGATCTTTCTGTTTGTAAAATTATAGCTTCAGCTCCTCTGTTTGTGCTGATATATGATTGAATAGCTTATTGAATGCACTTTGTCCACATTCTGGAATACATTTGCTGTTCTAAATTTTTAAATGCATTTAGCTTCCAATATGAAACTTGGGGAAATGGTTTTGAACATCTCCACATCAGGTTCCCATTGCGTCCCTTTGTCTATCCTAGCAGCAATATCCTCTGAGATTTTCTTCTACAGGCATCTCTGAAACCCTTAATTGAACCACTAGTGTGCTTGTTTAAAGTGTTTCCCTCACTTGGCTTTCTAAAATGATTTTTAAGCTTTCCCTACACACATTTTCAGTCTCCCCAGCCTTTCCCTTAACTAATGGCATCATGATGGTCTCCTGCCTTCAGGGATCTCTCTGGAACTACATGAATTTGTGCAGTGTCAGTGAAGACTTCTTTCAATTTTTATTCCCACTTTTATTTCTCTCTTGGATACCTGATGTCTGGTCCATGGGCTTCCTTCAGGCTCAGCTGTGAGTAGCTGTGCATCCTTTTGCAGGAGAAGAAAGGTGTGTAATTCATTACCTTGCTCTCTTGCATGGGCTGCCACTGAACTGATAGGGAAATTGTACAAGGAAAATGTGGCACTGATGCCATTATCAGTGGATCAAGCAGTGAGTTCTTTTGATTGTTAATATCAGGATATGCTACAGGGTATATATGCCTATCCTTAGTTGTTTAACCAAAGTTAGAAAACTCAGACTGAAGTGCCAGTGAAGCTTTCAGGTTCTAGCTCTGGTTTACATGTAAAGTCAAAGATTTGGGAAGCCTTGCAGGAAAGATTAAGGAAGATCTATAGAACACCCAGTATAATGATAATTTTAAATTGTTTCTCCTAGCAGTTTGATTTAGAAAAAGCAAGCAAAACCCAATTCTATCATAGGTTCTTTACCTAAGATCAGCCACCATGAAACACTTCACCTTTGCAGTTTTGATCATTATGACAGGGTAAGGAGCCAGACAGGATTGAGAAAGCCACTTGGCCCCGGTACCCTGCTGCAAAGCACCATCATGAGGGGTGGGCATGGTCTGTGCCATCTGCCCCCTGTCACCCAGAGAGGACGTGCTGGGGGCACCGTGGGCAAGGACAGTGTGTGCAAGGAGTGACAGCCCTGTGCTCCATCAAAGCTTCTGAAGGACCTTAACCAGGGAGCACACACAGCTCCCAGCACCCACACTGGCAGCCAGGGAGAAGAAAGGCCATTCCCTTCACTTACACTGAATGAGGACATGGTGCAATTCCTGCAGAAAGCAAGGGCAGAAATTGGCCCTTAAGTGCTGCTGTTGCAGAGCTGAGGTTGCTCATGCACTGGCAGTACCTCACACAGTGATCACCTGGGCTGCTTGTTCAATTTGCCTGAATGTGAACCAAAGTACCTGCTTGGGGAGTGCCTAACTTGCATTGATACAAGAAAGTAGTAAAGGTTGGAAACAGCTTTAAAACTGCTTATAGGAGTATTCAGGTAGGAGGCATCAGATACAGTTATATCTTGGAACAGTTAAATTAAGGCAAATTAATTCTTTAAATATTCCAAGTAGTCATTGCATTTTAGTTTGATGCTTTTCACTCTCGTTCTGGAAAGTGAATTCTTAAATCTTTGGGTTTGACCCAATTTAAAAAAAAATATTAAAAAACCCAAACCAGGAGAAACCTCACACTGAGAGATTTTGACTGTCTGATTCACTTTTGGTTTTTGTTTCATTTGGTTTAACCTTTTGCTTTTAATACTTGATCAAACTTTCACTTCCGATATTCTACGGATGGGTTCAAAAGCAGTTTTGTTTGTCTTACATATTGTTCCATATATCTGTCTTGAGCTATGCTGGCTTCTCTTGTCATTTTGACACTGATTTACTGGAATGAACTTATATTTTAAACTCTGTTACTGTTCTTTAAATGCCTTCCATTCCACATTAACATTTCTCAACAATAGTTAGTTCTAATTAGTTTTTTTCCAGCCTGTTGGAAAATCTAGCAGGATGTCTTTTGAAAACAAACTTACTGAAGAATATCAGACATTTGAAGAAAATAAGGCATCAAGTGACTTTCCAGCTAGTAGTTCATCTATGTTCTGTGTGTGCTTGTACCCAGTTCTATAAATATCTAATAGTCATTTAGCTCCTAAAGGAAAAAATTCATTCCATTAAATTCTGTTGCAGAAACTAATATTTTCAATTGACCTATGGCAGGTAGAGATTCAAAGGCTTACGAGTAGGTCATAGATTTCTATTAGGGAGTTCTAAAAGAGCTCACATGTTCTGTCAGCAACTGAGCCCCAAAATCTCATTCCCACCACATTGGGATGGGGGAGAGAGCTGGAAGAGTAAAAGCAAGGGGGAAAAAATGGATTGAGACAAAGACAGTTCAATAGGGAAAGCCAAAGAATCTACACAAGCAAAGCAAAGCAAGGAATTCATTCCTCCTTCCCAGGGGCAGGCAGGGGCTCAGCCATCCCCAGGGAAGCCAGGCTCCATCCCACATAACAGGGACTTGGGGACACAAAGGCCACCACTCCCAACATCCCCCTCTCCCTCCTCCTTCCCCCAGCTCTATAGACTGAGCATGAGGCCACGTGCTCTGGGACATCCCTTGGGCTGGCTGGGGTCAGCTGTCCCAGCTGTGTCCTCTCCCAGTTCCTGGTGCACTCCCAGTCCCTCTCTCGTGGGGTGGGGTGAGAGGCAGAAAAGGCCTTGGCTCTGTGTAAGTTCTGCTCAGCAATAACAAAACCATCCCTGACTTATCAACACTGACTCCAGCACAAATCCAAAGCACAGCCCTATACCATCTATTATGGAAAAATCACTCTATCACAGTCAAAACCAGCACACATTCCCATTGGCATGTTTTGATGGCTTTCTAATTGCCCACACATATGTGTGTGCCAGTGTTTATCTTGATCTCTAAACAAGTTTTCAGTTTTTCTTGAGACAATGGAAAGCCAGAGCTGTACCAAGATAGCTTTATAATTTTCACTGAAAGAAATCTCTGTATGTGTTAGCGTTTTTGTTCTGTTTTAAACCAAACAACTGAATAATTTGCTTCCTCATCTGTCTTTCATGTGCTGCTGCATAGACATCTATTACATGTCCTCTACAGCAACAAAAAACCTGTGCAGAGATGTTTCATTCAGTGCTCATTTTTTTCTTGGAAGATTGTTTGCAGACAAATTTATTTAAAATTTATTTTAAACAGTGCCTGGGGATGTAAATCAGCATAGGTACATTGAAAGAGAGAGAGAAAATATCATTTTTGGAACCATACAATTAATATGAGCTGAGGGTTGTTGCATTCGTGGTGTGCCATTCTGATCCATGTGATTATTTTCTCTCTCTTGTATACCATTTCTTCATGGTTTGGTGCTCTTGAGGTATGAATTTTAGTCAAATAAAGATAAAATTGTGGTTGTTTTATTACTTATATTACTGTAATTCTTAGGAATCCAAGTCATGAGGCATAATTTCACTGCCCTAACCACTGCAGCAATGCTGAACCAGAAGAGATTGCTGAAGAAACTACAGCACAAGAAAAAGGAAAGCACAGGGGTGGAGGCAAAGGTAGGAATGCACAGCCCAAGTTCAACACCCTGGATGGGACTGGTGGGAGTCCGAGGAAGTTTCTTCCTCCCCACTCTCTGCAATGTCAATTGCTCTATTAGGTCTTCATTTCTTCCTCTCTGTTTAGTCTTGCTGACAGAGGAAACATAATTAATATGCTGGTTAGCAGTTATATTTTTGGAAGACGTGGCTGAGGAGAGCACTGGGAGCTAACTAGAACTTCAGAAAATCCTGTCAGATATGAGGAGCAGCATGGGAGCATATGCACTTTTTTTTTTTTTTGCTTCTATTTGGCCTTTAAAAAAAAAAACTTAGGTGAATGTCCTGGGTTGTAGAATAAGATATGCACAAAGTATTCTATCACCCTCATCATCTGTTGAAACCAATTGTTGAAGCAGTGTTCTTCCAAGTTCCCCCTCCCTTTCCTGTTAAGGTGTTTTTTC
>JBBMKD010000216.1:2157416-2176093 GCA_037834095.1 Argya squamiceps | reverse complement strand
CCTATTTTTTTCTTTTTCTTATTAAATTGTATTTCTGACTTGGAGCCTCTCATTTGTTTTGCTTTCAAACCATTACAGTGAACAACAGTAAAAAAACTTTCAGCAGTAGGTGAGAGATCAGCCATGTTGGGGGCTGTGAGGATTTTTGAAAGTGAAGATGAGTCCCCATTGAATTGGATGGACAGGAGGGAGGGAATTATTGCTCTGCTTCGCAGGGTTGCTTGGAGCTGTGCATTCAGGAAAAAAACCACTGTAGTAATAAAGTTCTAGATAATGAGGGACTGTGTGGCTAAAAGGCTTAGCTGTGTGCATGGACAGGAGAGGTCTTGTATGAAAAGATCCTGCAAGATTTCAGAGTTTGCATTCCAGAAACTGGGTTTAGATGGATGTTTAAGAGAAGTACAAGTGCAGATTGATGAAAGCAAACAGACCTTGTCTGAGCAAACATTTATAGTAAATTTGCAATCATTTTGATTTTAATATTACTCAGATTTTTAAGGGGAGCAAAGCACAAAAACTGAAGCAGATTCCACCTGAGCTTCATTTCCAGGTTTGATTGTAGAGCAGTGGGACATGGAAAATTCCTCTCCCCTCACAGTACTATTGCTGTCTATCCATCCCCATCTTTGTGCCTGCTTATTGCTATCCTAAGCCTTAATGCCAATTTCATAACACTTAGGTGACCTTCTGTGGTCTTTGGCTTGTTTCCTACACGCCAGCAGCTCAGTGAGATACAAGGATGACACATCAATGAGCAGACCCTTGAGAAAAGAGGATTTTTGGGAAAAAGAGCTGTGACAATGTCAGCAAGAAAACTGCCCTGCTCGATTCCTCTGTGTTGTACCACAGTATCAAAGAAATGCTTGACACAACTGTCCTATTACCTTTCTTCCCAAACAACCTGCAGGACCTGCAATTTCAGCAAAGCACTCAGATTAAAGAAGCAAGCAAGGCACCATGCTGCTCCTTAAGCTGCTGTAAGGATTTTGTGCATTCCTGTCTGCATTGTGCAGCCTCATCCTTGTGCCTTGTTACAGCTTCACTGTGCTCCACCACCGTGGCTGTAAGAAATGTGAGCGGCTCCTTGTGTCACTGCTGAGTGGAACTGAGGAGGCAGCTCAGCTCTGAGAATCTCCAGGCAGAAAAAAACCCCAAAACCAACAAAAACCAGCATAACTGGGAAGGAATGAGCGTGGTTCTGGTGGTGCAGGGCTGACCTTTATCTGGCATTGTTCCGAATTTTACCAGAAGCAGGGAGGGATGGTGCAGAACTGAGGAAGGTACAGGAGATCTGAGGCTTTAATTGCCTTCACAAGCCTGTCACTGTTGGCAATAATTTGTCCCTTTGACTTAAAAATTTGCTCACAGTGTGTGCAATCTTTTCCCATTACATATAATTTTTAATTTCATTTTAGAATACAAGTTTGGAGATAGCATAACCCTTTCTACAAAGCACATCTGAAATTTCAGCATGCAAGTGAGTGTAAAACATTTGATTTGATGCTGTTCAAACCAATGCTTGTTAGCAGCATGGCATACAGGTAGAGAAAATATAAAAATATGGTGTAATGCAGTGGAATGAAAAAGTATCTTTCCAGTTCTATTCTGAGAATGCAGCAAAAAATAGCCCAATGTCAAATGCTATTTGAATATCACTTCTTAATGTGTCTGATACACTTATTCTTTATGTGAGCCCACTACTACCTTGCTTATGCTGCAAAAATTCAAAAATACCTTTTTTTTTTTTTTTTGCCTCTAGGTGTACCAAATTAGTTTCTTGGTTTCATCCTCTACTCCTTATGGTTTTTGTATTGATTTTTGGCATTCCTACCTTCATGCTGTAGAAGAGAATTTGAGCTTAACAGCTCCATGTACTGTTTACAAAATCTTGTCTCTCTGCAGGAGTGAATGAATCCCATGCAGTTTCACTTCTTGCCAAATTGAGAGAAGGTGGCTGTAAGGAATTGTAGCACTGGGAAGTCTGCTCTGACACCAGTGCTTCTCTGTAAACCCTGGCAGACTCAGCAGTGGTAAAGGTGATCCTGTGAGAGGTTGGGTTTTATTCTTCACTATCAAGGTGCATATAAAACAAGCAGCTAAATGAGAGCAACAGGTATTAAACATACTGCATGTATTAAAATTAAACAGTATTTTTAGCTAAATTAGTTGATCTGTACATCCTGGTGGGACTGTATTGTCTCTAACCTTTAGCCCCAGCTGGGATTGCAGGCCTGAGTTATGTGCTGACAATAACCACACTGTCTTGCTGACTTACTCTGACAGTTTATGTCCGGTTACTTTCAGTGATTTGCAAAGCTGACATTTCCCTTTAGTGAACCTGAAATTCCTTTCTGCTGTATTGCCCAGATATTTTTAACATACCAGGCAGTAATAAAAAGCAGAGAGAAGAGGACTCCATTCTTGCTGAACCTGGGGAGGGGGTGTTAAAGCAAATACGAGCAGTGATAGGAGCTGGAGTTTAAACAACAACTGGACCCCAGATTAGTATAGTTGTGGTCAGAGGCTTATTTCTATTAATTTGTCATGCTATAAATGCCACACTACTGTCCTGTTCCATAGCAGATATTCTTCTGATCTTACAATATTTTCTTTCCTTATGGTAAAGTGTATCTGATTGAGCCAATTTATACTGACAGCTTTCCTAAGTTAACTTCTCTGTGAATTCCCAGTTCATTTAATATATTTTCCTCATGCTTCCCACATTTGAGTTACCTTTGTTCTGTGTCTGAAGGATAGGAAGCTGATAGTTATTTTATATTTATATTTCAAGGCTGCTTAATGTTTAATGAGGCTGAATATGTTGTAAAAAGCTTCAGAACACTCAGGCTGGTTAATATTTCATGTCGATCTACAGAGACAACTATATTGATCTTTTAAGCATCTGCTAAACAAGACAAGGAATAAATTAGATTTTGGTCAGTTTGATTTGGCTGGTGAGTTAAATAGCTTTTAGAGCATTATCACCTTTTAAAATGTTTTGTTTCCAGTTGAATAAAGTAGATTTTAAAGGCAGTATTTCATGTCATTTCTCATTGCTCTTCATCTTGCCTGTTTCATTTCAGCAGTGCTTGTGGATGTTATTGTAGGGATGCAGGAATATAAAGAGGGGGTGTTTGCACTATCTGCTTTATGCATCCATAATTACACCTTCTGAAGCCACAGTTGAAGGGCCCTACTTGTCCCTGTTGACTACATTTTGGACACAGGTTCCCACTATTAAAGTGATGTTTATTTACATCACAGTTACATGCCTAGAAAATTCTCTGCAAAGCTGAACCATGAACACAGTCTTATTCAAGGGAAAATCTACTTTATCCCTAAGTTCCTTATCCCAAAGAACCTAATTTAACATCTTGTATGCAAGTTTAGTTTTTACCAGCTTTGAGGTAACAAGTGCAGGAAATGGATTTCCTTGCAAAAAAAAGAAAAATAAATTATTGCATCCAATCTGATATCTACAGAATTCTCCTGTAAACCTACTGCAAGTGGAGAACAAAGCTTTAAAAAGGTCCCTTTTATACTGAAATCATTTCATAATGGTTTTGTGATGATTGCACTTTTCCAAACTCCACACCCAGAACACGCAGCACATGTAGAGCTGATCTAATATAGATGTTTTTCTTAAGAAGCTGAGTAGGCAGCCTTGGCACAGAGCCATGAGGTTTGACTGTAGGCTCAAGAGTAGGTCATGCAGCTACCCTAGAGAAAGACCCATGCAGGAAACATTTGCCAGTTTGACTGATCTCAAGTGTAAATTACTGCATTTATTGTCTCCATGAAAAGAGTACTCTGTAGCCTGCAAGTATACAAATACTTTTCTGGTATAGAGCTAACTTGTAAATTATTTTGTAGTAAACTAAATATTTCAACTCAGTATAACCCTAAATAAGTCTGTTTCAGGTTAGATATGCTTATTAGTATATATGGGAATAATAGAAAAATACTTTTTTTGGTCACTTGCATTTATGGAGTTTTTTTTGATTGTTTGTTTAACTATACTTTGCTGTATCCAGTTTGGAGCAGATGTAATAGCTATGAAAACTTCATTTCTTTGGCACAAAACATTTCAGTTATCAGCTATTTAGGGAGGTTTGGGGCTTCCCAGAGATGTTACATCTGTACTGTTCGCTGAATTTAAAACTCAAGGACAAAGAAAAAAGACAGGTGAAGGAATTGATGCAAAATCTGCTAAGTTAAAAGCAGGAATGAAGAGAAGCTTTTGGTTTTGTTATAATTTAGGATGCCTCTCCAGCCACTCTTTTTACTTCATTCCTGCTGCCTGTGGAATTTCCCTGTGAATTCACCCTTTAAAAAAGATGCTCCCTATGATTTTAAAATGTCTACCTACATGTCACCATGTAAAGATTTCAGGAAGTTTTAGCCATCTGAAATCTGTTGCACTTCTCATTTGGTGGGTTCTCAACTGGGGTCCCTTCCTTTTGTGTCCCACCAACCAAGGCCCTGTGTGGTGCAGTGAAAGCCACATTTAAATTTAAAGCTGGAGGTGGGCATTGGGAGTAATCTGGGGGGATGTCTCTGACCTGTCTCTCTCCTCAATACTATGTTCTGTATGCCTGTGTTATCTTACAGTTGATCTAATGATAAAAGCTCATTCCCACTTTTATTTCTTCCTGAAACTTTAAATTCACTGACTTTTTTCCAAACAGAAGGTATGTCCTGAGAAGCCCTGAGAACATCAGGCTCTTGGGAGTTCAGTAAGTACAATAATTACTTAAAGATATGTTTTCAAAAGCTATACTAAATTTTCTTTAGTGCTCCCATTGGTCCTTTTTAAAGACTGTCAGGCTATTCCCATACAAAGAAAGTATTTCCTACACATCTCAATGCATATCTAAATTCTTGTTGAAATGGTGGAACTTTGTAATTTCTAATGCATGTGTCACCCTTAATTAGTACTCAGATTCGGGATCATGCCATGACTTGGTCTATACAGCTGTTCTGGAATTTGAGGTATGTGGCAGTTTCAGACCACAAATGTGGCCAACTTTACAAATGAGGCCAACTAGGAAGCATTTAAAAATACTAAAACTTCAAAAGTTAGCAAACCAGACCATGTTTGGACCCTTTATGATTATGAAACAAATTCTTCCACAGGGAAAACAACAAATATGCAATACATTAAACTGAGCTCTGTTGCCTCTGCTGCCCTCAGAGCCAACACTTGTGCTGAGGATGGCTGTCCCTTACTTATCATTAGGAATAGTAATGATACCCAGGATAACTGTGTTCTTGTCACTGCCATAAAGAAGAAATGCTCCCATCTTGGGAGATGTTTTCCTTTGTCCTGTGGAGAGGCAGAATGCAGGTGTGAAGTCGCCTGTTGTGGCACGTGCACATGTGTGCCCCTTGTTCATTATTTGACACTAAAGGAAAGCTGGTAACTTGCTCTTCTGAGGTTGCTCTGAAATTCATCATGACTGGGATAATCTATACAGCATTTGAGTCTCAGGGACATCAGCCTTACTGGTGCCTGAAACTTCAGTGGGAAACAATCCTCAATTCTCCCTTTGGAATCAGTGAATATGGTTAATATGCTGCTTGCTGGATGTTCTGAATGGGACACAAATATCCACTAAATTAGAGCAATGAAAAGAGAAGTGGTGAATGCTTCCATTGGGCTATAGGCCAAGTCAGGTTTTGCAAAACTTTTAGCTATGAAATCTTTTCTTGTAGATTCTTCTGTCACTCTGTAAAACTCACTTCATCTGCTAAGAGTGATGCCACCATGACTCAATAAAATGCCTCAGGTTCCCTGAACACACCACTAAGACTTTACACACTGCCTTCCATGAACTAGACTTACACCCTAACTATCTCACAGGAGTATGAATCAGTCTAATTCCTAAATGTCAGTGCTCAATAGTAGTAAGGGGAGTGGGATCTGATGCTTGTAAGGTTATTTCTGACCTCCAGTCCCACCACCCCATTATTCTGCTTGCCTTTGGGTGGCCAAGGCCTTAGACTAGGCCTTAGAGTAGTTCTTATACTCCCTAGAACTAGGAGTTCATAACTTCACTGGGATCAAGATCAGCTTCTGCACAGCAAATAATAAAACATTATGCAACTATTGTAAGGTACTTGTAAGTGTAACAAGAGCAGGATGGACTGTGATCTCCTTTCTTTAGGGAGTTATGTACAGTACCTTTTATTGGAATAGGAGACAGATTCAACCTGATTGAATCATTAAATGGAATTAGAAGACAGTGAACATTAGCCACTTAGCTCATTTCTTAAATTCCAATAATTAAAACTGCATGGGCAATAATAATGGCTATTCCAGATATCTAGAGTAAGAAAAATTTACCTTTGATGTATTGTGGTACAGGCACAGTAAAAACACCGAGTTAATGGAGGATCTATGTAATAAGTTACCATACAGAACCTGCAGTTGGAAATATATAAACATGCTTCCCAACAGAATTTCACTGTGTCACAATTGATTAAGAAAATCGGCAATAACTGACAAGATAGGCACAAAATGGATTTTCATGTTGCTGGGATGAAGTATGGCTCCCAGCAATTAATGGTTTTAGTCATATTAAGCAGATAAATAATGCTATCTGACATTACAGTATTTCACATTACACTAAAATTTTGTAACATTTGCTCATAATATGAGTTGAAATATGTTACCTAGGAAAAAAAATGTTATCTCTGGAACAGTCAAACCCCATTAGAAACCTTAGGCTTGAAAAATCACAATGTTAACAGTTATATCCTCTAGCAAAGGTTTGCTTTCCTTAAATAGTGTTAAATTTAAACCCAGAAGCTCTAGTCTCTTTTGGAGTTACTGTTCCATAGTGTATTGAGCTTGAAAGGGAAATTTAGTGCATGGAATGTACTGTGCCATTACTGAATGTTGGTAAGAGAAACACCATGAAGAACTGCAGAAACAGGGGAGCCTTTAAAATGAAATCACATCAGGGATACTTACGTTCTCTAAAACTGTTTCTATGCTCTGCTTTATTAAAAAAGCTCCTAATCTTACTATGACCCCATTACCCACTATTGATAAATAATTTGATTATTTCAAACCTCATTCTAACTGGCATGTTTGGCTTTTTCCTGGCTGGATATATGCTGAGTTCTTTTGGGGAAAAAAAGAAAACTTTTTATGGCTCTAAATTTTCAGTTATTGTTGGTGTGAAAAACTCCTCTGACTTCAGCATTCAGCATTCTTACTCATGTAAATACAGTTTTATCCTGGAAAATACCAAGGTGTTCTAAGCAGTAACAGGAATCAAGAACAAATATGAGAACATGATTTTTCTCTTGCGTGCTGCTAATTCTGTTCCAAATTCATTTAGTAATGTGGAAGAAAATGTGATTGCTTGTCAAAGCACAGATGTGGGGTTTTTTTGTTGGGACAGTGCACAGTGCATTGGGAAGTGTCATGTTTAGCTGAGGGCAACAATGTTTAGTGTCTCAGCACCCAACTCCCACTGAATTTCAACAAGAGTGAGCAAACAACCTTCCCCTGGGCTCCAGTAAAAATCCTTGGCTTAGTCTGAGCTGCAGTTTCACTTGCAGGAAACAAGCATTTTTTGAGGTCTTTTAAGGTATTATTTCCTGAAACAGCAGAAGACAATCTGAGTACATAGAGAGTACTGAAAATCTGTTAGCAAAATGTTAGTTTGATAAAGATTGTCAGGATTATTGAGTACAATAAACCTTTCCAAATCCAAGCCCATAAACAAAATATATAATCATTTGCACGTGCCAAGATACAATTTTATTGCTTCCCAGATAACACTGCACTTAGGCTTTTATTTAACTTGAGGGTACTGTAAAAGCAAAACCAGTTCACTTTTATGACATTTGCCCTACTGTATGTTAGTGGGAGAGGTAGGGATTTTTCAGATATTGCTGGCAATGTCATAAGAAGTACACCCCAAAAGCTTAGCAGTGGTGCCAGCAAGCACATGCAATCTCTGTCAGACACAGCAATCTAGATTTAATTATCTTCAAGTGCAACATGTAAAATATTCCACCACAGTTCTTCTGTGACCTTATAAAAATGACACTCTTTACTGAGGTCACAGTTCTGCACTGTCTCCTGATGATTTTCACAAATGTGTTGACCTTGCTGAAGTGTCTCACATCCTGGGAGTCTCAAAGCTCCCCTCTGGATGGTTATGGGAACAGGGTGTGATGTTTTAGACCAAACCTCCCAGGAACCTCCCAGAGAACTGTGTGGAGTCCTGATCTCCCAATATTAGTGTCCAGAACAAATTCTGGTTTAAGCAATTATATATTCTGCACTTCTTTTTGTTTTTCTTTTTTTATTTAATGAGATGACAAAGAACAGTTGGAGCTGTATGTCCAGATACTCTTGGAAATGACCACCCCAATGTTTTGGAAACTGCTGGCTTTAGAGCCTTGGTTTGTGTTTTCACATCACCTTCCTGGTAATTTGTGTTAGTGTTATTGCACCTTCACAGTATCAAAAGGAAGTATTGGTTTTATTGTGCTTATCTTAAAACCAGTACATTTAAAAGCAACCAAACTTATCTAAGTTGGGTATATAAAAATATAGATGCAACAACTCACATTATACAGTAAAAAAGAAAGCACCTGTGTGGAAAGCTTCCCCCCTTTGCTGGAAGGAGAGCTGTCTTTAGAGTTGTTTCAGTAACATGTACTTACATGTACATACACACAAACCTAGAACTTCAGCCACAAAAATCTGTCCTCTTATGTGGCAGAGGAGACAGAAGGCCCAGAGGGGTGATATGTCTCATTCTTTCTCCATCACAGAACTGCTGCCATTCACACTGTGTGAACAAGAGCAGGGCTCGGGTGAAGTGTGAAAAGCAGGAGATAAATTAAGCTCCATGTGGCACAATTCCTCCAGGAAGCAGCAAAGCCAAGGGCCCACAAACAGTTGTACCTTTCCCTGTTGTCAGAAGGAACAGCTGCCACGCTGGACTCTGCATCCCTGGCTGGGAATGCCAGGGTCAGGGACAAGGCCACCTGTGCATCTTGCACACTAAAGCAGGAGGCAGGGGGCTGCTGGACACTCCTGCAGCACCACTGACCCAACAGGGACACAGAAACTGTGTGGGGACAAAGCTGGGATCAAACTCCTCTCTGGGTAGAAGGCTCAAAGGATTACCTCTAAACTGTCACATGCTATTAGAAATGACAACTAAATAACTTAACTCTGTTTAAACATTAGGATTCTAATCTTAGGTGCATTTCACTACGGTAAAAGTGGGTATTTGAAGAAAATACTTGGCTATCAAAGATCTTAGCAATGTTTTTAGACGTGCCTTTTCCATGTCAGGCTCTAACCTATTCAGAAAAGTTACCTTCTTATTTTTCAAAAACGAAAATGTACTAATATATATACTGTATTTAATCATGTGAAAGGAGTAAAAAAGCTATTTCTACACGGTTTCTGAGGTAATAAGCTGGCATGTTAAAAATAATATTAATGCAAGTCATTCAGTTGTGAGTGTCCCTTGCCCATCTCCCTCTAAGAGGGGATGGACACGGTGATTTCAGTAAAGTGGAGAAAAGATCTGTGGAGCATTGGTTGGTACTTTGTATCATAGTTCATCGTGGTTTCTCGTGAGGTCCTCCCCATAATTAGTAGCTTGACTTCCAACAAACATATTCCAGTTGTCTAGAACTTCCTCTTTTGTTAGTTTTTGATCCTGGTAGGAGGAAAACAAAACATCTGTAAGAACATTTTCAAAACTAAGTCAAAGATACACCAGCACAGACTTGCAAAGGCCCTGGGAAGCAGGCTCAGCAGTCATTTGTAGCTGCCACAGTGAGTGAAATTTGGACCTCAGTTGAAGACAGAAGTCCCATGGGCTTCAGCTGGGTCAAACTTCTACTTGAAAATTCTTTGTAGTGAACTCACTGCCAAGCAGTAGGAACAGTAGGTTAACAGTGGGTTGATTACCTGGTACACAGTTTTTTGCCCTGTGGTTTGGTTCATCTTCCTGACAGTAAAAATGAAAATGCTCTGCTGCACTTTGTGGGAGATGGTTGCTTATGTTAGCAATTTACACTTTCTGCATTAAGGGTATTTTGGCTTCCAGGTTCCAGCTTTGCTTGCACTGCACTTCTGAAGACCACCATCTGGAATATACTGTCCCTCATCAGAGCCAGTGTTTAAGTGAAAGATATGTGCTTGAATATAGAACTGAGGGTGGTTTTGCTACCCCTACATTTGAGTACAAGGGGTATCTAAATGTAACTTTATTTTCCTCTTTTAGTCTATATTAACATACAAAAGTCATGACCACTCTTAAAGGAAAAAGAGCATTTTTGCTCTGTTAAAATGTCCAGACTTAAGAGGATAGTTTCTCATCTCACCTAAAGAAAGCCAGGGGAACTTCTAGAGCTGATACAAAGTAGTAAAATACAGTTTAATTCTAACACTACCCACTGAAACTGCCATTGACACATTAACCCACTAGCAATTCTAGCCTCTAAAGAAAGTTACTAGGAATAAATTCTTGCAAGCTGATATTTTAAAAAACCCACACCACCTTATATTAACTTCTTTAAAAACGATACTGGAACACTACATACCTTGTCTACATCAGATTCGTGGACTAAGTGCCTGGCTTCAGCTAGTGCATGATCATAGTCTTGGGGGAGGATCCAGTGCCTGATCTCATCCTTGTCCATCTTTCCATCCTTGTTGAGATCACGAAAATCTGAGAACTGCTCACGCTCTGTAATCACCCAGTCAGGCTCTGGTCCACCCTCTTCATTTGCAAACATATCAGCTGGAGAGGAAATAAGGGCCTTACATGAGTCCTATTTACATTGCAAATTAAGCACAAACTAAAGGTATTTTCATAGTGTTCCTCAGAGGAGACTGAACTTTTCACTCTCTGCACAGTGTCTCTGTACAGAAAAGGAAATGTGGGGTGTAAACAGAGTAGCTGTATCTTCTCCCAGGCCTGTCTCTTCACTGCTGTGATTCTGTCCATTCTCACACTACCCTGTATCATACCTGGGCACTGCTGCTGGGGCAAACAGGAGAGCTGAACGTGTTTAAAGACCATCATCCGAATTCCAGAATGAACAAAATCCTCTAAGGATCTTTGGTTGAATAGCAGTCATCAGCTTTAGTGCTAGGCTCAGTCACATGGGGAGAAAGGAACTTAGCCATTTTATCTTGTCCCTGCCAGCAAATGTCTTTGTGGATAAGATCAGACTCCAGCCAGCAGAGTGATTACAGGAAAAAAGGCACAGGGGGAATTTAGGCAAACAAAAATTGCTAAATGGAACTTGCATGCATTTGTACTGCTTTTAGAGAAGACTGTGTAAGAGACATTCAGCTGAGTAGATCAGTTCTCTTCTAACCATGCAGCACATTCCAGCAGAAGACACTCTTCCAGAAAGACACAGCTGGAGAAGTCATGAATCCTGGTGCACTCTGTGAGGAACCACAGGCACAGTGACTTGTCACAGACTGGCCCCTGGGGAGGGAGCACTGTTTGTGACACAGGAGGCAGAGATGACACACACGAGCTGCTCTGCACATCACTCCTGTGCTACCCTTTGGAAGCATTGCTAGGACCACCACAGTGGCAGCTGCTCTCTGCACGAACACGGGAGAGTAGCAGTGATTATTGAAACCAACTGAATTCTAAATGTTCCTTACATCATAGGGCTTTCCAAACCATGAGTGTCATTCTTCTGGTCACTGTGGCCAATCCTTTCCTGCTCATCAGGACTGCTTATTCCTCAAGCCTTCCACTTTTCTGTTTAAAGTCTGCTTTGTGATACTATTCCTCTCCTCTCCAGTGCCTTTTGGATTTGGTTTTCAAGGATATGCTAAGGAAAAGTGTTCCCACATGGATGGTGTGAGGGTCAGAGGCTGGCTGGTATCTGTGGAAAACTTAAATGCTCAATTCAGAGGCAGGAATAACCCCCCTGACCCTGCAGTGTGTACACTGGGCTGAGGTTCTCCATTGTCACTGTCCCCAGTGTCCCTGAAATACTCTGTTACCTGCCCGTGCACAGTGAGAATTTACTTCTCTCTGCTCAACATTTTTATAGGTATTTTGCTCTGCTGCTTGTATAAATCTAAACTAAATTTTGTAAATTACAAAATGGGAGGAAAGAAGGAAAAGGAGGGTGGAATCATTCTATAAGCTTCAGCAAATCTCCCCAACAAATACTCCATCTAGAGATTGAAATTTCTGGACTTTTTGTTGTTCCTTATAAGAAGAGAATTAGTTTTTTTATTGGTTTCTTAATCCCAACTTCATCAAAATTTAAAAAAATTACAACTGAAAAAGGAAAGTAGGAGTATTTTAAGCATAGTTTTCTCAATTCATGAAGAAAACTTCAGACAACACATTCACTTTCTTTTTTCATTTTTTAAAGTGCAAATTATATTGTTTATTTGAAGCAACTGACATGTCCTGTCAATTTGATTTTTATCATCCTTGCCAATGTGGGGTGATCGTGACTAGAACATTCTATGTTCCTATCTATAGAAGACAAGAAAAACCAGCATTCACATGGTAACAAATGTTGACAATTACCTTATAATTATATGTAGGTAATGTCACTGAATGAACTGAAATTACTGTGGAAATTATGCTGCTCTGTTATTTCAGTCATAGATGAATAGCATTCACTTTCTGGGCTAAATATAATTTACAAGGAACAGAACCCCCTGCCATTAATTAGCATGTGTATATTGTTCCTGATTCTATGTGAAGTGATCTTTATAGCACCACTAGAAACAGAAAGGTTCATCCAACTTTGCACTAATGCCTTCTTAGTGCTACTTTCTGGATTTAAAACTCATCAAAATATAATGGTATCATCACTACAGAAGTCTGGGCTTTACTTACTAATTAAATTAGGAAAAAAAAATAGTAGGAACAAGGTGTATTTTCTCTTTTTGCAATGGTTGATTCCCAGGTGTTTTGGATATTTGAGAACCATCCAAACTTGGGAAAAGACCAATTCATTTTCTGATCCTCCTGTATTTCTAAACAATGCCTTCAAACATCAGTTAACATGGTGTAATACACAAAGAATATCCCTGTCATGAAAAATATTATTCCAGATTCTCTCCTTTTGTTCTCATATAACTCTTAGCTGAGTAAAATAAGAACAAAAGAGGAGAATTTTGTGCTGTTGAAGCATGAGGAACTTTTCCTGGTCATGTTGCTGTCCACCTAAAATGAAATTAAACTTGGTGGGCTGGATGGTTGGTGCAAAATAGTTGAACTGAACACAGAACTGTTCACTCTGGGTTCTTAATGCTGCTGCAAATTTGAGAGAGGATGGAAAAATGGACTGGAGATTATACAAGAAACAAGTAACAACACTCACCAATGTACTCATCTTGATCCACAAAACCATCCTCATTTTTGTCTATGTCTTCTAAGGTTTCCTGGAAAACAATTTTGCAAGAAAGTAATCAAGAAAAAACTGAGAGCTCTGACTACCTGCCTTTGATCATTTAATGTTCTGAGGCCTTGAAATGCCCCTGTACACAAGGGAATGTAGTTCTCACTAAATCCAGTGTGACTGTTGTTTACACTATGAATATACAAGTATCCTTTCATGTTGAAAAAATTCCCTGCATGAATGAACTGCTTATGTTATGGGCAGATACCAGGTTGCATGAAACACTCAGCTGCTGCATGCCAGCACACCCTCCTTTTATTTTGCTTTAAGTCTGTGCCCCAAGATTTTCTTGATTCCATTTAGGAGCTATCTAAGGGCACTCAAAAAGTCTTTCTTATATTGAGACTTCCAAACCAATTGAGTATCATGAAAGGCACTCCTTTTTTTCCCCCATTTAGGTATTATGTGTGTGTGTCTCCTTCTAAACCCTGCCTGGAAAGGTTAGAGAAGCCTTCCAAGTTCATCCATAAAAGTAGAAACAATGGCATTGATTTTGCTTTGCTTACTAAGACAACAATGTTTTTCATGTGCTCAAACTCCTCTGGGTGAAGGAAAGCTGTGAATTCTTCACGGGTGGCAGCCAAGTCTCCGTCCAGATCTGCAGCTTTGAATCGTCTTTCATCTCTGGGCAGCATTTTCTTAAAACTGTGCTGATCAGTTGCATCTTGGAATTCTTCTGGATTTTCTGCAAATGAGTCAAGATGATCTCAGAAGTGTTTTCCTTTCAAACATACTAGCAAAACAAAGCTGTTTGAGTCTAGAAATAAAAAGGTTTATTGCCAGAATAGCTGATGTTCTAAATGGAAATTCTCTTCCCCATGAAGTTTCAAATTCAGGTGGTTTTATTCTTAAAGGTGACAGTAGGAGAAGTAAATTTCTGAGCAAGCCTTCTGTTGCAATCCAGAATAATGGATTTTGCAGTATTGTATATTATCCCTCACAGAATTTTTTTTTTTGATCTGCCTTTACAAGCACCACTTAGGCAGCATTTGGGGTAGACTTCATTCACAGAAGTTTTCTCCTTCTTTAGGAATCAATATGATCCACACAACTTTTCAGTTTCAAGAAGAGCAAACCAAGGAAACACAGTTTCAGAAGGTGGCAGACTGACTGAAATCATCTCAGTGTCTCTGCTACAGGGAACCTAACAATTATTTTCAGTTTAAAACAATGGCATTTTTTCAGGGTGTTCAGTGACATAAAAGGAATGGTACTTGATATCATTTTTAAAATAGGATCATTAAACTGACTTTAAAAATGAAAAATACTCATAACAATTTCACAATTCGTATGTTGGGAGACAAACACAGGTGAAAAAGACTGGGCTAGGAATTACAGATGGGAATTTTAAGTATTCATTGATTCAAGCCCACAATGCTGTGGGCTAATCTTGGGGCTGAGAAGGGTTCCAGGGATAATTCTGCAGAGACTGAGTGTCAAATATCTTCTTTCACAAATGTAACAAACTCCATTTTAATCTAAGGTAGACTTTGGAATTATTACTGCTACAGGAGGCTTGCTCTACAAATTGCCTCTGTGGTAGGTAAATATTGTCTTCTCATTTCCAGTAAGTATAAATGGTCAATTAATACTGATTTGTTGCTCTGTCAGTATTGCCCTTTAGCTTAAGTGATCTCTTCTCCTTCTCTTCCTTCATTAACTTATAAAAGCAAAGGGAACATGGAGGGGGGCAGGGGGAATTCAGGTATATTTTTTAATAAATGTTTCTTTTGCCTGATTTGTTAAGGATTTTCATTTGCAGTTGATCACAGTCTGAAGCATGTTATTCTGCAAGAATGATTTTAATCAATAACTTGGCTATAGCTTAGACACAGACTAAATTTTTAACATCCAGACTTTTTAGAGACTAAATTCACAAATACAGTTAATTAGACAATATATTACTTTTTAATTAAAGTACCCTTTTTAATGTTAAAAATAATAGATTTCTAACTGGAGGAGACTTTAATTCAGCTGTGTCAGTATATTTCATGATACCTCTACAAAACTTCTGTATGCTGGTGACCCATGTGCAAAGGGCTGCAATAAATAATTAAAAAGTGCTTTTGACCTCTGAGCCTCTATAAAACTTAATGTGAGCTTCAAGAGTCCTAAATGTGACACCAAACTCCTGGTGACTGCAAGGCAAGAGATCATATTTTATAATCTCAAAAATTCTTGATCATACAGTCTGAAAATGTTCTCTTACCTAGATAATAACCATATGTGGCTCGTTTGTATTCTTCCCAGGCAATTTTATCATCCTTGTTTAGATCATAATCTTTCCAAACTTTAGCCACATTTTCATAGATGTAGCGTTTCTGTACTCGTTTAATCCAGGCTTTTAATTCCTCTGTTGTGATATAACCATCTTTGTTGTCATCTATTCTATCCACAATCTTCCTGTAAAAAGAGATCAGCATCTTTACAGAGCTGGCAGAAAACCAAACTGCATGTCAGGCTCATCTTTATCTGGACCTGACTTTGCACAAAAACGGAGTGTCCCAAAATCCTCAAAGCTGTCCCACTGGTTAAGGCTTTCCTGCATTTTACCCATCATCTTAAGGAATATGCCTCTAGTCATTTTTCAGCATTGCTACCAATAATTCAAAGGGAACTTGCACAACCAAAACCAGTGAGCAGACAATACCTGGCTTTCTTAGGCTGTGCCTCCTATCACAGGGACATCTGTTTGACTCTGCCTAGAGGGAGTGGCCATGCTGGCTCAGAGCAGGAGACACCAATTCCACTTCAGGACAAAGCCTCTACTCAAACTTGCTGGAGGCAACCAGGGCAAAAATCCAGGACTTGGTGGACACCTGCAGTTTCTCCTTTGGCTTTCCAGCAGACTGACACCAGGGTGGAGTGAGTTCTATGTGTGATGCTGGGGATGTACACCAGGTACAGTCTCCCCTTCCATGCCTGCCCCTCCATTTGCTTCTTTTCTTTTATTCTCAATAAATCACTATTGCTGGTTTCAAAAAAGGGGCTGCTGAGTTTCCTTGCTGAATTAGTAAAGTGTGAATTAACTGACTAGAAAACCTTTTCTCTTTTGTATCAGTTGGTTGCCAGTGGTCCCTTTCCCTGCATGATGGACTCCACTTGTCACCAGATTTTCCCCACAATGAATTTAATTTAATTTGTTTCACTGGTATTTCTTTCTACTGTTAAGGCATTAAATGATTATGCTAGTAGCTCTTGGCATTGTATAACATGAAAGAAGTCAGGACTGTGTACCAGAAAATGTTTTGTGCCTCCTCCTTTTCACCTGTTTTTATAGGTCCATTGCATCCATGAGCACTATTCCACCCCACTTCTCAGGTGAAGATGGGGACAGTGAAAGAGTCTTGCCTACAGGCTCCCAAAGGCACAGATAAGAAGCTGTTGTATGGACTGTGGACCTCACTTTTTACTGTTGTTATTGGGATGACCAATGTGCTGCCACATTTCCTAAGCAAGGTAAAATGGCTTATAAATACAGCAGCATGCACTCTGCTTAGAGCAGCAGACTGTATGCTTCTGTTTTCTCTCAGAAATCATTTAAAAATAGCTTTTAATTAAATCTGCCTTCTTCCTAAAAGCCAATCACTTGCTGAGAAGTGACTCTGTAACTCACTATAGAAGTTGCCCATAACAAAAATGGGGAGAAGGAGTTCAGTATATCTGACTATTAAGCCACAAGATGTTTTTTAAATCCTCTTTTTACCTCCCAGCATGCTGCTATCCAAAATTACAAGGTTGGGAAATGCTGGAATATATGAAACTTTCCCAAAAGTCCCCCAGGAACCACATCCCTGATGTTGTGGTGCACAGTGCTCACCCCACAATGTGTCCTCTCAGAGGGCCACTTCAGTCACCTCTATTTAAAAGGTTACAGACTGTGGCTGTACTTTAATATGCCTGTGCCACCCCTCCAAAGGGCAATCAGTGAGATCACTGGAAGTTAAATCTTCTTCCCTTGCAGAGTTAACATTTGTAAAAATTGTTTAAAAACAGCTGTATTGTTAAATCATATCCCCGACTGAATTATCTGGACTAGTAAGTGCAGACCAATATTAGGAGGGCATGTCCATGATGGTGATAGAACTCATGAGAATCCAGGTCACAGGTCATGGATGCTGAGAACATGGTTTCTTTTGCTCCTTCTTGAAACAATGAGGATGAAGTCGATCATTTCTGGTAATCACTTTATCTGTTCACTCACTGAGACTACATTAATAGTAGTGACAGCTTTCAGAAGGATCAAGAGGTTACTCAAAGTGCTACTAAGCAGTGCTACTGCTTGTGGCAGGACCAGACAGAAAATTAGCAAGTGCCACTCCCTATGGAAGGGAATGCAGGGGGGATCTTAGTGAGAACATGCAGATATTTTAAACAATCTTCTTCGTGGTAACTACATTATAGGATCTTGCATTAACTCCTATTAGATTGAGTTCTGCTTAGTGGTCTGGCTTCCTGTAGATGTAAAGGAGGGAGAAGCAGTAAAGTAAGGCATGGTCCATGTTCTTTGCATAAAGAGCACCATGGAAGTATTAGCAACTGAAACACTGTGAGCAAAGAAGTCACAAGGCAGAAAACTGTGGGAAGATGCTTCAAGTGGACTTGTAGCTGTAAAGAAGGAATGGTTTAAACTCGAGTAACACTGATACAGTGGGGGCAAGTGCCCCAGAGGCAGGGGAGCTGCAGCAACACCCGGTACTTATTGCTGTGGGGCCAGAAAAGGCAGGAGAGAAAAACACCGAAGACATGAATTGTTGGCTGCTCCTCCGCAAAACCAGTGGGGTGTGAAAGAAGTCGAAACGCAGAGGTTAGACCCGCAGGCCACACTGGGGTTCAGGGTTCCATACTGGGATTCAGGGCACCACCCTGGGATACAGGGTCCCACACTGGGGTTCAGGGCACCACTCTGGGGTACAGGGTCCCGCTGCACAAGCCCCTCAGGGTGGGAAGGGTCCCGCTGGCCCCTCGCACACTCAGGCAGCGGCAGGCCGCCTCCTCCGCCCCGGGCCCTCCCCCTGCCACGTCTCCTGCCCGGGCCGGGCGCTCACCCCAGGCGCTCACGGCTCTCCTCCGGGCTGAGCTGGTCGAAGCTCCGCGCCTCCTCCTTGCCCAGGAAGGCCTCGTGGTCGTACTGGAAGCCGGGCTTGTCTTCGTGCTGCGCGGCTCCGGGCCGGGCCCGCTCCTGCCGCGCCGTGGGCTTGCCCAGCGCGCCCGCCGCCAGCAGCAGCAGCAGC
>JBBMKD010000216.1:2085500-2157083 GCA_037834095.1 Argya squamiceps | reverse complement strand
CGCACAGGGGCCCGGGCCGCGGGCACAGCCCTCGTGGGGAGCCGCGGGCTGAGGAGGGGCCGCTCCGTTCCGCAGCCGCCGGAGCGCCCCGAGCTCAGCCGGATAAACACCACGGCAGCTCGAAACACCGGGTCGGGGCTGTCCCGCCGCTGCTGCTCGTTCATCTAGAGCGGCAGGCTGATGATGGTTTCTGCTGTCATCCGAAATCGGTTGGGAAAGGACAAAAGTGTGATTTTAACACAAACAAACCAGCCCCTTCACGCTGTCGTGAAAAAAAAAAAAATGTGGGGAGAAAAGGTTGCCAGCGCTCTCACAAAGGGTGTTTATCATGATGGGGTCACTGGCACTGTCACTGCGTGGGAACCGAACTTGGGGTCCTGAAAATGTAGGTGAGGGCAAGCCCAAACCATGTAGTAAAGAAAAAGGGTTTGGTTTGTTTAGCCTAAAGTGAATTTTATTTTGTTCAGAATTGTGAAAGTCTCTAGGCAGAGGTAATTGATTCCTTTTCCCAATATGATTCTTTTTCCTATGTTATATGTGACATTCAGAACTTGAGAAACAGAGCATAGAGAAGACTGTCATTGTGTACACTACATTGCAGGGTAATGACCCTGTTCCTAAAGGGTCCTGTGCTCCACCACCAAGGCCGGTCTGCCCATTGTTACTTTGGACCTGAGGGTGCTGCTATTCCAAATTGCCACAACGGGTTTGTCAGCCCAGCCCACAGGGTGTATAAACTCCGTCTGATGTGGCCTTTGGGCGTACCACTAACATGCATGTGCAAGATGCTGCACCAGACCACAGCTTCCCCTTGGGCTGTTGTTACACTGGTACAACTCCTTTTGACCTAAACCTCACGCCTAGCTGAGCTGTGCCTGGTAGAGGATTTGGTTGTAATGACCACAGAAATGTGGTGTTGGAGTTTTCCGTGTGTGCTGTCTTCTGCCTTTTGTGACTCGTGCAAAGAGTAAATGAGAGCCATGCAGGGCTAGTGCTGGTTTGCCTCAGAAACATTGGCAACAACTGCAGACTTCAAACATTGAAACAGTCAAATATGTTGGTTTGTTACTTAATTGGACAGAGAAGAATGGTAATGCACCCCCTGGAGCTCAGTCACGAGAGCTGTGGTATGCATGTGGCAGCATGAAAATGGCTCAGCTGATCAGACCAGCTGTGTTTGAGTTTCCAAAGTTAGTGAGATGTAATCCTTCTACGGTGTTTGGGTTTGTTTATTTGTTTGTTATTAAGCATATACCTTCAAAACCAAGTCTTCATTAACATATTCAGCAATCCCATATTTGTACAATAATTTAAATATTACTCTTTTTTGTGTCTTGGTCTTCTAGCATTCCTATCTCTGCTTCCTACATCTATGATATGGTTTTTAACATTATTACTCCAGAGGTGAGTTCATGCTGAGGTGCTAGATTTTTAGCTTGCATATCCACAAGTGCCAGAGTGTGCTTCTAGTTAAGAGACAAGTCATTTGCATGGGTAACAGGTAGGCTTTACTGCCCATTCACCCCATCAGTGTTGTAATCAAACATCAGCTTGATGCTTGATCTTGGCAGCAGAGGGATATGAAGTTATTTGAGGGATGTGGGAAATGAATTTCTATGTTTTGTTGTCAGAACAATTTGGAGGCACTTGTGTGAGGGGAGCTACAGTAGGAGAAATGCAGAATGGGCTAAGTGCATACGTGGTTTTTCACTGGAAAGCCTCCAGACACTGGGAGGCTTTGCCTCAGGGATGTGGGTTCTGCCCGTCGGAACATTTTAATTTTGCCCTGTGTTTGGGTTCCAGTGAGAACGAGCCCTGAAATGCAGTGGTCTTATGAAAGATGGGAAATCATGAGTGTTCTGATCCCTACAGACTTGGTTCGGGACCATTGGTAATAACAATAAAGATTTGATTTATCCAATATGACTTTTTGTGGAAAAGGAATGATATTGCCATTACTTGTCCTTAGAGGGCTGAAGTCTGAGACTGTAATGCTGAGAATAGGCTGCACATTCAGTCAGAACAGTTGTTGATCTGGTCAGTCTTAGCATTGCCAGATCTTTGTATCACTCAGATTAACATTTACAGATTTTTCTGTTGGGTTGTCGTGACCTTGAACTCTCAATTCTCTGTGAAGAGATGCCTTCTACTCCTTTTACTCAATTCACAAAATGGTAGTTTTCTCTTAAGTCTTTTATCCACAATGCCTGTTTATTAAGATATTTGTATTTTCTGGTTCAGAGATATTACTTTGAACATCTCTGAGAGAAACTTACTTCTCTTGGGTGATTAATTAGTTTTAGAGTTTGTGGGGCTGTTTTCACCATCCACACTTCTTTCAATAACATATCTTTTTGTACACATAAGGTTTCTTTGAAACATTGCAAAATACCAGATCTGCAACATTGACAATGTTTTTTAGCAATACATTTATGCAGGAGCAGGCATGCTGGGTAGTTCATAAGCTTTTAATGAAACGCTGGCAGATATTAGGGTTTTATGGGCTGGAAAGCAGTGCAAATCAAAGAGCTTTGCTTACTGTTTATAGCATTTTTCCTCTGAATCTAACAATATTTATCTCACTTTTTCCATCTTGCATTTTGCTCTTCACATATTTACTTTCCCTTTCACTGATCTATTTAAAGCCAACAAACTATTTTGTATGAAATATATGTAGAGTTACAATACTCCTGTCACCATGGGTGTCCAGTCACGGGGATAAAGCCTGAGATGACTTATTTCACATCTGTCTTTGTCTTCAGTCTGCCTTTATCCTAATGAGGTTACACATATCTTTAGCCAGTGTTTCTGGACATCATTAACTGTGATTTCCCTGAGGCCATGCAAATGATCCCTAAGGGCTGCTGTGCTTTCTGACTGCCTGCTGGCTCATACCTGCTCTTGTCATACTCCCCATAGCAAAGCTCTTCTCAGAGCATACCTCTATCAGTATGTTTTTCTAGTTCTATCTGCTAAAATAGTCAAAATACTTGATAGTATCCTGGTGCTATTAGGAAGTAAAAATATATGTCTGGGAGAAGCAGGTGATTTCTAAGTAAACAAAAGAATTTGTTTTTAAAAGAAACTACAAATGGAAAATATTACATTTTTTTTCTCCTCAATTCTACTATATTTTGTAAATCTGGTATAATTGCAATATTTCTCTGTACACAGAAAATATGGTTGGTTTGAATGGATATGAGACTTGTGTATGCCACCTCAAATTAGATTATAGAAACATATTTTGTGCTTTTCAGAATTATACTTTACATTCCAGTTAGCCTAATGTGGTTTACTCAGGTCACAGTATCAGCACTGTATTTTAAAGCTTTGTCTTTTCCTGAGGACACCAAACACCTTCTTCAAACTTGTTGGAAAATTTTCATTGACACCAATAGACTGCAGCTCAAGCTGTTTGTTTACAGTGCAGCTGTATTTTATTGGAAATGTAACAGTATCAGCATTTCAGAACAAGCTTTTAATGTCTAATTTACTTTGTATGACCTAGCATTAGATACCATGTGTTTGTACTTCCATCCAAATTCTGCTGGGTGTTCATTGCTCTCTTCAGCTTGGGTGTACAGGTGTAGATGGACTTTTTGTCTCAGCTCCTGTGGAAACCACGCAGCACAATCAGATCCCAGCCTGCAAACAGCAGCAGAAACTTTGCAGGAGAGGAAATAGGGGAACTTTCAGAGAACCACTTTGATTAGGCTTAGTTTTGGCTTGTCTTGACTAGCTGCTTCATCACAACACTGTATCTCTTGTCTTTTTCTTAGCATGGGTGTAGTCTACATCACTCTTATATTCTCTTCTAATCATCTTTTTGTGCCTATTTGACAGAAGAAAGTTTCATGACATGATCCATCCAAAATAATCGTGGCCTGTGCTATCAACGAAGCTGACAATCTCATTTGCTCTGCTACACCACTTTGTCTCTTTGCCATTCTCATCTGCTCATACTGTAAACTCTTTCGTTTATAGTATGGAAACTTTGGAACTCTACTCTTCCTGCTGATTGGTTTCTGCTTGCTACAACTGGTGACTGTTTCCACTGATTTTCTACTGAGCCTGTGCAATGTCTCTCTTCACTTGGACATAGTCTGACTTGGTCCTTAAGGTGTCAATAAGCAGTTAGCAACAATTTTGAAGCACTCCTGAAGTTTTTCTCGTATCAGGAATCTTTGTGATTAGTGTTTTTTTGAACATGTACTTTTTCAAGTGTATGAAAAGATCCTTTGCTGCTGACAGTGTGAATCCGTGCACTGTATGTGCAATTTGCCCTGGTAATTACTTATGTATGGTGATAACCATAGCAACATCCCAGGTAGATAATGTCATGCAAATTACTGCAGCTCCAGGGATGGGAGATGTTAATACAAGTATGTACTTGCACCCCTGGTCTTCAACATTTTGCAGTGACTTTTCCTTTCCCTCCCACAAAACATGTTAGTTTAAAATTTCCTTTCCTTACTATGATCTAGGAAGCAGAAGAAAACCTCTTGCTATGTTTCTCATTAGTATTCACAGGGGGAGGGGGGAGGATGGTCCTTCAATGTTTCTGTCATGAATAATTTTGTATGCACAGTGGAAATTCCACAGTGTATGTAGGGCATAAAAGTCTAGAGAATTGGATACAGTGCTGGGCTGTGTTGTGCTTAAACCCAAGTTCCTGTGCTTGCAAACATGGAGTGTGAGCACATGGGGGTGGAATTGCAGCCACAGATGTTTGGACTGAGGTGTAAAGTCCTCAAATCAGTGACAGAAGATGTGGGAGAACAGCCTTGTTGTTCAAAGCAGAGACTGCTGTAGCTGAGTGCTTATCAGGCCCCGTGCATTGTTACTGAAATGAGGAAACAGCAGAGAAGGAGCTGGTAACAGTTATCCCTTGTTTGGTCATAAGCAAGAGCGACAAAAAAAGTCTGTACAAGGGCTGATCTGAATATACACTAGTCCTTGTGTTACCTTAGAATCCTAGGTGTATAAAAGTAATCTATGACTAACCTGTAACAAGAGTCTTTTGTTAAAGATACAGAAAAAGCAGACAAGGAAATTAAATAAGTAAAGATTTTGCTTTTTTTGGTGAAGAATGAAATAGTTGCTGAATTTGTTTTTCTTTGGAGTTAAACAGTGAGAATGTTGTTTTAGTGCTGCAATCTATGCTGAAGTTGCTGATTACTGAAAGCTGCACTGCCCCAGCCTTTAAAAGAGGAAATACCCTGATAAAAAGAGAGTGGAGATTTGTAGAGAGTGACAGACTGGTGCAGGTAACCACAGTCACAGCTAGATCACAGTTTATAAGGGACATGATCCCAAAGCAGGCTGTGCTGTTCAGTGGGCCAGCACTGAATGGTCTGCATCATAAAAACATGGTCTGTCTCAAACAGGACCATGGGGGAGAGTACAACCAAAATATTGAAGTCACTGAGAAATTTTATTTGTGCTAGAGGTAGTATTAATTAACTGGAGGTTAAAATATTGCTAATCTGTATCCCTTGGTATCAGTACAGGCAGGTTTGCCACTCTTACAGGTCTGCCAGCAAATCCCAGATTGTAAAGTGTAATCTTTTCCCCTCTAATTTCTCTGTGATTTAACAATTGAGTACTGTGCCCAATGGTAGCACTGACAGCACTGTTCAGCTGTGCCAGCCTCCCAAGCAGTGCAGTTTGAAAGGTGCCCTTGTTCAGGTAATCCAGTTTGTTGTCAAACCTTGCCACGGCATCTGAAGTTAGGGACACCCTGGTTTACACTGTAGTATTTCTTTCAGAGGAAACCACCTGTTAGGATGCCTACCTAAGAAAAACAAACTGCATCAGAAAGAAATATAGAAGGTCAGACTTTTTAATCATTTGACAGAAACTATTGAACCTAATTATCTTCGGATCTTGCCTGTCTGCCTACTTTGCATTTAAAGGATATTTCTTCCTCATTTCTATTTTCAGCATGTGATTGTCTGAGAATGGCTTCTCCTTAAAACCCAAATCACAGCAGAGCAAAGCAGATGCCTTGGAATTACAGGCATAGCCTGAGGCCCTGGCAAGTTAAATACATATTTCTTCAAAATAAAATTTATAATAGCTAGACCTCCTAAAAACCTGTCCATAGGCTGGTTTCTGACCAGTGCCAGAGTCAAAGAAAACACTTGAGGGCAGTTATCCAGTCCTTTGGTTCCCATGGCTAGGATGTCTGCAGAACTGAACTGACCTCCTCCTAAGTCTGGAGGATAGTGGGGATCAAGACTGGCATAATTCTTGCTTCCTGGTGACTTTGTTGTGAAAGTGCATCTCTCTGTGGTTTTGATTTATTGCTGTTGTTCACAGAGTGAGATATGATTAACAATGTTTAAAAGCAAAAAGGCTGCAAGCAACCTAGGAATGTCTGAGCAATAGTGTCAGCTGTTAATGAAACTCGTAGCAATTGAAGATCTTAAAAGTTCGTCTCAGAATCTGCTGACGTTGCAAAGCTTCCCTCAGAGCTGCAACACCATTCCAACATAGAAGAGAAAAGTGTGCATGAGAAAAGATCTGTCTAGGTTAATGCCACACGTAGGGCTAGTGTTGGATTCAGTGACTCTGATTCCCTGCTCTAATGAGGGTGCTGCTTTCCTCCACCACATTTTTTTGGTTTGCTTCTAGCTAACCACACTAAGGGAACCTGCCAGCATGTGAAATCCTGCTATATTAGCTAGCTGGGCAGTTTGTATTTAACAAGTAGGTATGTGTTATCAACAAGCAAAGGAAATAATAACATCAAATTCATATGTCAAGAAGGTAAGTGTTTAACAAGTATTATTTGACGTACATGATTTTATTTACAGTCTTTTCTCCTCACTTTTTCTGCCTCAGCAGTTGCTCACCTTTGCTACTTTATGACACGAGTTCAAGGATACATTGCATTATCACAGACATCCGTGGAGAGAAATTGGCTCTCATTAATAAAATTGTAAAATCAACCTACAATAAAGCCTGCTTTTGTCCACGACCTCTTCCTCCTGGATGCAGCAGTGAAACACAGCCCACAGCTCTTGCTGAACGTTTTTAACCCAGGGTTAAAATCTTCATGTGCAAAGGTCAGGTGTAGAAAGGACTCATCACTGAGAGATGTGTAAGTGCTGTAGCTGCAGAGCAGCCTGGAATGGAGATATCCAGGGGAATGGAGGAACTTGGCTTTCTTTCCTGGCTCTTTTGTAGGGCAAAAGGAGTCTGTTCAATGTCCACCAAAATCAGCTGAAAACATCTTAGTAACTTTATTTTGTCAACGATGCAAAGCAAGGCCACACAGCTTTTAGGGCATGAAGTGCACTATGCTGGAAGCAACGTGAATTCCTTTTGCTCCTTTTTGCATCACTAATTTTTATTTATCACACAAAATCATAAACTGCACATAAACTTAAATGCAGACATAATGTACATTACTATGATAATAGAGAAGCCATGCTCCTTTAGCCAGACAGATGAAATAGAAATAGACATATTGAATGAGTTCTCCTCAGTGGAATGTTCAAATTCCTTATTTTTTCCAAATCTTTAAATTCTAACTTGTCTGTTAAGGATAAAAAAGTATAATTACACTAAAATGTGCTTTCAAAGGATAACACATCAACTAAATTTCTTGAGACAGCAGCATATGAATGTCCAAAGACTTGGTTGAGAGCCTTTCATACAGGACCTTGCACTCAATATCTTTTCCATGTTTTGTTGTAGATTGGCTATTTGGAATTTGCAAACCATTCATGCAGAGTACACAACAACTATAGTTTTGAATGTGCATAAATACCACTCCTGTAAGTAAGGTTAGCTGCTAAAAATATTAATTAAGGGAAGTCTACGTTTCCATTTATTGTTTTGCTTTGAACAAGGTCACAGCAACCAGAGCTTAACCAATGATGAGTACAGCCAAAGTAGATAGGCAAAGCCAAAACACCTGTGGGAAAACATATTAACTAGTGCCAGAATTGTGAAGTGCAGATTTAAATAAACTGAGTTGTGAACTGAAACTGGCTACAGTAGAGTTGAAACTGTCAGTGAAGCAAACAAGCTCATTCTTTGCCTGTGAAGTAGCATTGGAACACATTCTATATACAGTCTACATTAAAATGTAAATATGGGATTACCTTTTAGGTTGTGAAACAGAATCATACAGGCAACAAACATTACATCTTGGGTCTTCTGTGAGTGAAAACTGTTGTGTCAAATATGGTTAGATTAGTAGGGTTGATGGGCTTTATTCAAGGTTCCTGGGATTTATCTGCCAAGCATAAATAATTATTTAACAACTAATAGGGCGAGGCCAGAAATATAATAGCTTTTATGTTGAAATTAACATCAAGTGATCTGTAGACATCTGCTAAGCAAGCCAAATGTGGTCTATGTGCTGTATGTTTTGCCTCACTGCCTCAAAATAACAAGCAGTGCTTATATTTGGAGGGGCAGTTTTCCTTGTTGAAGTGGAAAAAAAATGTTCTGATAGAAAATCACTTGCACTGTTAGGATCAAATGTGTGATGAACATTAAATAGCCCTACAAATTTAAATAATGCTCAATGTTGAGATTTCAGCCTTGCAAATGCTTATTTCCTGATGTGTGCTTACTGTGGTTTGGAAGGAAATGAAAGTTCTCTTGTTAGAAAGAAAACAAAGTATCACCCAGTATATTCCAGCTCTTAACTGTTTCAGCTTTCTGGGGCCCAGTAAGTGTGGGAGCCTGGGCTTCCAGTGATTTTATTTTTTTCATAATGACCAGAAGGGTGAGGGAATCCTAAGAAAAGCCACAGCATTTAGAGAGCCTGAAAGAGTTCCAATAGCAAAGACCCTTTCCAAGCAGATACTGGCTGTTGCCTTGCAGGGACCTGCATTGTGTGTGTAAGTGTTTGGGTGCTGTGGATGCCAGAACAGAAACTGTGCTTCCTTTCCTTGAGAGCACCAGTGTTGGCATGGCCTCTTTGCTTTGCTGCCTGTTGCAGTTTGCCTGCTTTCAGGGCCAACCATTCAATCTTTGGCATCTTCTCTAGAGGTCTTGGCCTTTCCTCTGTTTTAAAAGTATTAGAAGGAGGTTGAATTGCTGAGTGGGGAATGTAATCTTTGTGAGGCCAAGTCTAAAGTTATTTGTAAGCTCAAAGGGCTGTACTGGCAATTTACTGTGTACTATGGAGGAATGAATGAGAGACTCATATTCATTGTGCTTATCTATGCTCAAGTTCTTTATGTCCATATTTAGATCTATTAACACGACAGGATTAAGCCAACTTGAATTTCTTGACTGAACAAAGCACTAAATGGCAGAGCCTCAACAACAGACCCCATAAATGTGTACTACCACCAGCAGCATGACTAACACTGGACCCGATCTCCTGTGGGGTTTGGCAGTGACACAGAGGATGCTGTTCTGTACAAGCTGGATTCCCTTTCCTACAGGAGCCTTGGCACCAACCTCCCTGTAAGCTGGCTCAGGCTTTTGTGGGGGCACTGAAGGCTGGACTCAGTGTCTCTGCCCCAGGCTGTCCTGAATATCAGAGTGCAGCCTCAGGCTGCTCTGGTTCCCCCTGCCAGGAGTCCCTGGGAATTTGTCTGCCAGTTGGGTTAGCCAGAACACACAGTGCTCCAGCCAAAGTCAACTTCCCCCTGTGAGGGTGACCTCAGTGAGGAAATGTCAGATGCTGCCTGGGCCAGTTTTCAAACCACATCTCACCCTTCCCAGCAGGGATTTCCCCAGAAGGTAAGTGGCAGCAATTTCTGTCCTGTGCTGGCAGATCGAGAGGACAGAATTAGAGAAATGGGACAAAACATCTGGAGGAAGAGGGCTGTTGCATTGGCAAATCATGAAGCAATAGAAACGTAGAATGGTTTGAGTTGAAAGGGCCTTCTAGAGGATCATCTAGCTCCAAACCCCTGCCATGGGCAGGGACACCTCACTAGAAGCCAAGTTTAGACTGTGAGATTTTTCTTCACTGCTTCAAAGCAAAAATGATGAGAAGGAAGAAATTCTGTTTGCAAAGGCCTCATCTTAGCTTTCTGTATTGAAGTAGTGCACAAAAGAGTTTGGAGTGTCCTGAGGTAGGAATGCCTCAGGAATTTTTTTTCACAGGTGAGGCTCCTTGTCCAGTACAGGTAGAGCAAGCAATATCCAGGCTGGACAGAGAGCAGGCAGCCAGGTCTGTTGTTTGGATATGGTGGCTCTGACTGCTGCAGGGACTAAACATGGACTTCATTCTAGGTGGTATAGTTGGGCTTCATTGCAGGCATTCATCTGATGTGGGTGAGGAAGTTTCACTGTACCCTTTGGTCTTGGTTTTCTGAGGGAAATGTGAATTGCCAATTCCAAACAACAACAGGTAAGAGCTCCTGTGATGAAGGTGCATAACAGCCCATTCAGCTTTACTTTGATGATGAAGTTACTGCTTTTAGTACCAAATACATAGCAAGGCAGTAATTTCTATGCATGTTCTAGGGTGGTGCATTATTGCATTTTAACACTTGACATGAGCATAATTTACACACAGTCACTGCTTTGTCTCTCATGAAAAACAAACCCAGCAGATGCAAGAAATCTACCTAAAGATTTCATGTTATTAATGTTTACAGCATTTGTTGTAGTGCTGCCTATTAATTACCACATTTAAGAGTGTGCCCTTCTGCTGTGAGGGGTAGGTGTCTATTTGGAACTATGATTCTGGAAAGAATGTTGACACTAATTCAGCATTGCTGCATCTGGAAAGATGCTGCTCTCAAGCAAAGTGCAAACTGGGACTAAGCCTGCTGTGAAAAGTGACACTAGCTTGGTGTAAAAATGGCTGTGAGGGAGAAGTAGACCCCCTGGTTTCAGAGGCTTCTTGCAGTCCCAGTGCAATACAAGTCAGGGGAAAATAGGCCATGTGTTGGAGGGAGCATATTTGCTAAGGCTGTGAGGCAGACCCTGGTCAAAGGAGGGTGTATGCAAATGTGAAACTCTGTCTCTAGTCCTTACCGTCCTCCAGACAGCAACTTCTTTCTCCTCTCCCAAAGGAGTGCCTTTACTGTAGCCAGGCTTTTTACTGGAATTGCAAAATTTGCTGGGTAAAGAGCATTGCTTTCTTCTGTCTGTTTTCCTTCTGAAAGTGACTCTAACCCTTTACGTCTCCTTTTGGCTGTCCTTCATGCTTCCATCTGACCATTTCTTCCTGTGTGAGTGGAAAACCCTGCTGTGTCTCTAAGTTCAGACACTGTTGTCATCAGGGAGTTGTGCCTGGCCCTGCAAAGGGGCATCACACAGGGGATGGAAAGGTGAGGAAAAGTGGCATCATTCTGTGGAAAGAAAAAAAGTCAAGTAGTCCCCAGTTTAGCATCATGCCCACTTACTCTTCTTGTTTCCTGCATCCCCTTGCTGTCCTGTGGCTGGCAGGCAGGGACCCTGGGCCTGATGAGGTGCTGTGCACTTGTTAAGAAGCAGCTGTAACTACCTCAGTGGTGCCTGAGTCATGGCCAGCCCCACTCTTGTATATTTTGATTCTGTGTGCTGCTCTTCAAAGAGTGGAATTATTAGGTTCTCTGGAAAAATTACAGTTTGGCCTGTCATTATGCATCTGTCTCTTGCTGTGACCAGGGACTTTTTTTGTTTGGGTCTGTCTTTATCTCCATAGGTCTGCCTGACAGAATGGAGGTGTGATTGTAGCATGTTGGCCTGTCTTAATTTAACCATCCGAGATAACAGCAGCAGTGAGGAGGCAGCAGCACTGGCCAGCAACCAATTTATAAAGTCTCCAGAGACCTCGTGTGAGACACCAACATATCTCAAGGTATGTTGACACTGCAGTAACTGATGCTTGCAGAGATACCTTGAGATATCTGTTAATAATTTCACAATGACTCAAAGGTAACTTAGCAATGACTGAGTTCAATAATTGTCACAGTTTATTCTGTGCTTTTGGTGAGTTTTGCAGCTTGTCCTGAGTACCATGCTGCTGTGGATGGGATACACTAGCAGGAAACAGGGATAGTGTTTTACACGAGTAATATGAATGTCCATCCAGACACATCCTCAGCACATATGGAACCAATGCTAAGAGACTAAAGATGAGGCAAACATAGAGAAGACTCACTCTATCTAGAGCAATTTTATGCCAGGGGAGGGATGGGGACAAAGCAGTGTTTCCACTCCAGTGCTGGAAGCATGAGCCCATGCCAGAAAAATGATGACCAGAACTGTTGAAACCCTCCCATGGTGCCTGATTCTGGAAGATACAAAGTGCTGGCAGAGCCTGTGTCATGCTGCAGAACATGCTGCCAGTGCCTCAGAAGTGGTAGAAATAGAGCATGAAAAGTGGGCCTGCAAGCCCACCTGATGACACACGGCTGTTGCCTGCCACAGAGCCATCCCCAGGGCTCTCCTGGTTTACCCCGTGGCGTGGCTTATGTAAACTGTCAGGCTAATGAGGGCCCACAGAGCTGAATGGAGCTCCTGGGCTCTGCTCTGCCAGCCAGGGCTTCTCCCTGAGCTCTGCCTGCCTGCTCGAGCCTAGAGATTGCTTCTCTCGTCCTTGCAGGTGGGTTTGGGCTGCTAAACCAGGCACCCCATTTCTGTGCCCCTTCTCTTTCCTGAAAAAGGGCTCTGCTTCCCATTCAGTCCAGCATAACTGGACCTTTGGACTTGAAAATAATCCCAATCTTTTGGCTAACAAGATTTGTCCTCAGGACTTTTTCTTGCATTCAACTTTAAGCATCATTTTTACATGCTCCTAAATTTGATAGGGCAATGGGAATGACCAGCTCATGGAGATGGCCGTTGTATTAAAAATACTATCTACAGTGTGTTCTAAATGAGATGCACTGCAGTTTTTCAGCAGTCATTCAAGTGTGCTCCCCATAGTTGTAGGCTGGCTGTGTATCACTAGCTTTGCCACAGGAGATGTGATCTACATTTAGGACGAGTGTCTGGCCTGGATCTTTCTGAATCATTGTTTCAGTGACACCCAGAAAAGCACTCGGGACTTTGGGTAAAGCTTGCCGAGGACAACAGGAGCGATTAAATAAGTGATGTGAAAGCCGGGCCGTTTGTCCCTCGGTTCCGATTGGAGCCGTGAGTTTCCCGCCGGTGAGTTTGGAGCTGCAGAGCCTCCCTCCCTTCCTCCCTCCTCTGCCCGTCCCTCCGAGCCGGGCCGGCCGCACTGCAGCAGCCCCACCTGCTGTCGGACGGGCAGGACGCGGCTCCCTCCTTCCCTCTGCCGTGCCAGCGACTCCTTCCCATCTCTGATCGGCCTCGCTCACCCTCCTGCCCCCTTTGGCGCTCCCGTCTTTGCGCTCCTCGTGTTTGTCATCTCTTGTGTTGACTCTAAGGATATCTTATCTCGGCTTGGAAATCGCTAAGTAAATTTACACACGCTGCGAATGCTTGATAATAATAACAACGCTAATCTTTTGCTTTTACTAGCATTTGATTTCAAGAGGTCTCAGTGAAGAAAAGGTTATGAAGGCAAAGATATAACTAAGGTTCTTGAGATGGTTTTATTCTAGAGGGTTACTTAATGTATTTTGAAGTTTTTTCTCTTTAGAAATGACAAGACCACATAAAAATCTTCCCAGAATAAGAAAGAAAACAAATGAGTCTTTATAATTGACAATACTTGTAAAAAGGACAGGGTGATACATGATGCATTAAGGTACTTTTTCTTTATACTGCTGCTTTTATGAGTTTGAGATGAGCGCAGTGATCAAGAGGAAGGCTTATTTGCACCACAGATTTACTTTGAGATGAGGGTGCGTTTGGGGGAGGAAAAGATTTTTATGTCTAATGGCTTTTAAAAATAACTACATATGTATATATATATATTTAAGGACAAATTCTGCAACATACTTCAGTTCATGTGTGTTTTCAACAGCAGTTTCGTTTTAGTCAATGTGGATGTTGCTGAATTAGGATCTAGGCCATCAACTTTACTTCCCCTAGAAAAATACCCCTACAGTTCCAATGATCACTATATCCCCAAGTATCTTATTTTAGAAGAGTTTTTAGCCTACAGGGTGACATATTGCATTTCATTTGAGAGTAGGGAGAGACTCAAACCAGCAGAACTTGCCTCTGGAATGAGGTTCCAAACACTTTGTTTTGAGGATTCCTTAGATTCATGGATTAGAAATGTGGAATTGAGAGTGCAGGCATATATGTGTTGTTATTCCTTCTTGTAGAATATGGTATGCAAAGGTAGAAGTAGAGTGAAAAGGTGTTGCTACTTAGTTTGGGGTAGTGTAGGGATAATTGATATAATTTGTTTCCAAAGCAAGTAGAATTAAATTTCAGCCATTATCTGAGATGGACAAAGCTTCCTCCAAGATACCTACTCTGCAAAAACCCAGCAAAGCAGACTCCAGCTGACTTTGGGAAATCCTTTTTTATTTGCGACATAGCATGTGTTTTACATCTGGACTTATAAAATTTTTATAAAAAATCTGTTATTAAGCCTTCATATGTCATTTTGATAGGTTGATGGGACAGCTAATAGACAATGTTGAGCCTCTGCTCATTTCCAGCACATTGAGAGTTGGATTCATCAGTCAGGCCAGATTTTAAAATATTATAAAACAAAAATATGCTTAACCACACGTTCTGAATGCATAAGAAAGGTATTTCTTTTATTGATTATATAAGCTACTTCTCAAAAGATAGTTTAGACCTTAATTTTTAAAAAGGATGTTTGGATTTTTTAGGTGAGTAAATGTTTCTGCCCATGTCTCTGCCTGATCTGCTTTGTGCTTGTGTAACCCAGCAGGGAGAGCACAGCCCTTTTTGATGTTCTCAGACAGGGTGAATGTACCTTGCTTGGAAGATGAGGGAGGCACAGTAGTGGTTCGTGTGCCATGTGCAGGTTCTCCACAGAGGTTGCACTTTACTCCACAAGAACTTAAAATGTCACAACTGCCACAAAGTGCAGTGAGTCCAGAAACTCAGGGCAAGATGTACAAAATAAAGAGAAGAGGGAACAACCTAGCTGCTGCTTTTCTTGATGTCTTTTGAAATATAAGCATAGGTTATATCTACACATTAGAAATTACCTCTGATTGACCCATATAGATATATATGATGTTTCACTCAGTACTAAGTAGCTGGAATTTGAATTGTTTTCTTAGTATAAAGCATCTTAGTGGATGCCTCTGATGCCAGAGTCATTGCAGTGGTGTGTAACAAGTAAGAATGTGCCCTGGCTTTACCTTACAAGCAGGGCAGTCCTTCCCTTTCTAGGAGTATTAGATTCATTTATCTTGGGGTCCAGCAGCACCCAGGCTGAGATATCAGGTAGTCACAGCTGTGTGGCAACTCAGTGTTCTGGTATCTGTAATATTCCTATATGAGTGCAAAGTAGATTCAGATGTTTGGAAATTGCAAAAGGGATGAAAAAAGTTTATTTTTGTGAGTAATTCAGTAGGCAAGCAGGTCATCCTTTACTACAGTTCTGTTTCCAAGTAATGTAGTAAAGGCTGATGAACAGGGATGAAGCTTCATGACAGCCTTTGTGGAAAGTCTTGTTTCTGTTACTAGGCACAGCTCATAACCAAATGGAGCACTCTGAAGTGATTGATTAATCTCTTCTTCAAATGCTTGTTAATAAGTTGGAGACCTTTTATAAACATAGCAATTAAACAAATGTATGGTCATGTCTATGCATGGGCTCCTGTCAGTCTGCTCACTCAAGAATGTGGCAAAGAAGGTGTATTGACTAGTATTTCATTGTTTACCCAGGGTTTTAGCTAAACATGTTAGAAAGGTCTGAGTTAGCCAACAAACTGACTATCCCTAGATTACATGGCTGAGGTAAGATTTGCAAGAGGAAGTTTTCAGTTTATTAAACCTACAGCTAGAGTTGGGAAAAAAATACACAGCATTCTGGGCATATGAACCATCCTTTGGGCACTTGAGAGGGATTGATGGCAGTATTTGCTACATTGAAAGCTCAGTGGATGTGAACTTATGTCTGTTTGGCTCAATTACTGTGCTCTGAGCAGTGTAATTTAAATATTGTGTGTTTCCGGAAGGTTAACATTGCTGGTACACTTCATGCTCTTCACTGTAAAAAGCAAGCACTTTAAAAACAAGTGACAATCTCCCATTTGCCACTGTGCAATCAGTGAAACTGTTCTGTTAAGATCGAAATTTTCAAGGCTAAAGTCAATTAGAGGGGGGAGGGAGGTTTCTTAAATTTGTTAGTCCCAGTGAAACAGATGCAGAAGTAAGGCTGGCAGTAAGAGATAGGCAGCACACCAACCAAACTGGGGGCTAAATTTCTTTATATAAACAATACTTTCAGGGGAAAGGCTGTGCCCTGGGGCCAGAATTGCCCACCCTTGCATGGTTTAGAAACTTGTCAAAGATCTACTGTCACTGGGGCAGACACTTGCTGAGTGGTGTGACACAGACATGAATTCTGCAGCTTCTTTGGGAGCTTAGTGCTGCCACTTTCCTGGTAGCAATATCCCAAATATCCCATGTTCAACCTGGAGCGAGCCATGGTTTTACTGGAAAGGAGTAGCTCGGTGTACATGCCCTGAGGTCAATGTCTCTCCTTGTGATCATGAGGATAAACCCTTCTCCAGGCACCCTTACACAGTGTTGTGCAGCAGGGAAAGGTATGGAGTTAGTTTACATTTATCTATACATTTATATATATTTAGAGAGCAGTACTAGCACAGTTCCAGTGAGGGAGAGCAGAGCACAGACAGGTTGCTGTGCAGCTGGTCATTGCACAGTGACTATTGCAGTAATATGTTCCTATAGCTGTGTTCTAGGATACAGTCCCAGTCTTAAATGTCATCCAAAGTGAAGCTCATTTTGTGCTTTTTAATTTTAACTATTATTACCAGTTTCCTAGCAAGGTTTTGGAAGTCCAGCTGCAAGTAGCAGACTTCACAGAGAGGCTGTATATATATATATGTTTAGATTATCTTGACTTCCATTCACTTAAATGAAGTGGCCTATGATTTTTATGTTATAGGACATAGAAAAAGATGCACCTGCCAGTTTTATTTCTGCTTTTATATTGTTGGGAGAGGTTTGGAAGTTTGATCTAAGTATATTCCCAAAAGTTGAGATGCTCCTCTGAATCTTTTCAGTTTGCTGGAGGAATATTGTGATGGGGGATTTTTTGCTGGAGGGCAGCCCAGGGTCTTAAAGGTCCATTTGAGACTTATAACCTCTGATTCTTGGAATCGAAATGTAAGCCCAAATTATGAGCACCTATATGGGGGTTTCTAGTGAACTCAATGATAGTCTTGTATGAAATATGTGCTGTCACATGCTGTGTTGTCTTCTGGGCAGATCAAAAATATCAACATTTCTCATGAAGTAACTCTATTTTTGACTCAGTAGCAAATGAGCAGGAGCTGGACATGACATAGAATGGAAAAGAAAATGAAATATGAACAAGAAGAAATCTTTCTTTAGCCATTTACAGAGTAGCCATTTGTCAGCAGCTGGTAATACATATCTATTTTAAGGAGTAGAAGAACATTTGAAATGTGCCACTCATATGTGATTTGAGTCCTAAATGTAGCTTGTGGTTATGAGTCTGTCTTTAGCATGTTGCAATGTCCTGCCCCAAAGCTTTTTGGTCACATAAACTTATCTCAGATTTAATTTTGTTTCACTTGTAGTATTCGTTCAGGGGTTGTTACAGTTTGTTTGCTTTAAAACAATCTGTGTGATTTTTCTTTGCATTTTGCAAACCTCATCATTTTGGAATCCTAAATGAACTGTTAAAAGAACTATTTATTATAACCCTATTATATGGATGTATTTTGACAAAGAATGTGCATGAACTTGATGGTGCATCAAAGTAAAAAAACCAAAATGGGCTTTGACTTTAAGGAAAAGACTTGAACTACTTGAACCACTGTCAAGATCAAAGTATATTTTATGTACTGGAGTCCTGATTCAGCAAAGCATGTAAGAAAGAATATCAGACACAGTGAGCTTTCGTGGCAGCCAGTGAACATGATTGCATTTACTGCTGGGATTCTTGCTTCTCAAAAATCCCAGCCGAACAAAACAGTTGCCAACAATGAAGCCATCAAAAATACTATAATTTTTCTTCATTTTCCCATCCTTGCACAGCATTCCTTACACAACTTGCATTATTCATAATGAATTGCTTTAATCACAAGGACTTAAAATTTTAAAAGTTCCTGCATTTACAGATCCGTTTCTCTTGGTAAGTGTGGTTGGGTGACAGGAAATAGCTTGTGTGCTTTTCCATGTCCATGGAGAACATGTTCCATGTTCTCTTTATAATGATGTGGTTTCCAATCCATGTGTTGCTTCTCTGAGAGTGCATGTCCTAGTAATCTTTTAATCAGATGGTAATGTTGCATGCAGTAGACTTACTGCTCTTCTCCATCACCAAGAGTCTTAGAATATGTATGCTGACACCAAATAATGAAAGCAGTACTTTTTTTTCTTAACAGAAAATGCCTAGTAAGACACTCTGGTTCCCTACATCTCTCATTGTTTCTCAAGCAGACCAGTAAGGGCTTTCAGCCAGACAAATGTTTTATGGCAATAGCACTTTATGTTTTCCCAACACCCTTCTTCTAAGGGTCTAAAATGCTTTACAGCACTAATAAATTAAGGCTTAGCACGTCCTATGTGGTAGGTAACTATTATGCCCCTTTTATGAGGGCCAGACTTTGTGGAATAAGCTGCATTCAACATGCCAGCACACTGAGCAGCCATTTGGGGTTTCATCCCAGAATGATCATGTGAATGCTGTCTACAATGGAGTCCATAAAAGAGGTATCTACAAGGCAAAGCACTAGGACTTTTGGAAGCAGTGTTTGTCTTTGGACCTTATGCAGAGAGCTTTAAAAAAATTGTGAAGAAATTATTAGACACCAAGAAAAGTCTTGCAAATAAATTCAACACGCAAAACTCTAATAAATGGTGAAATGAAGGTTCATCAGTCTGGAAAGAATAGTAGTGTGGAAGATAGTATGGGGGAATCAAAGGAAAGGTTTTGGAGTGGAGAAACCCTGACTAGATTTTCTTGGCTGCAATTAAAAATGTACAGGAGCATCTGGTCACCCCATAATACTTCAGCTGAGATAAAAAAAAGGCATGACACTGTTAACCATGTTCATTCCCAGCCTGAAACCTAAATAACTCTAGGCAGCTGCACTAACTCAGCTTTTAAATCACCACAACTGAGCTGCAGCTCTGGGTGGTTAGATGAACAGCTAAAAGACTTTCAGCAATGTATTTGTGTCTGAAATCTGACTGGTGAGACCCCACAAGCCTATGCAGGTGTGTTAAACATCTGACCACCTCTTTTGCTCGTGCCCCCTTGGAGTCTCCAGGGACAATAACCACTTAGGTTTGAGGAAACACCAAATCAGGGTGGAAGCTGTGACACCAAACATATAAATCCTCAGGAACAGAAAAATCTAAATTACTTTCAAAATTAAGCTCAGTCATTGTATGGACAGACACGTGGGGTGTGATGGTTTGGATTAGCTGGGCTCAAGACATTGATCAGGGTGGGACCCCTCCCAAGATAAACTAACACCATATATAAACCCAATGCTTCATGGCATGCTTTTTTGTTAAGTTGTTAAAAAAATCATATCATACAGGGAAAACCTCATTATTGTGTTAAGATGAAGTGGAATACAGGCACCAAGGAATATCTTCTGTTCTGAAATATTCATAAGTTTTTTTGTTTTCTTTTTCTACTGACACAAACAGTCAAAAAGCAGCCTGAAGGAAATGTCCTTCGCTTTTGGAAAATGAGTTGGTAATTTATTCACATAAGGCCATGTAGTCATTTTGAATTAGCACATTGTGGAATCTACTAATAAAATGAAGTCAGTTTACATTTTAAACAACCTTTAATATTTGTAAAAGTAAATATCCCTTAATTTCTCAGCAATTTAGATGTAATGGAAATTGTCAGAAATTTTAATTTCTCCCCGTTTAGCTCACTCACAATGGCTGTCAAACAGTCAAGTGATATGACGTAAAGTACTGCTAATCGTTTCAGCACAAGACAGTACTTCAAAGGTAAGGCAAAGGATGTGCAGACACTAATGAAATTTTATTATCAGAACATAGAACTAGAATTGTGACAAGAGACAATGGTTGCAGTGACATGCAGCTAGAATGTTAAGCTTCTGAAATCTCCAGGCTGAGTCTCGCAGACAAAAATAGCTAAAGCTACAGACTTCTTAATAGTCTTAAATGGAAATTGAATGGGCTCAATTAATCAAATGAACAAACTGTAGGAGATTACAAAAAGGGCTCATTCTGTGTATTCTATTCAGGCTATTAACCTGCATGGCCACTGTGTTCTCTTTATAATGATGTGGTTTGCAATCCATGTGTTGCTTCTCTGAGAGTGCATGTTTTTGTAATTCATAGGAAATCACGGAAAGCTCGTAAGACAGCAGGGCATGATGATTTTTTTAAGCATCTCCTTTGGCAGACCCTGCCTAAAGCGAGTCTTATTTCACATGATCAAGCCAATTCTGTCTGTGAAACAGGACTGCATATTTCTGGATATGTGAGCATAAGGAGTTTGCTTCAGAGCAGATCACTGGTGCCCCCCAGCTTATCCAAGGTAAAATGACCAATGGGCATCCCTTACTATTTTGGTGTTCACTAAAAGAGTATCTACTTTACAGAAACCTGTGAGAATCTCTCAGGTGTTAAAGACACAGGTTTGATGTTAGTGGGTTCACTTGAATTGAGTCCTAAAGTATTTGTAAAGTAACTCTCATTGTCCTGTCCTCTCCTCATTCTTCCAATTCTCTGAACTGTGATATGTGTCCTGTTGCCTTGTCAACTTTGGCAGCTGCAGGGGGGGAAATAAAAAATGCCACATGGAATCTATTAGATTTACTTTCTTCTGAATGTGAGTTAAACTTGGGTCAAAGGGATCAAAGCCTGGAAAGTTCTCTCTCCTTTGGAGGGCACCTGCACTCTGATATTGGGAACTTGGTCTCTGATTCTCAGATTTGTCTCATTAACAATGCCTTCAGAGATAAAAAAGTATTTGAGAAGGGTTGGAAACAAAAGATACCCTTTCTGTAAGCATGTTTTGGGCCCTTTTAGAGAATTCAGTCCATTTCCTTGGAGTTCTGTGCAAATATAAGGGCGTTAGGAAAATCACACCCAGCATGGATGTGAGAGTAAGGAGCTCTGCTGCAACTGGCACAGGACACAACCTGTGAAAGTTGCAGCAGAAGTCTGCAGTGTCAGGCACTGGCTTTCCTTCCTCCACCTGCAGAGTAGCTACTGGCATTGGGGAAGGACACAGAAGTGTTTTGAGTGTAGAGATGGGACTGGAAAATTGTTGGTAGACTCCTCTAGTTGCCCTGGTGTCCTTATAATACAATTTCTAGCTTCATTTTAGATGGGGGTGGAAGGTGTACTGTTTTATTTAGGAGATAATGCTGCACCCTGAGAGATCTCTTGGCAAGAAGGGAGATTTTCCACTGCAGAAGGAAAAGGTCACAAAAATCATGGAATTTAATAGCCCTACCATGGAATTCCATGGCACTGGCAGTAATAACTGCTTTCTAAATAAACAGGCAGGGCCACAGTATATATCTTTCAAATGTTGGTTTGGCCTGGCGGAAAAGTCCAGATTTGGAGTCCTGATCAAGACTGCCTGTACCTGGTGCTTTCTGCTCAAAGCTGCTGCATTTTTGTTCCAGGCAATGGGGCTGTATCTCACTGTGCTTTTCCCTGTTCTCTTCCTACCATGGCTACATTTTATTTTTCCCATTTTCTCTTAAAATTTTCCAGTTTCTCTCTCTCTCCCTCTTTGATTTTCTATCCGTGTAGTTTTTATTCTTGCAAAGGCCGAAAATAGACAATTCCCATTCCCTTGTGCTATTTCCTGTGCCACACTGCCACTCCCCTGCCAGTGTGGAGTGTAAACATGTAAGGATTCAAGCTATGCTAGTACAGATGCTTGCCAAGGGCAAACTGTAACCCAGAGTGCTTGATCATTAGCTGAAAGCAAACTGCACATCGTACATGCACATATGTTGTCTGTTTACAGTTTTGATTCCATTGCTAAGTTATGCAAGTCTACCAGTCAGGGAACAAAACCAATGCCACATATGTTTGGTGACTAACCAAAACCATGATTTGCCCTCACAATAAAAAAAAAAGTGTGGGGGGAGAAGAGTCAAAAGCTTGTATTCCACTTAGTAATGCAATTTGGAACAGAGGTGACAAGTGGCTTGAAAATATTTTGGTTGTTGTGTTAATAGTAAAAGCAGAGCAAATTCTGAATGGGCAACACTCAGCTGTGTTGCTGCAGGGAGAGCAAACATTGCCACATGGCTCGTGCAATGCAGCCAGCACTGTGCCTGCCCTGAATATCTGCACCAAACTGCTCCCCAGAATTTGCCTGCTGAGGAGCAGCTCCCACTAAGCTTCAGATTCTCACAATTAGTTCATATGCAGCAGAATGCTTTGGAAAATTGGGCAGAAAAGGAATCCTTACGACTTGTTTGTTCCAGAAAGGAGTTCTCTCTTCTCCTGGCTTTAACCTGGAGCTGAAGGTTCTGGACAATAGTGACATGGCCCCTGTCCATCAGCTCCAGTGTGCTGGGGCAGCAGCTCTCTCCTCACTAATGAGGGTGTTGGAGGATTAATGAATTGGAGATTATAATGTGCTTCTGGGGTCACAAAGATGTTTAAAATGGATGGATCTGTAGTGCTGCCTGTCGTATTCACTGCCAGCTCCTATGATACCTTAAAACCCCCATCAGTGATGGCAGGGAAACTGTGGGAATGCAGAGTCTCACCACAAGGGGAAAGGAGAGTGTGACTGCCTGGTGGAAAGCTTCTTATCTTACTGTGGTATTCTTGAACAATAAGCTTCCTACAAAACCTCTTTCATGTAAAATTCACATATATCTTGGAAGGGCTCTTAATTAGACAAAAAGATATGCAAGGAAAATTCAGATTAAAAATGTGTTCTTACTGGGAGACAGAAATTGTTGTCCTGGCAACAACAAGCATCTGTGTTTTTCTCTTTCTTCTTTTTTTTTAATCTTTTTTCCCCCCTCCTTTTTTTTCCCTTTTCCCCCTTTTTGTCTCTTTTTCTCTTTTTTCCCTTTCCTTTTTCTTTTTTTTCCCCTCTTTTTCTCCCCTCTCTTTTTTCTGTCTTTTTTCTTTTATTGGCAGGGACCTAGCCTTGTATTTGCAGTACCCTGAAGAGGACTTTTAGGTTTTAGCTGTTTCTGTGAGTTATTATGATCAGGGTTAGTCCTTCAAGCAGAATTTCATGCAGCACTCTGCAGGGGAGGTCTTGATGCTGATTTTTTTCCTCATGGGACTCAGGTTGATATAAAAGTGGCCTTGCAGATTCAGGTTCATTCTTGGATGAGAAGGTCTGTCTTAGACAATGAGCCACTACTCAAATTTTAGTTAAAATGCATTTACATACTTCATGGAAACAACAGTTCTTGGAAATTAAAAGTTTATATGCAGAGGGAAATTATATGAAACGTGTTTATGTTCAAATTAAGGAGGCTCTTGGCAGGTGAATAGAAAACTGCAGAGCTGACAGGCTTATCTTAGTGTACTGGTACTAGTATTGTGTATTGGATTGGGATAAACTATTAATTATAAATCCAAACCTTTCCTAACAGAGTTGAAAAGGCACAGACAATATTTTGGTAAGGGGAAAAACCTTGAAATTGTCATAAACCTCCTCTCTTCACCTTTAATACAACCCCTTGGTTTTTAATTACTCCTGTAAAGTGGAGCAATCACAGGATCCTCCTGTGACATTTTCAAGTTTTCTGTCTGCTCCACTTACGAGAAACAAATGGGTCTGCTCAGCTCCATCTAGATTGAGTTTTTCATGAAGTCATTACTTCTGTCACAGGGACTATTTTCAAATTGAAAAATCTGAAACAATAAATGATGGTGAAGCAGTTAATAACTGTTAAGAAATCACATTTGGAAAATTGCATTTAAGCAATAACCTTTCTCCCTGTAATTAAATGACAGAAAGGTCCTGGTTTTAATTAAGTCAGCAATTTATAGTTATGAAGCTATACTTCACTATGCAGATTAGAAGATGATAGGTCACAGAACACCCTGAGTGCATTTTTAGCAGAGCTGATCTGGTAATTACTCCACTGTTCAGTGGTGACCACAGTGAACCGTATCTCTAGATTAAACAATTTTCTTTTCCCTGCTCCATGATGTATAACCAGGATGAGTAAATGTACCACTAGGACTGCATCGAACATCTTTAAATTAAAATGGATTTTAAATGAGGGGGCATGAGTGAAGAAAGTAATGTTTGAAGAACAGCGGTAAAAATGAATGGGCCACTAGGCAAGTCTTGCAAGCAGAGAATATATCATTGTTTTACAGGGCTTTCTATCTTGTGCCTGAATGTTTGGTGCAGATTTATGAGGAAGTAAAATGCTAATGTTAGTGTATTTATAAACATATGATGGGGGTTTCATCTATAATTTATTCCCAAGCCCTGCATTATGCAGCCTATGAAAGAAAATGAAATGCTGTGTTGGACAGCGAAAGGGTTCATTAATACAGCTTTCACATTTTATTTAACTAACCCCTAGCTCATATTACACATTGATTATTACATTGTGAGATGGTTTTGAACGCTTATTGTGTTCTGCTCCTCAGGCCTTTTGCTAGCAACTTCAGTAAGATTTCAGCAGCATTCTGCTGTCTTATTTCAAGTAGCACTAAGTATATTCACTTGGCCTTCAGGCATATCAACAATGTATGCATATTTATGGGGGGTTTTTTTCTTAAAGATTTGGGGGAAAAGAGGTAGAGTACATTGTTACATTTTATTAGTAAAATGTGTTATTTTAGTTAGATACTCACAAATAGCCTGGACTCAAGTTGTACCACAGAATCAGTTCCAGTCAAATGTAACCAGTGTAAGCTTTGCTGAACCAGAGTTTGTAAATAAGGAGTATTCAAATAGCACTTTAGTTCACAGTTACTACTTCCTTTTACTTGTAAACAAACTAATTCATTGACCAGAATAACTTCTTTAATGGTCAAATTAGCTATCAGTGTAAATTGCCAGCGCTGTGTGGAAATCTCTTAAGATTTGCCAATCCAGTCTGAAATTTACTTACCAAGCTCAATTTTCCCATGTATTACAACTGAGTGCTTGTTGTGGGGGAGGGGTGGCATGTGTGGAAAGGGATGAAAAGCCAGTTACAAGATGATATTTATGAAAGTGGACATCAGTAACTATTGACATTAAGTGAAGACAGCAGATGATGGTTTTCAAGTTTACTGATACAAATACTTGCTTGCAATTCCTTTTTACCCTGATTGCTGGGTGATTGTTTTATTTTTATTCGCAGGGTTTTTTTTAAATCTTATTCTGATTCTCTCTGACTTTAACAAAAGGGGCTTCAGCCAGGAGTAGGCAGTGGCAGGATTATATCAAGGTTGAATTTGTCTAAAGAGGGCAAGGAAAAGAAAGCCAAAAGTAGCATCTCTCAAGAACAGTTACTTTCTTCCAGGTTTTGAGAGGGATTTTTTGGGGGGGTGGTGGGGGAGTGGTGAGGTTTTTTCCATACAGTCATAACTTTATATTTGCTGAGAGCATCAAGGAATAGTATACAGCACTGAATATCAGGTTTCTAAAATATGCAGTTGTTTAACTAAATGAGAAATTGTTTGAATAATAAGCCTGAAATCATCTCATAGATTCAGATGTCTTGGGAAGTTTCTTCTTTAAAAAGAGGGTAAATCTCCACTATGGAAATTCTGGAATACTGGGAGAATATGAAAAAGAATGGAAACATTTTTATTTCTTTTTCCTTCTCCTTTCCATTTTTTTTTTTCTGTTGATGGGAATGACATTTAATTTAATTGATGACAGAGCTTTCCCCACCACCACACACACATGCACATACACCTCTCCACCATGTTTAACCTGTATGGAAAGAAAAAAGCTTAGCACCTCTTTTGTACATCTACCTGTATATAACTTTGTTCTGAGGCACAGTTCAGAGATGATGGCTGTTGGTTTGGTTTAAATGTGGGAGCAGAACAAGGGGACAGCTCTGTGGCTGCTCAGTGAACAATGGGAATTTGGCCCACTGGTCATCCAGTGCACGGGATGTATTTTGGACACTCTACACAGTCCTGGGGAAGCTGGGCAAACAAAGTAAGCAAGAGTTATTTAGCAGAGGCATGCCTTGGGTTCAATGACCTTGGAATATTTTCACACCACTCAGTTGTGAACTCTTATCAGAAGCCCCCCAGTTTATCAGTGTAAGAACACCTTTCTTCGTTACAGTTGGTTTGTCTTACTTCCCTTTACATCCTTCTCTCTTTCTTTTTTGTTCAGTATTTTTATCGTACTTTTTTTTTTGCCCTTATCTCTGTTGCTGTTTACAATCTTCAGTGGGTACCACAGCCTATCAGGGTGAAGATATTTCAGAAAGCTGCCATCTAGAAGCAATCCAGTGCTTCAGATTGAATTTTAGATGTTTTAAAAGGTTTTATTTAGCAATGGGTGTCATTTGGAGTTAAAAGGGTAGAGGTGCAGAGCTGCAGAGCCCCAATACCTTAAGATGCAGCACTTATAATGCTTTCTGTGTAACACTGGGGACAGGGTCAGAATAACCAAAAATGCACACATATCCATACTCCAGGGTCTACAGTCTCTGCAGAACTCTATGAAATTTTAAGCACAGAGATGAACACCTACTCTTTTCTGGCAATTACTCTCTGTCACACCAACTTCTTGTTATCAACAGAGCTTCTTTTCAGCTTACTGGAAGTTGTTAAAGGCAAATGGAAATATGTGAGATTTTAACCGGCTTTCACAGAAATGTGAAGTTGTTCTCAACTCCTGTGTTAAGACAATTACCTAAATCAGGATTTGTTTTATTGCTTCTGAAGAGCATGAATTTACCATTTTGCCTTCTCCTGAAACAGCTGGAATTACTTACTCTTGGAGGTATAGATTTCCTGTCACTCCTTGCAGAGTCTAAGAAAGTTCATGGCAATATTCCCTGTAGACAAGGCCTTTAAAATGGCTGTCATGAGGCATGGAGATGTAAAGTAAGTTGATGACAGAAGAATTATGTGTGGGACTTAGCCTTCAGTGACCATGTACACCTGCCTTATAAGGACATCCAGGGCAAGTCTCCCTTTGAGACAGCCCATTCTTCCTATGTTACATCCAGAAAAGAGACACACAATTAAGGTGGGCAGGAAAGCATTATGGAATTATGAATTATGGAGAGGTACATACTTCCTGATGTGTTTGACAGCAGAAATCAGATAAGGAAAGCTGATGAATTCCTATACTTCTCAGGGGAAAAAGTGAATTTGAATCAATGTGACAAAAAATTGTCAAGTGGTACTAGCATGCTTTGGAAAAAAGCAGTAAAATCCTTCCCCCCTCTCTTTTACTATGGAGTTCTTGAAGAATACCTTTTTGAGCTCACTTTAGGCATGGTAGCTTTGCAGAGAAGCCTACTGGAAAATGCTGGAGTACTTTTACCCTCCCATGAATCAGAATATTATCTTCTCTCTCAGCACTTTACCTACAGGCAAAGATGGTGATACTTACACTGACTTTCCAGCAATCTCTGCAGCTGCTCAGCTTCTGATCTGAAATTCTGCCTCTAATGTTGAAACAAATACACTGATCAGTTTTAATTATTCCATTGGCTCACTGTGGTGTTAAGAAGAAGCAGAGTGCACAGATTAACATGATGGGTATTAGGATTTACTCATGGCCAGGCTCCTTTGGCCAGGCTCTCTTTAATGATGTGGAGGTTACATATTTATTATTTCAGTCAGGAAAGCCCTTGTGCCAGGTGCTGTACAAGCAGAACAAACAGCTGTCCCTGCTGTCCCTGCCCCAAAGTGTAGGAATATTGAACATCGAGGTTGCAGCGACCACAGTTGTTCATAAGAAGCAGAATGCCAAGCTGGGATAGGGAATGAAAGCTGTTATTAGCTAAAAACTTTTCCCTGTGTGTGTCGTGGGCTCATGCATACTTATCTCCACATTTAAAGGCTGTTTAAAGGGAGCTCTGAAGCCTTACAGCATTTTATTTCCAGGATTGCAATGTCACCACCATGGATATTTTGTCACCATCGATGTTAACAAATTTTGGGATTTGAAAGTAAAATGAGAAGCATTTAGAGTCTACATAAACTAGATCATGCATTGTGGTGAGATTCTGCCTGAAACATGAAGCTCAACTTTTAAAAGCAGCTGGTCAATTGACTCTCTTCAGGAGGTCAGTCAGGACACGGACATGAAGAACTCCATAGCAATCTGAGCCTTGGTTCCTGCAGTCTGTTTGGGTCAGTGTGTTTTGGGGAGTAAATTAGAATAACTTTGCAGAAACTTCAACAGATGCTGAGGATCAAACTGGAAAGCCACAAACACCAGAGCCCTGTGTACTCCATTCTGTCCTGTAGTGCACCTAGAGCTGTCAGCCTGGACTGCTAAGTTTGTACAGCAAAATATTGGATTTCTTCCCCTTAATTTTATTGGGAAAAACATGAGGTTTATTAAGCTGAACCCTCCCAAAATTTTAATTTTTTCTTCTGTCAAAGTGAGTTAGTTTTCCTTGTGACAAAAGTGATCAGCCTTCTGTTTTCAGACTCATATTTTTTGGTCTCTGCTTATAAGCCAACATTCAGTTTTAAAATATTATGCATTTTGCTGAGCAGCCTGACAGTGCCACCAATAGATCCCTCAAATTCTCTCAGATTTTTGAAATCTCATTTGGAATATTTTACTGAATTTTCTGCTATTGCACTTGGAGAAAAAGTGATCAAAGAAGCCATGACACAATGCACTTTTCTTATGTACTGTTTAAAATTGCCAGATTTTAAAAAAGCAGATCACTTATACATAAAAATCCATCTATTATTCTATTCTTAACTGCAGATGGTAGTATCATGCTAATATTATAATAAGATAGTATGTAAAATTTTAGAAACAGTCCATTAATGAGAAATTGTTGCTCCTTGTTCATCCAGCGGGGTCTCTGCCAACCTTGCTCCAAGGGCAGTCAGTAGTGTCATGTTGTGTAAGTGGTCTCTGTTACATTGTGCTCCCTGTATGAGCTGCAGACTTCACAGCAGGACACTTTATCTCTGATTGCATCACTCATGTCTGGCAAGAACAGGACATCTCAAATGCTGTTTTTACACTTTGCAACACCCAAATGGGAACTGCAGATTATGTTTGCTATGTCTCACCTCAGGTGTGGTATTAGAGTGCAGTTGTCTTTGTGCACAGTCCCATCCTTAGAAGCAGTTTTGCCTGGCTTAGGGTGGACATTATGTGGCCTTTTTTATCTGGCCACAAATCTCTAAATGGCATCTAATCTAAAATGGCAGCATGTATTCTTAACTGAGCTTTTTAAATTTTAAGTTTTCTCTCTGCATTGTGAATGTATAAAAACCTTATTTAAAGCATTTCTTCTGCGAAATGCCCAATGTGGGCAAAGACTGAGTGTTAAATACATTATATAAGGGATGGTATTCACCTTTGTTTGTCCCAGCACCTTGCTGTGTCTCCCCATCAATTCACTGGGACCTGGTGAAGGTCACAATCTGTGCCTGAGTCACCTATTGAAGAGTAAGCACAGCAGCACACTGGGGGCATAGCAAAGCTGGTTGGCATTGGGGTGTTAAAGGGGTTTTAAGTGTTAAGGGGAGGGATGCCATGGCAGTAGCTAAGGAAGTGATCTGGGGGCAGTATTTTTGTGTGGTATCTCCAGGAATGGGTTGCCTGAAGTCTACAGGGTGAAAAATGCTCTCTGCAACGTTGTTGGCAGCAATTTGCAGTCATTTCTGGTACAAATGGACACAGCTCTGTTCTATTTATGGAAGGTTCCTGTAATGTGCTCAGGCCTCCCACTGACTTCAGTGAAGCTGTTCCCACTTACAAGGCTGGTGAACCTGGCCCATGAACTCTGCCAGTCACTCATCAGGTCTGAGATACAAAGCCAGCCTGAGAGCTGACAATATTTCTCTAATTCTGAAGATTGCTATCTTGGGGTGGATCCAGCAAGAAAGAGATATTTTACGTGCTCAGACCGAAAATCAAGTGCTTAATTTTTTTTTGTGGAAGATTTGTCCATTAACTTTAATGAAGCTTTTTTTCTAGGCTTACAAGTCTGAAGAGAGCTATTAAACAAAAGGGAGAGAGTTTGCTTGCCAGGCATTTTCTCTGCTCCCTCAGTTCTGTTTCTTTATAGCCAGAGAAACACTTTCAGCCATATATCTTTAGAGCAATGCTAACACTTAGTGACCAGTTAAGTAAATCCCACTTGTTAAATTCTTGTGGCTGCATTATGCTGGGAGCTTTACTCTAAGGCCCTGTTCTGTCACTGCTTGTTTTTTCCACTTTAAATGAAGTGACTTGGATGGGATACACAGATTGGTGATGCAGGAGAAATCTTCTTCTGCGACTGAAAGGTGGCACCGTGTGGCACTAGAGCTGTTATTTGCCTCTTCTATGAAAGGTAAGCCAAGAAATGCTTGATTTCCTGGACCTCAGGCTAACAGGGCAAAGCCTGGATGCAAGCCAGGCTTTAGATGGACTTCTTTACTTCTGGCTCTTACTCCTGAATTAGGAGTCAAAGGATTTGTGTGGGATTTGCTACCTTAGGTCTCTTCAGTGCATCCTTGGATGAGTGGAATTAGAAAACTAAATGGTAGTGAGTCACTTCAGAAGCAGTGCCTTGCCTCTGCGACACCTGCAGTGCCCCCTTCCCTTCACAGTGGTGGACATAAATGCCCTGAAAAATCTTATACATTCACGTTTGGAATTCCAGAGCTTCCTTGGGACAAAACCTGTGCGTGCCCCTGTCTTTCTCCCAGACCAAAGAGACAAATGATGCCTCCAACGATTTGCCTGCCTTCTCCACAGGGAGTGTGTCCCTCCTGTAGCCCTTGCACTTACCAGCCCCTCACTGCCTTCACAAGCACCCAGGTACCACATTTATCTTTCTCTCTTCCATGGGATTGAGGCCTGTGGATTCTGGGTGTGCTGAAGTTTAAGGTGGGCACCTTATCCCCACAAGTATCAGCACTGTTGTAATCTTGCAATAAAAATATCTCAGTTTATTGATGCACCAAATCTCTTATTTCCATTACAAAATACTGTTTAGAAGTCATAGCTCAGGAGTTCTGGCCTAATTTCTCTTACAAATGGCTTATATGGATTTCTCTTGCTAGAAAATTAATTGACCATACAATAAACTATTTTCCCTTGAGCAGGGACTATTCTGTTTCCTATGACGTTACAGTAAGCTGTCTTTGGGCCAAATATTTAAAGGTATTTAGGTGCTTAAAGATGCAGGTAATGTGAATTTTCCAAAATACCTAGCTGCCTAATACACAATGATTTCAGTGGGAGTTGCCATCAAAGAGCTTCTAAAAATCCCACTGTGCACCCATCTGCTCCTTTAAGCACCTGAATTCCTTTAAAAAACAGGTCCTTCCCTCCATCATTGGAGACAAGTTTTATTTTTCCTAATGTAGACACAGCTTCTTAATACATTTTCTCGGGTATTGACTTCTACCTTTAGCTTATTTTCATTGTTTTGATTATGATGTCAAATCTAGTTGATGATCATGTTTATGCAGTTCCAAGCAGAGCGTGGGCACACAGCATCTATCCTTTATGACACGAACTTGGCACAGGAGCTCGTGTTAATAAATCAGGGCTAAGAGGTTTGTAGGCAAGCAAACTGTCAGGAAGTTACTGCAACTTTTTCAGTGTATTAAATGATCCATGTTTTGTTCTAACTTTTCAAACCCTCTTTGAAAACTGGTGTTCTGTTTCTCATTAGTGTGTCTTTGATCCAGTGAAAATATCAGTCCCTTGGGTTAATATTTCACCTGACTATAGGGCCATGTAATTTGCTACGACACTAAGTCAATAGGTCTCTGCTGCCTTACCCCAGCAGGACTTGTATGTGTAGGCAAAAAATTCTCTGCAAAACATGAATAATGTGGGTCTAATCAAGAATTTATATCTCTGGTTAACCAAAGGAAAAAAGTGGAGTGTGAACATCCGTCCATCTAGGCACAAAAGAAGCTTGAGGGAAAGAAAACATTTCACTTTGTATCAATTCACATTCTCAATTTAATACATAAACAGGAGTGGCAGGACATGTACATCTTGCAGAGCCACAGAAATAGCAGTAGATTGATCTATCATTATTTACTGGCTTGGCCATCCTATTTGTGTGCTTTCTGTTATAATGTACTTGGAAACCTCAGATGGTCCTTCTGCATTAAGCTCCACCTTCTGTCCTCATCTTTCCCTCTGGCCACCCCATGCTACATTCTGAAATTTTAATTTCATTGCACAAGGTGCTATAGAATGAAAATAAACATTTGTCTGTGGAGAATTTGCTGAGTCTGGAATATTCAGTGTGGCTTAAGCTAATTTAAAAACAAGCTACTAAAATTGTGCTTTTACTTTTTAAGGCTTTTCTAGCAATATTTCATTCTGTGGTCCAAAGGAGTGAAGCATTTAGGAATATGCATTAATCCTCACTGGGAATTGATCCAGAGCTTGTTTTAAGCATATGCTTAAGTGGTTTGTTGAACTGGGGCCATGGCTGCCCAGAACCATCTCTGGATGAGATTTAATTGAGCAAAGAGAACATTTGAATTCATTTACTTGTACTTATGGGGTTTGAGATAGATAGATAGGTAGATAGATAGATTAATAGATAGATGATATATAGACAGATAGATTAGACTGATTGATTTTTAAAGAGTTATTGATGAGATTTATAAGGAATTGTGCACATGTGATATTTGGATTCACTGTGAGATAAAGGATCTGATCCTCTTGCTATGACTCTGCAGAAAAAAAAATCTCTTTAGTGCAATATGTGCCTGATACTGTGTCTAAAGAACAAGCAAATACTTTGTTATATTTTCACTATGCTGAAAACAGATCTTTGTTGTGTGGATTTTGATCCTTGCTTGGTTTTGGCTTTAAAAGAGAACAAATTTTAAAGTTTGTTTTATTGTATGGTTTCCATTTCTGTCCTGGGCGTGTGAGGAGGAGGGGCCCTGTTGCAGAGGAGCCTCGTGCTCTGGTTGATGTGTTAGCTTTCACTGACCCACTGCAGCTCATTCATGAGTTCTCAGCTCTGACAGGTTGAATGCCCAGAGTGGTCAGTGATTAGACTGCCACTCCTAATATTCTCATCCCTGCAGTCATCAAGCAGGAAAACAGTGACAAGCAAATCTAGGCATCATGAGAAATGCAGAGTCTGAGAAACCACAGACTTTGGCATCTTATGGCATTTACTGGGCCCACAGTGGCATTCAGTGTGATAGCACAGTAGTCTGGAGCAGAAAAGAAACCCAGAACTTGGCAAATAAAAAGTAAATCTCACAGGATATTTGTGCCTTGTACATTGCTGCCCCATGCCTTAGGGGTAGGAGAAGAATTTCAGAGTCCTGGGTGACTCCTTTGAGCTTGGTTGTTTTGTGTTCAGTTCTGGTACTGAAGAGGTCTGACCCTGAAATTTCAGGCCATCTCTGGAACTCCAAAATCTCTATTCATCAAGACAAAATTCTCAATAAAGTCAGTGTGAATTTTGCTCAGACTCGGGGAACTTAATCAGAACTTAATACTTAATGTTTTGTTTTGTTTTTTTTTCTCAAGAGGATGGTTTAAATCTTGTTTATCACTATAAATGGGGACTTCAGACCTCATGGAAGACATTCTATTTTACTAGATTTTATGGTACTGGAACACAGCTTTTTACTGTTTTAGAGCTTTTTCTGACTGATGTGGTAAAATGAGATTTCTTTCATTTCATTTTGGCAAATTTTGTTTTGCACCTGTTTTTCTTTCCCATGATTTGTGCAGATTTGGATCCCACTCCTGCCATTGTCCTGACTTCTGGATAAGTTTCCAAGGAACATTGTTAATGTCTTGGGCTGAATTCCCTGGGCCAATACCAAAGGCTGAGATGTATGCACTTGGTCATGACGTTCACCTGGGATTTGCTGAGGCCAAAATTAAATCAGAGAAATCTCCAGGTTGAATCTGGGTCTCCTGTGTCTCTGGTGAATACAGTAATGTCTTTATTCTCTACAGCCTTTTTTTCTTACAAAAAGTTAGACTTCTGAAAAATATTTCTCTGACCTTTTTCCTACCAAAAAAAACCCCAAAAAACCACCAGAATAGGAAGGGCAGAATTCCATGAATCAGTATTTTCCAAAGAATTTTTATTTTTCAGAATCCTCCTGATTGATTGTAGTTGTTTTTTTAAGAGCACCTTTGCTTAGGCTCATTCATAAAAATATAAATTCACCTTAGACTATGGGAATGCCATGTACCCTGAGCAAACAAGGCACATGCCTGTGAAGTTACACACATCTGAACAAGGTGATCCAATAAATGTGTTATGGAGCAGAATTAGGAAAATAACCACAGTAGTAACCCTGATGGATAAATGTAAGTTCCCTGACTATGGTGAGCACTTCTCTGTGGCTCTTTCCTGTCTTTTTCCCCTCCTCAATGCAGTTTTTTTAAGCTCTCTGGCACAGGGAGTTAGAGAGCTATGCTGGACCATGCTAATGGCAGCCAGAGAGCAATTCTCTGTTTTACCACACACAGGGCAGCTCCCTCCCTATTCCTTTGAGAGCACCAATACCTTAAACTCCAAACAGAGTTGGTCAAATATGTGTATATCTATTTTTTTTGTGGAAGACCAGTGTCCAGGCATCCATATTTGATTCCATATACAGATGAATATCTGGATGTGTGGGTCTTGCATCCCATCTATTGCACCAGCTAGAATCAAAGCTTGATGGAAGAAGAAAACCAAATAAAAAGCTAATAATTGGTCTTAAGACATTCTGATACAAGTTAAACTATTAACAACAACTTTTCCCTGTTACAACCAGAGATATTCACTGTGTTTGGGGCAGGATGTTAAAGCATTAGAAAATTCCCCATGCTTAGCATTTGAACTAACCCCACAGTCCTCATTATAAAATCAGTTTGCAAAATCCTTACAGCTTTATGCCCAGGTTGTGTGATGTGCTCTGTAGCCCATCCTGCCCCTTGTGCTTCCTACAGCTCTCATCCCTCCTCTCCCCCTATGTAAGGAAAGGAAGGTGAGCCAGTGATCAGGGTGGAAATCCTCAACTTGAATAGTAAAAAAACAAATAAGACAGGGTAATTGATAAAGTGTAGCAGGTCACACATGTAGTGCATGTAATAACCATTTTAAAATTGCTCAGCTGTGTAGAGAGACATGGGCATAAAATAAGCATGGCTTTGGTTGGTTTTGTGACGATATATAAAGTGTTATGCTATCCTTAGAATGGAGACTGCACAGTAAAGGGGTTTTTTGGGGGGGAGAGGGTGGTTAGTGCAAGAAACAGATTAGAAGTGGGGAAAATAATGGTGCAGAATGTGATGGTGGTTAGTCTTCTCTCAGCTGTTACACTGAGAAGGGAGGGAGTTCCCATCTGCACATGCCTCTTGCCTGGAATGTCAGGGACTTTGGACCCAGATGGCTGAATTCTCCCACAAAAGCTCTGCTGTGCAGGAGGAACATTTCAGGATACTGTTGCAAGCGTGAGTGCATCCACAATTCTGTTTTTAAAGACAAATCATTTCAAGCAGAGTGCATAGAGCTCATGACACAAACACATCTGGATTTCAGTTGTTGATCTGAAATATTCACAGTCCAATATGGTAAGAGCAGATGTTGGATTGACACTCATTGTAAATGTGAATGATCACATCACAAATCCCATATGTAGCTTAGTTGAGAGCAGCAAAGCCTACCTGCCCACCTTGCTTTTGCTCTGGGGTTAAAATTATTTCCTTGCACACTTAATGTTAGTCACCATTCTCTTTTTAGGTGTAGGAGATTATTATGAACCTCAAAAAGGTTTAGATGTAAACTGTGGTAGGAATTGAACTGACTGCCTTAATCAGAAGTACTTGGTTTGAAATGAAACATTAAAAAACCTCTTTAAAATGTTTAATATTATCATATTTTGTGCTTAGTAAGTGCTGCTGCAGAGGCCAGTAATATCAAACCTAATAGGTTGATCATTAAAAGGCAGCAAGTATCTGTGCCTTCTGCTAAGGTATGTAGAGGCTGAAAAACTTCTGGTGCCTTTGAGGAAAAGTGGCTGAGGCAAGAAAAGTGCAACTAAATAGGTGAGTCAAGGGTCCATAGAAAGGTCACCTGATTTTTCAGAAGCTTTCCACTTTCACAGCATTTTGAATGAGTTCTGTTGGTGTGAATACTGCATGCATGGCCTTCTTTTTGTATTTACTTGTGAGTGTATCCACAAACTGGAGGATGTTGAAAATTATTTGGGATTCTTAAAATGTGACCATCTTCCAGAGAAAAATGCTCCCAGACACAACATCTGGGGCCAGAATTTTGCAGAAGAAAAGCTCAGGTCATGTCCCCTTTGCCCACCTCTCAAAGCCTTGTTGAACAAGGGTGAATATTCAACTGAACATTCAGATCTAGAAAACCATGTTCTGTTCTTGGTGCCAGCCCTTGGTGTAAGTTACAACTCTCCAGGACAATGGGGGCTCCAAACCAGGGTACAGGCACTGTGGGATTTTCGTGTGTGTGACCAAGGATGAGTGAAAGGTGTCAGACAAGAGTTTATGTAACCAAGGAGATGATCAGGCACAAACTGAAGGTAGAACCTTTATCCCAAGATGTGGGAGAAAGAATCCCAGAGATTCAAGAGGGAGTCAAAGACAGGGTTAAGCCAATGAAAAACATGTTGGCCAGCATTTTAAATAAAAGAGAATTCAGGGCACAAATGAGAAAGTTTTGAGGAAGAGCTGGAGTGAGGGGTAGGAACAATCTGAGAGCATTAGGAAAAATACACTGGGGAACACGGGTAGCAGGGAATGTGGATGTTTTTATGTTACAAAGAGCACATCCTAAACTGAGCCATCCCAGAGTATAAAATGATTCAGACTTCAGCTTAACTTCCTTTCCTAAGAGAGGATTTTATTTCTGAATAGGAAAACATTTAAAATTGTAAAGAAGAAAAAGCAAGTACTTTCCTTGGAAGGATGGATGAAACATAAATCTTAAGCAGAACTATAAACTGTTGAGACAAGGCATTTTTGTTGGATTATGTAGCTCATATCAGATAGCAATAAATCAATCCTTCAAAGACAAAAGACTATAGAAAGAAGAATAAACCAAAGACTCTCCAAATAACAAAGGCCAGATACACAAAAGTAACTAAGGAGCTGAGGAGGCAAATAGATGCCTGGCAGGATTTTAAATGGGATCATTCAACACAGAAAATCATCACCTGCTAGTAATTATTGGTGTCTTTAGGCTCCTTCAGGCCTAGACATTTCCTTGACTGAGGTTAAAATTCCCATCAGCATCAAGAAAACTTAACTCATAGCCTTAAAATCTGCAAGGTTGGTGCATCATCCCTAAGGTAAATGAAAAATTTGCCTAGTGGATGGGTTTGACCTATTGTGAGCTTTGACATCACACATGTCTTAACGCAGGTCTGTCTTTACTCACTTGGGTCATGCCACTGAGATGGGAAGTTCTGCATGTATTTACCTTGCTTCCTGATCCAGGACTACATAGAGTAACAGATTTTTGAGCAAAACTCAAAATCTGATTGGGTGTGATGACAAATTCTAGTAGTGCAAGTCACTAATGCTTGTTAATGCTCACTAGCTCTCACGTTTTGGAAATTAATTTTCTGTACTCTGAGTTCCTATATTGTGGGCAAAAAAGGCTCCATTCCAGTGCTGAAAATGTCAAAATCCATGTCACACTCTCTGCCTGTACCCTGCAGTCCCAGTGCCTTATTGTTCAGATCATCCAGACCTTTAACAGCATGCTCTGGCATGTTCCTAACCTGCACACACCTTGGCCTTCTCCCTGGGAATATCAAAGAATAAAAGGAGATTAAGGCTTGGGACTCATCCTGACTCCCAGGTAGAACAGTCATAGAAGCTGGGAAGTATTTCCAGGTCCCCTGGCTGGAAGTACTGGGGACAGTCCTTTTAGCTGAGCTCTGCTATGCTGGTAGCTACATTTTCATCCAGTATCAAATTTGGCTGATTTGTTTGTTGATATTAAATAAGAGGATGACTCAAGTCTTAAACTGTTGGGGGTGTGTGCAGGAAAGGGATTCCTATCCTTCCTAAATCAGAAAAAGTAAATGTAATGCAGGTAATAAGAGGGGTGGGGGGGCGGGGAAGAAGAAAACTTGCTGTGCATCTGTTTTAAAAAGCCAGGCAAACAAATATTGAGGGCACAAGATCTTAGCATGACAGAAAATTACTAGAACATGCCAGACATGGTGAATAAAAGGCAAGCAGGCAATGTTACTGCTGCAACAAGCAGAGATGTGAAAAATGTAGGAAATTTTGCAAGTCTTTATTTGCCACTAGTCTGACAACAGATGATGATGACATATCTGTGAACATATGTTATGGAAAAAAGGCTACTATCACAAGCTATGCAGTGATTGGGTCATTGAATATTTTTAGCTCCAGTTCTGGTTCTGGTCAGTCTCTATATCATGAGTTTGAAAATGCAGATTAGTTCAGCCTCCCCAGGGAATATTGTTCTACAGAATACTTTAAGTGCATTTATTGAGAAAGGAGCCCTGGCATTTGAATGCAATATAATTATGATTGTGATCCAAGCCTATACAGTTTTAAGTTTGCTTCATCAAAGATTAATATTCTGTTTTTTGGACTTTGCACACTTACAGAGTTCAGCTGGAAAAAATGTCAGAGTGCAGGTCTTACAAGTGAAATGGTACTTATGTGTTCTTTAAGTCCCTCTCCCCTTTGGCACCAGAAAAGTGCTTTTTCCATACCACATCTTATGACATGCAGTACTTAGAGCAGTGTGGAACACCATGACAATAAGTCTTCCTGCCTTAGTTCAAAATACACTTACCTGTTTAAAGCAGAAAAATATGCTTCTCCAGAAGCTTGTCTGTACGTTAATCCTACCCAAGGGCACTTTTGCTATGTGCTTTCACTACTTACCTGGTGTTTATACACAACTGCTTGCTTTGGTATTGCCTAAAAAGTGATTTTTAAAGCTAATTCGGCAAAGACTGGACAGTACAGCTGGAGATTGTCCACCTAGTATTCCTGATAATTTTTTCTTAAAGGAAACACCTCACTGATGCATTGCTTTCCACACATCTCCCCCAGCATGGTGATGTAATTTTGGTCTCACTGCTTACTCTTTGCTCTTGCTGCTGTTATGATCCCATTTTTTCCCCTCTCCTTTAATTAGACCCCCTCAGTAGAGGGAGAGGGGGAAAAAAAGCTAGTGTTTGCAAATGGCAAATCAGTCCATAGGGGCTGCTCAGAGTTTAAGGGCAGCTGCTGTTCAATGTATCTGGTGTGTCACTTTCTGTTTTGTGCTACTGTTTTATTGCTGCTGTGGGAACGGAGCAAAAATAGCGGCTACTGCAGTTGTGTTGAATAACCATCAACATGATCCTAGCTGATGTGTCAGTCCCTCACTGGGCACAAAAATGTCCATATTTGAGACCCACTACCCACCCTGACCTGTAAATGAAAGCAGCAACATGCTAAATAGCTACAGAAAAGCATCATTACCTAGAAGACTCAGCTGATACACATGGATGTGTTCGTGCTGCCATGCATGTGTGGGTGTGAGAATATCCCTACATCTCCAGAAAGGCTGGTGTATGTAAATAATTCATAAGGTGAATGCAGTGTATTTAAATGTTAAATACATTGATTTTCAGATTCAGTGCAACTATTGAAACCTGCGTTTGGCTACAAGCCTTCGGCCGCTGCATATTTATAAGTGAAATCACAAGCAGTGTGGAAATGCTGGGTAAGAACCACCCAAGCCCCAATTCTTGACAGACCACCTCAGCTTGCCAGCTTAGCCCTTTGTGGAGCTCAGATCCTCTTCTTCCCATGCAGGAGTGCTGCGTGTTTCCATTTGGGCTCAAAGTCTCGACATCAGGAGTGCTGACTCACGGGACGGCGAGGAAGGAACATTTCTGTGGCTGCTGGAGTGGCCAAAAGTGTCGCGGATTTGCCCTGCTGTGACCTCCCCTGCCCTGCCCGCCCCATCCCCGTGTGCCCCCGTCCCGTCCCCGCGCACCGAGCCTGCCTCTGAGAAGGAGCACGGAGGTGTCAAACACATCTCGGAGCCGCTGCTTGGCGCAGTCCGGTGTCGAACCCACTCGGATTGTTTCACCTCTTCTTCCTGTTGGTCAGCAAAAGTTTATCCCGCCCCAAGCCGGGCTTGTGCCAGAGCCTGGCCGGGCTTTTGTTCTCGCCGAGGCGCAGCAGCGCGGAGCCCGCGCCGTCCCTGAACCGGCCGCGTTTCCCCGACAGATGGCACTGCCTTTCTCTCGTACTTCGCCCAAAGTTTAAAAACATTTCGGTAAAAATAGCTGCCCCACATTCTTAATTGGCAATCCTTTTTCTATTTATTGTTAGGCACAAATCAAATGCTGTTTAGCTCTTGGGCGAGCTCAATGCACAATACATAAAACCATTATGTGAAACACACAGATTTTCTTATTCTCTTCTGTATCTGCTTGTTATAGCAGAAAATACTGAACAATTTGTGGTTTGTCGCTAACATTTTCAAAAACTTAGTTACGACAAAATGTTATTTTTTCCATTATGAAATAGAACCATTTTGTTTAGTCTTAAAACTGGCTGTGTTGCCTGCACAATGCCCCTGTTTTCACATAAATTAAGCCAATGTTATTCCAGCATCTCTGGCTTCAGCTGCAGTAATGGAGTGCTGTATATGAAGTGCCAAAACAAGGCATTTGGCCCATACCCTGAAACAGGCTTCAAACTCTCATGTTTGGAAGTCTGGTCTCTCTCACATGAGGGGATGGAGACCCCACAGTGGGGTGCTGGGGTCGTGAGGGCTGGCAGTCTCCCTGGGCCAAGCCCTCTCCACAGGGGCCTGGAGCACTGCAGGAAAACGTGACTGCAGCACGCTCCTTCTCCTTGCCCGACCCTCCCCTGGTCCCCGGGGTGATTCCCCAGGGTCATTTCCACAGCTCCTTACCAGAGCCTCCTGATCCCAGCTTGGCTCCTGCAGGGAGCGGATGGATGCGTCACTGGAGGTGAGCCTCCCTCTGCTCTCTCCTCAGCGAGATAATCATTTCTGTGGCCTCTTCTGGGACCCATTTCATTTCTGCAATTCCTTGGCTTATGCTGAGCAGAAAGGCCAAATCACTCCTTTACAAAATGAAATCGTAATGGCCTCGCTATTTCCTACTTTGGTCTGCACCTCGTCTTTTCTTTTCGTGGTCGAGTTGTTTATGGCAAAGCAAAAGGAACATGTTTTGTTTTGCTTTATTTCTTTGCCTGCTCTTGCACATGGACAGATTGTGGGCCAGCTGCCCACAGTTTTAGTCCCTTCCACCTCCCCCCACAACGGCCACAAATTCAGTGGAGGTCCTGATCCACACAAGCTCTCTGTTCCCTGCCGGAGCTCTCCCAGCACTGTCAGTGGCACTACCCCCAAACACGGTTTTGTGTGTGCTTGAAGGAGGTGGCAGTGCTGCCCTTTTAGCACAGATGCATGGGAGAAATTCCTTCTAATATGCATTCACATGTCTCTCTCGCCAGTGACCTTTATTTGCCATCTCCTTGCCTCTTTAGTTAGTTTATTAGACATTTCTGAAGCGCTTCATAATATTCTCATAATATTGGACAAGTCTCAATAATTGTATCAAATTCCAGTGGTTTTGGCTGAATTTTTAAGCCCCTTCTCTTGTTTGCTAACATATTAAACAGTGCTGTACCTAACACAGTTATTTGAGTCACCCCATTGTCAAAGCAGTTGAAAGCCTTTTCTTCTTCTTCTTCTTCTTCTTCTTTGGTGATTTTTACTTCCCAAGTTGTTTTTGTTCCCTTTGTCACTTTTTGTGATGAAGGCTATCAGCTGTTTTCAGAAAGAGCAGTAGATTAATCAGATGTGCTTGTACTTGAGGCAGTTTTCATTCTGAGCCTTATTTTCTTTTAAAAAACAAAACTGTGCACTATTCTCTCCCTTTTATATAATGACGGTCTGGTTCTTTTCATACTTTATTTTTGTTTTAAGAGTTTTGTTTGCCTGGTGGTTAAGTTTAGTAAGCTGCAAATTTCAAGGCTGGCTCAACATGTTTTTTAAAGCTAATACTCAGATTGCAGCTTCCAGCAGCTGATGGTAATGAGCACAGATGTAGGAGTTTTTAATTAGTTACTCCGACACTTCCTTGAAAATATTTGCATGCACACAAGCCAGTTCTGGAGATCTGTTGCTCCTAAATGCAAATGTTGCAGCACTTGCTGCCTTGATAACAGTCTTTAATATTGATTTTTATTTTTTTACATGGGAGAATAGATGTGCTGAAAGGGTAGCTTAAAATACTCTTTCGAATACAGGTGTAAGTAACATATTTGGGATCTTTGAAAAAATCATCTTTTAATACTCTTTTGTCTCTCCTTCAGTCCTCCTGCTTCTTGGCTCTATGTCTGTCCATGTGCATGTGAAAAGTGTTGCTCTTTTTCACAAGCAAGAAGTCAAAAAATATTTTTTTCATGGACCTAATTTCTATCCTGCATTTTTTAACACAGCAGCATGTGTGTTTTTGTTTCGGTTTCACCTGCTGGGGATTCTTCTGCTTTGAAGATAACTGGTAAACAGCTGACCATGTAAACTCAAACATTTATTTTCCCTTGATTTCTGTTTCCTCTTTGTGTCAAAATATTCATAGTCTAGTGAATGTATTATGATTTTGAGGCTTTATGGTTATTAAGAACCTCTGGTGTTATTTCTTGCATCATTCCAGCCATGTGATTTCAGCCTCAGGTCCCAGACAAGCTGCAGTGTATCTTTTGTAAAGGCACTCAATCCTCACTGGAAAGGCATCAGCTTATTACATTGTTGCTCTCAAGCACTTAATTTTAACCTAATACTTACTTTACTTTTTTAAAAGACCCGACTTTTTTTCCCCCAACCTGCATTTGCCTACCTTCTCTTCCTTAATTACTCACTGTTGCAGCTTTGCTCACTAATTACAAATTCCCCTGGTGTCAGGACTTTCCCTTCCAGCACTCCACTGACACTGTGGTGAGTTATCCATGCCCTCTTCTTGGGGGTGGCTGGTGCAGTGTGTTATGTACAGGTGAGGATCCCACAATTTCCAGTAATTTAATGACTCATTCTTGATTCCCTTGCAATATCCTGGAATCATCATTATTTGAAAATTGGGTACCAGAACTGGACATAGCAGTGCTGGACCCATCAGTGATGCACACCTGTAATATCATGGCCTCCTGCATAATCATGCAAGTATTCCATTAACCTTAGCCCATAGATTGCATAGGGAATTCATGGTAAATTGATTTTCTGAAGTCCTTTTCAGTGTCACTGCATTTCAGGATATGGTATTCTCTGTTGTTAGTGTGACCTACATTCTCTCTTCTGACATATCTGACTTGGTGTCAGCCTGTATTAAAACCTTTTTAAAAATATTACTTCATTTTACAAGCTGATTCAAATAGCACATTATAACTGACCAATCCAAATCTCTTGAATTGTTATTTGACCTTTTTTTTTATATACCTTTTAAGTAACCAGTTTAAAACATTTGAAGTATTTTCTTTCCTCAATATTTTCATAAATTCCTGTTCTGAACGTAGTCAAAAGACATTTTTTTTAAAAAGTCATAGAAACACTGGAAATTCTACTAGATGCACCCATATTTGGATGTGATGACCAATGAAAGTGCTTTTTCAGATTTTAATTTGTTTTACTGTTGTACATTTTTAGTAATGTTGTTTTAGTAGTGTTTAACAGAATGCAATGCAAAACTTCAAAAAAAACCAAATTCAAAATGCAAATGCAATTATTTTTTGCAACCAAATCTTTTGAGAAATGAAAAAATTATGTCACCCTTGTTCATATATACATATATATATATGCTTCCCCCATACTGAATAGACATTATGATCTCATTTTTCAATTTATTGGTTTTTATACCCCAAACTGTGGTAACTTTTCCAAAGGGTCATCTTAGCCACAGTTCCTGATCCCAATGATTCTGTGAATTTCTCTCTCTCTGCAGCTCCTTCATTTTATCTGGGTGAAAAGCTAATTTCTAATTTGGCCACCTTTTCACACCACCTACTCTGGAGGTTGCATTTAAGCCCTTTCCCTGACCACCTAAATTCAGATGGCTACTAAATTCTTTTTCTCCTCCTTCCCTACACCACTGTAAATCCCATGCCACGAGTCAGCATCAAGACTGGTTTACACAGAATTTTTTTTTGCCTTCTCCCATGACCTCACTCAGTGAAAGAATTCCATAAAAATCTCTTTTAAATTCCCACCAGAGAAGAGACTTTATCATCCATCCTGCAGAGGGGTGCGTGTTCACCAGGGTTAGGCACAGCTCCTTTATTGCCTCAGAAGGAATTTGAAACACTGATTTAGTAAATAATACATGAAAGGACACTCCACTTTTCCACCTCTGTTTGGAAGCACAAGGAAGGACGTTATTTTCACACACATATCCATGTTTCTTGTGATAGCTACCTGTCAATTGACAGATGGACTTTTAGATTAGTAAAGCCCTCAGAACAAGAGGCACCTGCTTAACCTGTTCATTGTTTTCTTAATGATAACAGAAGAGCCTTGGCATATTAGTGTTTCCTCGAAGAATATCCAAGTATCCACTGACTCAAAAGATCAAAGAAAAGAGCAGTTTTTTCAGTTATGCTGTGCAGGCTATGTGGGATCTGTTCTTGCATATTATTGGCAGCTTGTCTGGATCTGTGTCACCTGCACAGGCTCTGTGCACCAGGCAATAACCTGGTTGCTTAATTCTGTAGGTTATTGAGGGTACTAATTCTTGCTTGGAAGGCAATTCCATATTCCTGTGAAGTTGCCCCAATTACTGGCTGCTAAACTCAATACTGGCTGCTGTATAAAAGCCCTTTTTTTTTTTTTTTTTTTTTTTTGGAGAAAGTTTTGTTTCGCCAGGGAAAAAGTAAGAAAAACCATATGAGAACAAGTCAGTTTGCAATGATCACAGAGACTTTTTGAGTGCCAGGCTGGGCAGGGACTGAAGTGGCCACAGACTGTGGCATCCTTGCTAGGATTTTGCCTCCTGACAGCTAGCTGGGACTGCACACGTGCTTTGTCTGAGTCAACCACTGTGGGTTGAGGAGGAACAGCAGAGTTTGCCAGGACAAAACAAAGCCTGAGGAGCCCAGCTCCCAATGCAGGTGCTTTGAAACTGTCCAGAGGTGCAGCTGCCTCAAGAAGTGTGTTATGAAAATATTGGGCTGTTCAGCCTAAATATATCTTTAAAAATTTTCTTTCAGAAGGGAAAAAGTGTTGTGCTGACCATGCAGAAGAAAGCCAATCTTGATGCTAAGAGATACATGATAATGTATGAGGAGATATTTGTTCAGCTGAGTCACTTGCAGCCAGAGATAAGTGACAGTTCTAGGGAGTAATAAGCTGTCATGTAGTGCTTCTTAAATGCATGGATTTTCTGAAACCCTGTTCAAGGGGTCAATAGCAGAGCAGATGCAATTGTCTGCAGTATCACAGAGACCTTGAGAGTCAACTCTGCATTTCCCTTTATTTTCATCCCCCTGAAGTGGTAAACTTCGAGAATTTCCCCCCAGAGCAAAGGAGCTTTCACTAGATGTTGGGGATAAGAACTGCCTGTCTAGTTTTGGAAATTATGTTGGGATTATGTTTCATTCCACCTGCTTATTTTATTGTTTTGTTACACATTATCCCTTGAGAAACCAGTCTGTTTATTACTACTACCATTTGTTAGCCAATGGTATATTAATTTTTATTTGGATTTTTGTCTTAGCAGTGTACTTGCTAAGTACAGTTTATTCACAATCAAGGCTGATCAAATCAAACTGTCAAAATCCATGCTAGGCACAATTCTAATGTGCCTTCATTTTGCATCTTGTATTTGGTTGATTTTTGTGTTTCAAAGGGATCAAACTAGGAACATATAAGGAAATATAACAGAGAGAGAGTAAATAATCTAGACCCTTCAGAGGATCCACTACAGGGAAAAAGACAGAGATGTGCACAATAATGAATGTCATGGAGAAAGTGATTAGGGAGTGACTAATGCATTGTTTCTGACAATACAGGACCTAAGGGGTTCCAGTGTTATAATCACACAGGGAATTTAAAGCAAACTTTTGTCATGCAGGGCATAATTATTTTGTGGAACTCGTTCCACGGGATGTTACAAGTTCAAAAAAATAAGATATATTACTGACGATAGGTCCATGGGGAACTATTAACATGATGGCACAGTGGCAAGCTCCAGCTCAAAGCCCCTTAAGCAGCTGATTGCTGGAAGCTGAGAGAGTGTACACAGGGATTTCTGATTTGTCCTGTTTCTCAGTCTTCTCCTCTAAGAATCTCCTACTAAGAGCTCAAAAACAGGATGCAGGGCAAGGATGGATTTGAGTATGACCTACAGGGGTATGTCCATGTACACAGCTAGCTGTCCAAAAGAGATCACAGGCAGCAGGGGAGACACAGGAACTCAGGATAAGCTTGCTGAATGAATGACATGGCCTGGTGGGGGTTTTTTAGCAGCCAGATAAATGCCAAATTCACTACAACTTCCTGCAGTACCTCAGCAAAGCCAGTACACACCAGCAACAAGGTACTAGCTGGTGCCCTGTTGGGAAGTGTTTTCCAGTGTGCCTGTGATCATGCTCTCCTGGCCATCCAGGCTGTAGGACTCCACAGAATCTATGGAAGCATCCTCTCTACTCACACAGCCAGTTTTTCCACTAAAGGAAATCAGGCTGTACAGGGGAGCAGCATCCAACTGCACAGCTCAGCTGTGCCAGGAGCACTCAGAGGAGGATGAGGACATACTGTGAAGCATAAATGTATATTTGGCAGGACAGATCCTGTTTTGAGGTGCTGAAGTAAAACAACAATACGTTAGCAAGATACTGCAAGACCTGCTGGAGTAGGTGAGCACTTGTGTGTGCTCCTATCCACTGGTAAATATGAAATATCTCCCCCTGAGTCATGGACAAGGATTCAGGAAGGATTGTGCGTGGAGAAGGGATCAGCATGGAAAGGAAGAAGTCTAATGGGAGAAATCCCTAAAACTGCTTTAAAGTTTCAGTAGCTTTGTAACATTAAGAAGTATTAAGAAAGAGAGGATGCTTTCGATATAAGACATGGCATGATAATAACAGGGCAAAAATATGGAGGAAATTCTATGTGATGTGGTGAAATAAACAAAGGAAGTTAGGAAAGGGCAGTGGAGGGATTCAGGAGGGATTATGTTCACATCAGGCACAACTGTCTGTCTGTTCATAAACTGGCCCAGGGAGTAGGAGTGAGAAGTTGCTGGAACAGAGGGAGTGAGGAAGGCAAACTATATATTCCTGTCTGGGACTAAAAGGCAAGGGGAAAAGCTTGGAGTATCAAAGATGATGTCAAATGGCAAAGCAAAGCTTCATAAAGCTTCAAGAATACTTTCAATTCCTTCCCTGGTGGTAAATGAGTGTCTGGGCAACATTACTTGGGAAGAGGAACACATGGACTTTTCTGTGTATTCTGAGGTGAGGGGAATCGTATTTTCCTTGGGGGAGGCTGCTTTGTGAGGTCAAGAGTGAATAGTAAACTCAGAAATGCCCCAGAAGTGCTAGAGTTCTGAAAGATTTTCTACAGTGTCAGTCAGAAGACAGGAGTGTTTCTCATCTGTTCCTCAGTAAGGAGGGAACACAGCTGTCTGCCCTGGCTCTGTCTAGAGACACAGATTTTCCTCAGAAAAGGAGCAGAAATGTTTTCTGCTGAGATACTTAGTATTTAACAGCATGGCATAAATTCATCTCTCACTCACAAATTAAATTCAGCAGACACACATAACAGGTCCCAAGAGGGCAAGTATCAGGTGTAGGAAAGACTTTTGAAATTCTTTTGCTTTGGAAAGAATTGATGGGTGAAACTTGTTTGTCTTTTTTCTTTTGTGTTTGTTATATAGAATCACATACTCATAGAAGTGCTTGGATTTGAAGGGTCCTTAAAGATCATCTAGTTCCTCTTGTCAGGGACAACTCAGGTTGCTCAAAGCTGCATCCAGCCTGATCTTGAACACTTCCAGGGATGGGGCAGCCACAGCCTCTCTGGGCAACACACTTAATTGTCTCACTGCCCTCATAGTGAAGAAACAGTTTTTGCCAAATTTATTTGCCTCACAAAATACAAAAAGCAAATATTAAATTGGTACATTTATTCCAAAATTACTTATAAACACCTCAGGTTAATACATTTGTACATTTTATTTCTACATTAATGGTCACATATTTGTATTTTGTAAATCACATTACTCTAAGTATAGTATAAAATTATTGAGCTACACAAAGTTCTGAGACTGTGTTTGAGTGTTTTAAAAAAACTGTGGAATACCCTTCTTCAACCATGGTTCTACCAGAAGTGTCAGACAGAATGTGGCTGAAAAAATTTCACTTTAAAATCTTCTAAATGCATATGAAAATCAAGACAATAACATCTGCAATATATTCCATCTTGTGCAGAAACAAATACCTATATGCACTTAAACTGGAGAAAAGAGCCTGACTTTAATATTAGATTTCTGTAATTGCAATTGTAAGAGCCCTTTTGTACATCAACATAATAATAATGTCTGAGAAAAATTCTTCCCCAGAAAATGCAGTTCCTCTCAAAGCTTCTGTTCATTCCTGTAAAAGCAGCGTCAATATGCAATAGCTGTCTGTATATGCATCTCTCAGCTTAAATTAGCACTTTGTATTACTGGATTTCATTTTAAAAAGGACTTTCCAACAACCTATCAGGTATTTAAAGAATGCACAGTACAGTTGTAATGATACAGGTTGCTTATTTATTTAACTGTTGAAAGCTTGAAAGCCTCTCTCAGCTCCCTGTATCTATTTCTATATGTAGGAATTATGAGACCTTGAATAATGAACGTGTTATTTAAATTGTGCTGTGACACTACATAATGCTGAGAATTCATTTTATACAGTTCACTATTCTCATAGTCAATGGTGCTTGACTTGATTACCAGTGCCTCATAGCTAGAGCAGATATGGGCAATGTTTTAAATTTGTTAAAAATCTGTTAGACAAAATTGTCTTGAATGAAATACAGTAGGTTGGAGAGCTTATTCTTTTCTGATAGTCTCCTAAATGCGTCTTAATTGTCATGCTTAAAATATCCATGATGAAGTATATTTTTTTATTAAAAGGAAAAAAAAAAAGGAAATAAAAGCAAACAGCTGAATGTTCTACCTGGTCTCTGCAAAACAGAAGTGAAAGAGACAAACCCAGCCTGACATCCTGCCTTAGGTTCCTAAACCACAATTCAAGACAATCATGGTTAAGGAAATACTGTGCCCACAAATTTTCTTTAATGAATAAGGAAAAGGTGAGCAGAGTTAAATTCTTCCAGTGCATCTTCACTGTGCTGGGATCCAGCAAGTGCCATGGTACAGCTGCAGTTTATCTGCCCAAATGGGTTTTACCCTCCAATATTGATTTTTTCAGCGATGTTAGTTTCACCCTCCCACCAATCACCATGTGCATTCTCATGATGCACCCAAGTAAGAAGGGTTTTGCTGGGATAGCACATCACACATCACATATCCTGTGGGATACAGCACTAAGAGGTTAACTTCCAGGTTCTGGGAGCCTGGGAAGGGAAGATTTTAACAGATGGGGAAAAAAGGCTTTCTGTGAGCAGCAGAACCATGAAGGCTGGTTTGCCAGAGGTGGTGTGTTCCTTGTCACCTGTGAGTAGGCATGGCATATGCTTAGCTGGCACTCTGCTCCCCAGCAACACCTCAGTTATCTGCTTTTCCCCAGTGGAGGTCACTAAATTGGGTTATTCTCCTCTGCTCAAACCTGGAGGAATTAGTAGAGGAGAAAAACTCTACTAAGTTCCTACCTCTAGACTATAAGATGTTCTTCAAAGGCAGTTCTGAAACAGCCTTGCTTCAGATCAAGACAGGACATGCTGAAATGTCACTGGAACGAGTTTGTCTTTGGACTGTTCCTGAATTTTCTGGGATGCAATAAAAATTTCTCCTGGGAACATTTTGATCCAGTGTCTATATGGGTTACCAGGTTTCACATGTGTATCTCAGGGCTCAATGCTGTGCTGTGACTCAGGGCTGGCTGTAGCCATGTCCTCACTCTTTTGATTTCACTTATATGTCTCCTTCTTCCTCAGGCATTGCTTGCAGAGCAACTGGTTTTGATACCCTCCTCTTTGCCACACATACACAGGGTTTATCCATTCTCTTTTTTATATATGAACCATGGATAATCCATGTGGTTTTGTCCCCACAGCTTTTTGATCAATTTAACTATCTAATAAGGTCTTAACAAAATGAAAGAAAGGAATCTTTTTTCAAGATACTAGAGTTCTTGTGACATGGATTTGAAGCAGTTTATGATCAAATAGTATTTTTTAATTTGTCCTGATTCATGTGAAAGTAATTTGAATCCACATTAGTATTCTATGAACTGATCATTAACACTTTTCAAATGATTTAGTAAACATATATTGCTTCCAAAATAAATAGAAACAGGAAAGGAGTACAGTTAGTGTAGCTGAAGCATGAAAACATACACATTAACATGCAAGGCAAAACTCCAGTGTTGAAATGGGGCAGCACATTAAGGTTATTTTTCTGGCCATGTTTCCACATCTCCAGAGGATTCTTAAAAACAATGGAATGAACATCCTGAAGTACATCTTTTAATAATTCTGGTTTGTACTTCACTGCAAAATGGTGAATTGACTGTAATAAATGAGTTGTCACAGTTCCCCTGAAAATATTGGGTAGTCAGAAGATGCCATGGTGAAGATAAAGAACACATCCTCTGAGGGGATTGGCTCTGAGATAATATTTGCCCATCAATATTTGCACACCCCTTTGGGCATAAAAGGTGGAGGCAGAGTCTCTCCGTGTCCCAGATGAAACCCAGGCCAGCTCTGACCCACAAGCCATGAAGTAACACACACTTATGTCCAAATCCATCAGCCTTCCTCAAAGCTTGAGCCTGTCAGTACTAGGCTGGTGCAGCTCTGCCATGTTCAGATCTGTGCTGGCCCATGTCCTCAGGCTGTGGCAAGAAGGTGGAGGGGTTTTGGCAGAGAAACACACAGCCCCCCCCTGAAATTTATTCCTCTCCTGTCACTTGCTGCTGTATTTCACTTTAAATAGAAGTGAGGATCCTTGGAAATGGGCTCTTCCCTTAGAAGCTGATGTGTTACCTCAAAGCCATTGAGTATAAGGATGAGGAAACCCTCCACTTCTTCCTTAAAAAAAGGCAAGGGCCCATTTTAAAAGATTTGTCCAGTGAGCTCACCTAACTAACTGCTTTACCTGTGAACTACCTACAAGACTATTGAATTTTACGACTCTCTTAGGGCTGAGGCATTAGGAAAATACTGAGTTGCCCAGCCCTGCTAACAGCATGAGGCTTCTGAGTGTTTCCAAAACCAGGGACAAATAGAAAACTAAGAGACTATAAGTGCCTCTTGCTTTGCTGACTTGAGCTCTGTTTCTTGCAAGCTCAGTCTAGGTTCTTTGTGTAGAGCTAGGTGCAAGTGATTTGCTGAAAGGTGTCTGAACTGATATTTTGGATAAAGCTGGGAATGGAGCACCTATCCCCACAGCTCTGGAAAATTCAACCTCGGGAAATTTGGTGAGTGAGGAGTCTTTATTGCTGGGAAAGAGTGTGTTAAACCTCAGCTTGTTCTACTTGGGCATTGTCTCTGAAAGCTTCATAATTCTTCTGTGAAAGAGGGAGAGGTGTTTGGTGCCATGCAGCTCTCTGACAACTCACTCTGTGTGCAATGGCTGTGCAGAAGAGAGAAGGACATCATACTTGTATTTCTAAGGCTTCTGGAGTGGTGGTCCCCATGCTGCTGAATTTGACACTGTTTCAGGATGGCTGCTGACAGCAGCCAATGAACATTTGGCACAGCTCAAGGACAGAAGTGCAAAGGTGACAATCTCCTTCCCCACCTGGCTGAGGCCAGTCCAGTGCAGCTCCTGCCAGCAGCCCCAGTGCTCCAGGACAGGCAGCCCCTCCTTATTTTTGGATTCATCTGGACTTGAAAGGTACAGGAAGATTTGAATTCGACCTCATACCTCATGCTGGGAGAAGGATTCAGCCTAGATAGATCTGCTTCCACTTAGATAATTTTGCTGTAATACCTTATAAAAGATCTTGTAGGAATGTGGTAAATATCTGCAGTGCCACACATTGGTCTGTTTTCTCTATCAAATCTCTCAGGGTCAGCTTGTCACAGTAAGGTGTATTCCATATTTTTCCTTTCTGCTCTGGTGCATCACTGCTAATGGAGTATTCCCTTGCCAGAGAAACCAAGCACCTTATTTTGAAATCTTAAATTCTGGTTCCAGGTTAAAGCAAAGATTTTTTGCAAATACTGCAAACACTATTGCTGACTGGCAGCTATGTCTCAGCTGCACATATGGAAAGATGGAAATTTTTAGTGAAGAGGCATAAAGTGCTTCTTGAAGCAGAGATGTGAGTTCACGTCAAATGAAATGTGTGCAGGGGGTAATTTTTTTTTTGCACTGCATTATAGAAAAAAGTTCATTATAGATTATAAATACTAATGATATGGGCCATCCTCTTGTGAATTCAGTTCTAACTGAAAATGCACTGAGCCACCCAAAACAATGCACCCCATCCAGTTTCCTTAGGACTGTGGTTATCTTCTACATAAATGCATCTTTAACCAACAGCATATAAAAGGAGCAATGATGACATCCAGAGGACAGATAGTTTAATCATAGGTGCTGTAGGTATCCTCAGCAAATTTCCTGGGGATGTTTCCCTCACCTATTTTTTTCTGTTTAAAGTCTCTTCCTATTAAATCAGTTATTGACAGCCTGCTGAGTTCCTTTAAATCATAGTTTTTATGAAACTGACCTTGTAAAGTTGAGTGTTTCACCCCCAGTGCAAAAATTAGATGTATATGATAAACTTTTATTAGTTTCATCATTTTTGTGTGCATCATCATTCTATGTTATCACTGAATCCGACTGAAATGTGAAGCACTGCTTTAAGCTACTGGAAAACTTCAGGTTAATAGCTGTCTGGCTTACTTCACCTGTGAGGGCTCCTACTGTGGAACCTCTCCCTATATGTAGGTTTTTATCTAATCTGTCTTAGTAACCTTCCATGCTCTGGCTTGGCAGGTTTTTTTTTTTGGTTTCAATTTTGTTTGCAACTGCAAGAATATTGGCCAGGTGCACCGTATGTAGAAGCCACTACACAGAAAAGCCTCTGAATTCCACATATATCTAGGGATGGTGTCTATTTTACTGGCAAATTTGAAGGAGATACATTACCAATGATAGTTTAAGCACAGCTCCACAATCAGAATTTAATTGAAGCATGTTACCTATAATAGGTTCAGATATTTGTGTTCTTCAGCATTTTATAAATTCAGAAACAGATGGGCTATGACCAGGAAGCAGTGGAGAACAGACTGGCGTAAAGCAGGTTGGCTCCCTGACAAGTGCAGGTACAGCTGTGGTATGTATTTTATTCAGCATGCCCACCTACTGTATCAGCAGCCTGCCCTACCAGCAATTCAACTACAACTGACTTAATGAAGAGTAGAAGTAAGCATGAATCCAGACTTTCCATGGATCATAATATCTGAGAACCCAGAAGAATCAACATGACGGAAATCATGCCAAGTAATTTTTTTCCCCTTGCATCTTTACGTGCAAGAGATAACAAAAGCATTGGCATTGTGAAGAGGAAAGAAAAACCCCACAAAATGTAATCAGTTAGCAGTATGTTCAAATGTTCCCCTTTTGGTCTTTTTTTTTTTATTTTTTATCAAAAGAAGAAAATTTTAGGAAGTAGTAGCTTAAATCACTACAATTGTGCCAAGGAACATGATGAAGTGCTGGCTAAGAAGGCTTCTGCTAGTAAAACACAATTTATATGGCTGACATAAGGGTCAGTTCCTGAAGATTTCATGCAAGAAGTGTACAAAGGGTGTTTTTGCTCCCATTTGTGCCAATCCTTGCAAGCCCTATAGGGACAAAAACTTCTGTGGCTGAAGAGGTTGTGGAAAAAGATCCTTGATCTGAGCATTCCTTAATTGGTAATGTGGTATTTGCTATTTTATGCATTTAAAAGAGGTGCCTCTCCTTTTTTTTTTACATTCCTTATACATGTGGGTGAATAATCTCATATTTAAGTTTATTGTATCTCTTCATCTCTGTTTCTATCTATCTAGCATCATATATTCTAACCTGCAGTCACCTACAGTAACCCACAAAGGGAATTTGGAAAAACAACAACCCATAATTATTTTATATGGTGATTGTCTGACTTGAAATATTGAGGTAATTATCAGGTTAAATTCCTATGATCCCTGCAATTTCTATGAAACCTGGAGATGTCAGTACTTGAGTTCTGGCATATCTCTTAAAGTAAAATTATACCACCTCAACCTAAGGTCGTAATTAAAGATGTAACAAAGCTAAGTGAAAAAGGGCTATATGATTTGAATTAAAAGCAGTGCAATCCCCATGATTGTAGAGGGTGGAAAGTTAAATGAACTGGCCATAAACTCCACCCTTGAGGGGCCACACAGTCTGTAGGTGGGCAAGACTGTTTGATGCAGGTGGACAAAGGCAAAGGGGAAGCCAGGTCCAGGAAAGAACTTGTAGGAGCACTTGCTTTGGAATGGGAATGGCTTCTTCCAGAATCCTTGGGAAAAGCCTAAATGAGAGGGGGTTTTATAAATATAGCTCTACTGTGACTTTTATTTGAGAGACTGGGAAGTACCACTTTGGTCTCCAAAGTGTGATTGTGGAAAATGTTGGCATAAATTACCTTTATTTGTAGCTGGATTTCTAAGAAAAACTTTAAAATGCAGCTAAAAAGGATTTTCAAGAATTCTGATGAGCAAGAGAAAATTCAACCTCATCTATATGTGTATATGTCTGTCTGTGTGTACACATACATGCAAACTGGGGCTTACCTCTGGAAATTAAATCCTGGAAGACTGGTGTGATTTTAATGAACATTCCACAGCCTTATTTTAAGGGCTCTTTCTTTTTTATACTACAGGTGCTGTAGCAGTGGAAGCCATCAGGGTTCAAATCACAAAGACATGACTGGGAGTGCCACTTCAAGACAGCCAAACAAAGAGCTGCTGTTCAGGAATTCAGTTTCCAGTACACTTGTGCTGGCTAAGCTGTACATGCCACATATCTTGCTTACATCTTGGACTCTCGGAGGTTTTCTTTTCTCTCATTCTCTTGTCCAAGCTTCACATTTAACCTTTGAGGCAGTTTTGAATATATCCCTTCATAAATTGTAGTCCAGTAGCACTAACCTCAGGCAGCTCTTTAGTGTTTTTGACTCCCTTCTCACACTGTTCCTCCTCAGGCTTCTGCTGGTCATTCTCATTTCTCTCCTGATGATTTTGTCACTTCTCTTCAATGTAAAACTCAGGGGATCTATGAGACTGCACACTGCAACTGTGTTTGTGATGTTGGGGCCTCTGCCTGATGCTACACTTCGCTTCATTTACCTTTCTCATTTCATTGCTTTCCCCATGTTCCAGCAGCACTGCCTGCCCCCTGTTACTACTATGGGGCTGACATACTGTCCATCAGATCCTGTCCCCTCCAGCCTCCACCAAAATATGTTACCTTTCATGTTGGTGACTCCCTCAAATGCACTAAATCCTCCGTGTCCTCTAGAATTTTTTCCGTTTGGTTTTAAATGTCCGCCAGCGGTTCTGAGGCTGAAAAAACACCTCTGGACCTACCGATCCTTCACAAGCTCTTTAAAATCCTTCTCTGGTATTTCTTCTGTCAGCGTTTTTACAGCATTTCAAGACTAGTTGGTGTCACAAAAGTGAAGAATATTTCACAGTGAGGATAAAATACTACCGTCAGTTCCATACAGGCTTAGTTCTGAAAAGTCACTTAAGCGAAGTGTGATGTTGAAGGAAGGGATAAGTGATAGCTCATGGAGATTTGTCCAGAAACAAAAAATATACCTAAGCTGTACTTCAATTTTATTTTTTTTTAGATGACTGGGGAAAAAAAAAGCTTTATCTACCCAAACCGACAAACAGGAAAAAAAAAAAAAAAAAAAAAAGAAAAAAGAAAAAGTTGTAGTCCTGTCAGCTCCTGAGGTAAAAAATAGTCCCATCCAAAACCTGCCAGAAGGGACCCTTGTCTCTTTTCTGAAGCTGTTTCCTTCTGCCAACCAATGCCACAGCCCATCACACCGAATATCTGCTATGCTAAAACTATTGTTTCTGAAGAGATGTCAATAAAATGGTTCAGGAAAGCTCTTTTATTAAAGGGGTCCAGGCAGAAGAATAGCATTATTTGAGTCCTGCATTATTGTCATAACTACAACAAGGCACAGTTCTGCCTTCAGATCTCCAAAGGTGTTTGCAGGGAAAGCAGGTGGTAAGCTGGGAAATTTGGCTGGGGAAAGCACTCAGGTACTCTATTGAAGAGAACAAAATTAAATCTTTAATTTAGAGATGATTCTGTTCAGCATAAGTGTAGAGCAGACTAGGGACATTTGTTAGGATCAGCATTACACTCTCTGGTTCTGGGTGCAATACCCTCTCAACACAGGAGAAGGCTGTAGGGTGTGTGCTCTCCCTCCCACTCCCTCAGGTGGCTGCTCTTAGTCCTAGCTGTCCAGAAAGAGTGAGAGCTGAGAAAACTCAGGGAGCAAGTGCTGCATCTGAAGTCAGTCTCTTCCACCTCCCCACCCAAGTAAAAAGCTCCATGGTTACTTTGAACAGCATTGAAGGGAGATAAAAAACTGAAGCTTTAAAGTAAGGTTCAGTGGGTTACACAATTAACTGTTTCATCAGCTGTCAGGCAGTTGTGGTTCTGAGAATGTTCCTCCTGTACAGGATCATTCCTCCTTCTGTTGAAAAAAAGGCTGGAGTGCAGGGCTTTGCCCAGGAGGAGCTGAGGCAGGGAGCAGACATGTCATATATGATGGAAATTCATGTTCCAGAGTACCTGGTGTCCTGTGCTGAGCTCAGCAGCTGGGCTGCAGAGTGACACTGCAGGTTATTTCAGTTCCTTGTGTGAGTAGTAAGTGGGAATATTTAGGGTGGCCTGTTAAGGACTGTCTCAAGTTCAGAGCAGAAAAAAGATGCCTGCTGATCTTTAGGAAGATTTTGATGCATTTAAGCAGAAGGCACAGGAGCAGAGAAGACAGAAGTGAAGTCACAGTGGGAGACAATGGGTTTTGTATGAACAGAGTAAAAGAGATGAGTTCAGATTAAGCAGGGACAGGTTTTCATGAGGCAGTGTGGTTGTAGTGGGGAAGATAACATTTTAGGTGCTGCCATGGAGTGAGCTGAAGAAGGATGTGAGTAAACAGATAATAAAGAACCTGGAACAGCAGTACTATTTCCTTACCCTCCTTTTAGCTTTGAGTTTTTGAATGAACAGCTTGAAAGCAAGAGTCAGAGAAAATTCTGTAGCATTTAAAGTGCTCTGAAACCTCCCTGCTAGACAGTGCCTACTCCTGTTGGAAAGGGTGCTGGAGAAATAGCATCCTTTTTGATAGTGAGTCAGACCTGAACTTGAGAGTAATAGCTCTGACTCAATCACAGGCTGTTGTGAAGGGAGATTAATGCCAGGATTCATGGCCAATTCTCATTTTTTGTGTCAATCTACTTTCAAAATAAAGCATATGCCAGTTATTTCTCTTGGAAGGGAAAGAGAGAGAGCTGATATGAAACAGAGATAAAATCTGGACCGTAATTAAACAAGCATTTTTCGTATCTTTATCATTGTCTTCTTTCTCTTCCCTCTCATGCTTCTGTGTCTTGTTCTCTCTAAAGCTATTGCAAGAGGGATGGATGCTGAAGGAAAAGCAGCTGGCTTTGATGCCAAATAGGTACTCCATGTTTTATCTGATACATGCCAAGATGCATTCAGACATTTTTGTTGTGCATCTGATTATATAAGGGATTTTGTGAGTAGCCCATCATAAAAAGACATTGTGTTACAGTAATTGTCACATCTTCACATCAATTTTCAATTCAGCTTCCGCATTTTCCTCACGCTTCCAACAATAAATACTTAAAATAATTATGAGTAACAAAGCTGAGACACCAGTGGCTTTGTCTTGATGGCTTTGACTTGGCTCTGAAAAAGGCTTTGGGAGTAATAAATCTCCTTGCATACCCTTTGAGCTCCTGTAAAAGAGCACGTATGCACTGTGTTAGTATATAGAACTAACTTTGGGAATATAAGGAGTTACACAAACAACTTCCAAATCTATCATTGCACGAGGCAATGGCAGCTTTACAGACCCCATCTGATGCAGAATCTGTTTGTCTTGATGTAGGTACTCACCTGGCTGTCCCTCCTGACTCTTTGTTTTGCTGTGTGGCATAAATTCAGCCCCACCCCAGCCCCCACACCTTCTGAAAGGTTATACTCACTCCCCTGCCACTGCAGCAGCAACAGAAACATCATCACTGGCAATGACTGGAGTGAGTGACTGGAGCATGGAGTGTGTAAAACAGAGCCACGAGTCTGCTCTGATGGAGAGCTTGCTTCTGGAGAGCAGCATATTGATTTGTTTAAATGCTTGTGCTCTGGGTTTGTGTGCTTCCTTTTGCCTTTGTGCTTGGGTTTGCCTTTCACCTTCACAGTGCTGTGTAAAGGAGTCCCATGGGGCTCTTTCCAGACTGTCACAGCCTTGGTGTCTGTTCTTGTCACAGATACACAGAACAGGAAATGCTTGTCTGCTCTCTTTCAGATGGTCTTAGCACTTACAGGGCTCCCTGCACGAGGCAGGGCAGACCAGGGCATGTGGGGCTGGGCTTGTCCCTTGCTGAAGTTCCTCCAGAGATTTCAGTGCCCATCCTGGAGCTGATAACATTTGTCATGTGCTGCACAAGAGCTCAGCACAAAGGTTGCAGATGTAGTCTAGATATTGTAGATGTGCTTGTCATATGACTCCTCTGCTAAAGTGGCTTCTACTTTGGAGGGTACTTCTCTGGGCTACTGTGGTTCCCAGCCCTCTCCAGTAATATCAGAGATGTGGTGAAGGTGAAGAAAGCACCAAAAGGAAGCAGACACTGAATTCTATCACCTGCTACGATACAAGAATAGGAGCCACAGGACCAGAGATGCAAGTAAAGCTGGAAGGAGCTTCAGCAGTGAGACATATTTGGGGAAGAGGAGCAGCAGAATGCATGGGAGACAGAAGCAGCAAGAAGGAAAGTGTGGGAGAGCAGAATGGTGTGGTGGAGCAACCTTCTGCAATCTCTCTCCAGATAAATACAAAAAGCTCAGGAAAAGTTAGCTTGGTTATCAAAACAGCAAGGCTGCAGCTATGTAGGCAAATGAACACACACCTGATGTGATGGATGATCTTTGTGGAAAATATCATAAAGCAGGATCTGGTTGACTACTAGTGAGAGCAGCCTTCCAAACTGCAGGTACATGGTGCATCAGGAGCCAACAGCATGTGCCCCTAAATTTTTGAAAAGCCAGGCTCCCCCCATGGAAACAGGGCTGTTCAAAGTTAGTTAGCCTTTCCAAGGCTCAAAGGAAAGCTTATAAGTAACAAGCTGTGATTAATTTTATGCTTGTTTTGTACACACACAAGAAAATGCTGGGATGTGTTGTTTGGTGATGAATCATCCTGTGTGTGAGCAGTTGTCTCTCAAATGCCCGAAATAAGCATTTTGTATTTTGGGATCCACTTCTTCATTAGCAGAGGGAATATGTTAGGTCTTACAAACCTTCTCAGAAACTGGGTAAGCTTCATCTAAAAAAAGTTTAATTTTTGGCCTCCAGTATTCCTAATACTGGGCAGCCATTCCAGAGCTGTTATCCATCTTATGACAACCAAACCCATTTTATTTCCAGCCTTAGATTATTCCTTGCCAATTTATGTCATGTGAAGAAATGAATGAATTATCAAATACGCCAGATTGCAGAATAAACAAAAGTGGTGTCACTAAACACCATATCCAGGATTTAGGAAGCAGACCTAAAGTAGATTCAGAAAGGAAAAAAAAATCAATGCAGAAGGCCATATAGATAATTACCAAGTACAATAAATGACTACCATGAAAAATAGGCCATGTCGAGAATAATCTCTGTCAAATGTAGCTAAAGACTGTCCTCCTTAATCCGTTTAAGAATTGAGAGGGTATTAAAACCTGGAACATGTAAATCAGTTGTGAAAGTTTCCAATTCACTGCACCTCACATATCTCCAGGTTGATATGCGTGGAGGGAATTCCAGCATGTCACTTTAGGAAAACTTTAGATAGCCAAGACTAGCTGACGTGGAAGAAAACCTCTACCAGCAAGTCTCAGGTTGGCTGGCAAACCAGTGTTAAAAAGGGTGCTGTGTTTCACAAAAAAGCTTTCTGGTGATGGGGGTGCTGTGACATGATCTCTCCAAAAGGTGCAGGAGGTGAGATGAGCATCTGTCTCCATCCTCTACCCAACCCTTGGGTTTGACAGTAGTGAAACATATGCTGCCTGGCAGGTGAGCCCACATTTAATCTACGTAGCACTTTCTTTTAATGCCTACGGTCCTGGCAAGGGCTGCACGGCAGTAGGGTGGCTTTTACTGAGGATAACAGGATTTTTGTGCCCAGACACATGATTTTGCTACAGAACAATTAGTGGGTTTAGACATTCTGAGAGCTGCTGAAAGTCTAAATGTCTGGGTATTGAAACAATTTGAAATAGTCATATTCTGGTGTGATGGTTTAAAGAGTTCTTGTTCATGGTGGTCTTGTTTCACAGTAACCAGAGTTACTACAGAGGAGGTGGCTGAGGATCCAGGAGTATGAACAAAATCTGAATTTATATTGTTTTCTCACTGGACTCAGTGACCACCACAAAAAACCCTTCTGACAGCACCATACCTGCACAGTTATTTGTCAATAATGAACAGATTTGCATGATCATATTCTTGAGCAGAGGAGCATGTTAACAGACTCCTACATCCACCCCAAAAAAGACATCAAGTCCTCAAAAACAGGGAAACTTTTAAATCAATGAATGAAGAACAGTAAAGAATCATTTATATGACGTGGTCAGATTCATAGATTACTTAACTTCTCTGATACTGTGCTGACTTCTCAGTTGTAAGGCAAAATCCCCTATTTCTCATCTAGTATCATGAAGATATTTATTATAACTTACTTTTGTAACTATTTTTGTATGTTTATCTCTTACTGGTGATACCATTGAAAGAGCTGTCTATACTCCACCCTTTCTTCAAGATGAAGCTTTTCTTAGCATTGTGTTATTTTAGACTCCTTCAAGTTCTTAATATATTTCAGCTACATCAGCTTTTCAAGCCATCAGGAATTTTAGCACAATTATATCCAGTGCACATTAGATCATTTGGAAACAAGGTTAGTAATTAATATATCTAGTCTGGGAAGCAATGCAAAAAAATCTGAGTGTTTATTGCTAGAATAACTCAGCTCTTTGTATGTTAACTGGCTGCAAATAGACATGTTCCTTTCATAGAATTCCCAGCATAGATATAAAGTTCCACTTGCACAGATGATACAGGAGGATCAGGCACATAAACAGAAGAACTGTGTACAAAATCAAATGAACTCAGTATATTGCAGATACAAAGATATTAATAACTATTAGCCTGTCAAAGTGCAAGTTTGGCTTAGTCCATAAAAATATCTATTCTGTTATATTGTTTACCTGAATCCTAGTAAATATAAAAGATATTATCACAAATAGTACAGTGTGTGTGACCTATCTCAATGACCCTCATTAATTTGGATTTGAATTTTTATAACTTAAAAAGTATATATTAGGAAATGATGCAGAGATTTAGTCATCAAAGTATTCCTTCATTCTAATACATGCACAGCTCAGTTGGGTCACAATTAATAGCTAAGAAGGGTAATGCCAAATTGGACTTTAGATAGAGTCCTGGGCTATGAGTAACTATAATAAGGTTACACATTAAATTACCCTAGAGATCAAAACTCATAAGCCAGAACTAAAAATTGCCAGGCACAAGACAAAAATTTGTTGTTTCAGATGAGCCAACTTTGAAGGGATTTGAAGGGAACACAGAAGAATGAGTTCATGTGCAGTTTTAGCAGATATCACTGATCACACAGTAATAAGATAGTGGACAGTCCAGACTGCAATTGTGAAATACAGACAAAGCAAACTTGCAAATAGAAGGAAATGGGATTGTATCGAACTATGCCAAACAAAACTAAGGAAAAAGAAAATAGACATCTAATCTGGAAAAATGTAGAGCACAGACTACAGAATAAACTAGAAACACTCCTAAATTAATAAAAGAGAGGTAGAGTCCAGCAGTAAATTGAAATGCAGTTGGTTGAAAAGCACATATTAATGCTCTCCTTCCCTCTGATGCTGCTTTCTCTGCCTGGAGTAGCACTCCTCAGAGATTTTGTTTCTCACTGCCATGATTGCTCATTTTTTTCAGCAGAGATAATGAGATCGAGGCAGGGATAGCTTTCTTTCATTCTCTTATTCCATTTCATTTCTCTCCTTCAATTTACACCACAATGGCAGTGAAAACATTAAGGAGATGAGTTGTGAATGGTCAGCAGAGAAGAGATGCTCTGCAGAAGGTTCTTGATGGAGATTCAGCTGGGGCTGGGGCACATTTCTGTCCTGTCCTCCCCACTGAGATGGGTGTGTCCATCTTCACATGATTCTGTGTGGTTCTGCCTGGGACCCAAGAGAAACTGAGTCAGCAGAAGAAGAGGAAGACAGCCATGAGACTTCTTGGATTCTTGGCTGTGTTGGTTCATCCACCAGTGCACTACCCAGAAGCAGAGCTGCAAGGAAGGCTTTATTAGTAATAACCACCCCAAAATCTCTGTGGGATTGTTTCCATGATGGAGTGCTAGGACTCATTCTGGTGCTTACAGTCAGCACTCAAAATGGAGGCACTGCTCCTTTGCTGTTTCACAGGTATCACCTGGAAAGCACAGAACAGGAGGAAATTATAAGGAAGGTGTGTGTCCTGCAGTGCACTTGTGCAAACAGAAGCCAAAATTAGCAGGGGGATCATCTAATTGTATTTATTCTGCTTGCAAATAGATAACCCCCCTGCTAATTTCAGCTTCTGCTTACAAAAGTGCTCTGCAGTGTTCACTCCCCTGCCCTTCCTCCTGTTCTCCCTGTGATTCTTTTTTTCCTTCACTCAGATGTGATTTTTTTACATTTCCAGCTCTATTTTCTCAGTCTTTTCATCAATATTTCATATGTGAGTGGAACAGTGGGCAGTTGCCTTCTTTTTCTTTTCCCTTTTTTTCCCCTCTAAAAGTGCTGGTGCTCAGCTCTGGCTGCAGGAGCGCTTGGCTCCTGGGAGCACTCGCTTGCTGTGAGTACTGACTGCATTAAGGAGCCAAAGTCTAACCTGAGCTGCCAGAGGGGGTTTAAAAAAGGCAATAATGACTAATTGACCTCTTTAATGAGCTTAGGAGTTATAAAGTAGATAATTGCAGTGCATATGACATATTTTATCTAGGTTTTCAGAAAATCGCTGATAAGGATCTACATGACAGGCTGCTTCTGAAGACAAACCTAACAGGGGCTGAGAAGGACACAATATAGAAATACAAGAAAGAAAATGAATTTTCTGTGCTGAGGGTTCCCCCCAAAAGGGAAGAGTTAAGTGTGATTAATACCTGGTTTCATAGTTTGATTTTAAATAAATTACCTAGCTAGAAAGGCCCACCATAATGTGCTGTATGTGCTGATGATACTAAATTGTGATGCATACTGAGCACAAAGTGAGTGGCAAGAAACATTCATCGTGCCTTAGAACAGCTCAGTAATTGAGCTGACACATGGCAAATTAAATTTATTACTGAGAAATGGGAAATAATGCACATTGTTCTTGATATAGGGATGACAAACATAAAGACCCTTTAGAATATTTTGACAAAATAGTCTTTACTGGAAGATGGCTGTCCTAGGCAATGTACACATGGAGAGAAACACTGGAAAAGCAAAAAACAGAAGGGACTGGCTTTGGCATTTAATTTTCTCTCTACTACAGTGTATTTCTCCTGCTCATTCATTTACTTGTTTTTCCAGCTCGACCCAAAGCTCCTCAGTTACTCAGGTTTTCTGAAATCTCCTCTCCATACTTCATGGGTTTGTTAGGATGAAAGCCAAAGAAGTGAGCTGGATGCACGAAGAAAAGTCCCTCTGTCTTGGAGCTTAAAAAAAGCAACTGAATTTTAAAATGTGCTTGGAACAGCCACCCTGGTGACACCATCTATTTTATCCTTTTATTGGTGCAGTAAAGAGAAATGAAAATAGATATTTCATAGGACAGTGTAGCAAGACTCAGTGAAATGGGTGATGTGGGCTGGCACAAAGTGCACACTCTGTGTTTTTAAAACAGTTTATGGCTAAGATTTGAGGCACACAACTGGATCTGGGAGATCTGATGAACTAATTACTTAATCCAGATCTAATAGCCCAGGGCCGTGTCATGCGATTTGTTTTGGCCCTCCAGGGTTAACACCAGCACTTCTCATTATCCTCCTGTGTAGCTGCTGTGACTCCCAACTCATTATTTTCACCTCCTTACAGTCGTGTATCTTGGAATTCACTGGCTTAAGTCAAGCTGGAGTCTACTTTTTTATTTTAGCTTCTCAGTTTCCAGCTCATTTTGCCAGGTGTGGTGGGCAGCTTCTTGCTGAGAATTAGAATCTGGTGCTTGGAAGAAGGCCGTGGGACCCTGTGATGGAAGGAAGAGAAGGGGTAAGGGCATTCAGGCACAAACACCAGAAAAACACACAGACATTTGTAGGAGAGGTTACCAAGGAGATAATCAGGGCTGCCAAGTGACAGAGGAGAAACAGCAAAAACAAGATTTTTTGGTCTGGAGTTTTTTTAATGAAGGCCTAAGTTGTGACATTTGGGTAGTAGTCTAGGGTGCTCAAATTCATAATAGCTGAGGGGGTGACACAGCCACAGGGGCAAGTCACAAGAGAGAAATCCCTCTGAATGGCCCTGCTGACCACAGGCTACCTGTAGAGCTTTGCTGACACCTTATTACAATTATAACACACTTAATTAGCTATGCAACTCATTACAATTAACATCATATTAAAATTAGTCATTTTAGTTGTTGCTGGTGGGTACAGGCCTATTTCTGTGGTGTGTGTTTCTCCTGGTTTTTAGCCATCAGCGTGGTTTGAGTTGCAGCTCCCAGTGTTATGCTGATGACACATCTATGTGATTTTTTTTCTTGACTACTCAAAGCCATTTAATCTCTTTGAATTTACTTTGGATGTCAACATTTTGAAATGTCTCTATGAAAATCTGTCACTATCCTCCTAATGTTTTACTTCATTTCTTTTGCCATCTGAGCTGTGCTTCTTGAAGGCAAGGAATTGCCCCTTTTTCAGGATCATGTTACACATTCTGTTTACCAAGTCATCTTTTTATTACTTGAAAACATCTCACAAACCAAATACACAAAGAGAAAGAAATTTAAAAGCTTGCCTTTGTAGCAGGTTTTACTTTCCTCTGGATTTACCCCTGACAGAATTCAATTGCAAACAAAACTGCCTTTGATTCAACTCTTAAAATATATCTTATGAATAATGGGTGTCTAGCTCAACAGCATAGGCCACATCCATTCCTTCTTTTGCAATTGTCAATGCAATTTGCTTATGGTTTAGTTTTAAATTGGACCTCTTTTGAACTTAGCAGGCTGATTTAAACTAAAAGCATATTTTTCTGAATGCCTGAACACTCTTGGGGTCTCAATATTTGAGCAGTCTCCTTGAGATTCTTCAATAATTTGGCTTCCAAAGTTTAAGTCATAAATTTTTGGTCATAAAATTTTAATTGAAAGTTATCATTGGTCTGAAAGAGATTGATAGCCTTTTTTTTGTTAAGAAGAAGAAGAGTCTTGTCCACTGTTCTGTTGAAAATTCTTTGAATAAAATATTTTTTTAAGTGAAAGGAAATATGGGGATAGGAAACTAAAAAAGAGAGTTCATAGATTATCACTGGAAAAAATATCCTAAAGTGATGAGGTGTAGCATTTTTTAAGATGGATAATATATGAACTAGATGTTGGGAATTGATGAATTTACATCTCACATCCAGCTCTACAAAGACTCTGTCACAAGTCCATTGGAGTCACTGTTGTTCTGTATTAGGCATAGGAATTTTTGGGGGAAGAAGTCTTTAAATGAAGTTTTAGATATTGTTACCTGCTGATACTTACTTAGATCTGCTGTGGTAATCCACCCTAAAAATTTTGCTCAAGGTACCACCTGCTGCCTCATTTCCATTTTCTAAGAACTCAAATAAACGAGAAATCAGACCTTTTATCCTGTACCACTATACTGAATTCATCTGTTTGACCTATTGTAGGTTATGATGTGTAAAGTGCCTTGATGTTTGGTAGATGAGATGTCCCCAGCATCTGAAAAAGAAAGAATGTTTGTATGCAATGCCCTGTGCTTCCCCATGCCATTTGATAATATTGATCACGGAAGCTTCTCTCTTGCCTCCAGGAAGCTTGAGGGGTAAACAGAAACACCCTTAAATGACTTAGACCCTTCATTTCAGATTAAAGCCAAAAATTTGACTGGGGCAAATGGTTTTTCATGTCAGCAGCCATCCCTTGAGAGCCTCTTCAAGGGTTATTCCTCTTCTCCCCTTATAAAGCATCTATTCAATTCAACTGAAAATTGGTGCATATATATCCTGATGATTTTAAAAGAAATCATTTATAGGCAACCACTCTCATGGGTACAGCATTTAAAGTCCTGTCCTATTTTTTGGGTTAATGAGGAAATAAGCTTTCCATATCCATTCCTGCTGTCATCATGCAGAAAAAATACTTCAGACAAAATCTCCTGAAAGGGCCACTCTGTAATCAGCTGTCTTCCTAGGTTATATTCCTCCATTGGATCTCCTCTGTGCCATAAAAGCTCCAGCCACCAGTTATGTCAGTTGGTTTGTTATGTCCACCAAGGATTATGGGTTATTATGGGTTATGAGATCCTGGTTGTCTTCTCTTACCATATCTGTGCCATTCCTCTCATCCCATGAAAGGATGAGACCACCATTTTATTTTTACCTCTCTTTTTTTTTGGTTTTTTTTTTGGTTTTTTTCTCTTTTTTTCCACAGGAAATCTCATTAAGTACTGGAACTATCTTTCATAAAGCAAAGATTGCCATCACTTTCACCACAGGTCGGCCTGGGCTGTAAACTTGCCCACTTGTTATCTAAGTGAATTTCAAAAATATGTCTAATTGATTAAAAGTCAATGGGACTGCTTTTCCAAGTTACCCCAGGGCTTTTGAAAATTCCTCTTTGGGAGGGATGAAATGAGACATCAAATCTGCCTTCAACAAGTAACCATGTCCCTCCTTGCTATGTCCTCTTTCATAACTTATTGAATTTCTATTGAGTTACAACTTACATTAACTCCTAAGGTCTGCAGGACAGACACTGCAATCTACCCACAATCTCTGATGGGTCTTTTGCTGCTCCTCCTCCTCCTCCTCCTCCTCCCCCATGCCATTCAGAGGACAGCAGTCCTCCAGAGTTTTTGCTTTAGTGGAGTAAAAAATGACCCTCTGCCTCCTGTGGACTGCTGGTTTGCATCAAGGCAAACATTTAAATGTCACCTAAACATAAAAATAGGTAGGAGGCACATTAAAGAAACTTCATCTCCACTTCACATCAACACTACTAAACACATTGTTACAAGAGTGACTAAAACTGTCTAATAATATCATCAGTGGCAACTGGTCAGTTAAAATGTTTTTTAATTGTGACTTGAATGTGTTTATCAACCTCTTTTTGTGACATTAAAAAGACAGCAAGAGAAACACATGGAGACATTGTCCTCGAGGGAAAGGATTAATCATCAGTGAGTGAGCAGGCCTAAGCAGATGGTCAGCTATGCTTTCCTGAAGTCATTTCTTCTATCCACCATTCAGTGTCACTGCCAGAAATGAGAAGAAGTGTTATCTTGACATTGAACATCTTTATAATAAAATCACTAATTGGCGTCTAATACCAAAGGCTTTATAGCTGTAAAATTGCAGCAGAGGTAGCTAAGTGGTTGACTGGGTTTCATTTTAATAAATGTTATTTTCCAAATCCTTCCTTAGAGCTGTCCACACTGTGCTGTCACTGGGAGACCTCTCTGCAGTAAAGGTGTGTCTGTGTTAGCTCAGCTCCAAACACAGCAACCAGGAGGGTTTTACCAGCACAGCAGATAAATGTGACGCTGTCACTGTGCTGCTATTTTTCATGTATTTCATGTAGGGCTAATATTTTGCAGGAGATCTTCTTTAGGATTTAGTTCTCAGATTGTTCCTGTCTTTTTGGCAGACAGAAAGAGTCTGTCATAATAAATTATCGCTTCTGGTCTTGGAAATACATTTTTATGAAAGCTGAAAATGTTTCAGCATTGGACATCCGTGAAATTCTCATGGTTTTTTAAGGATTTCTTTCTTGTTTTGGCCAGGAGCATTTAGAGAAAAATATTTCTTTCCTTAATAATCATCCACTTTTTATTTAAGGTGCAATCAATTCTGGGATGGAAAGAGTTACATATTACAGCAGTTGTGTGAATATAGTTGTTGTTTTTAATACAATTTGAATGTGAGGGTCTAGTTTCCTTCATCCATTTTTTTTTCATTTAGCAAAGCTTTCATCACATGAACAGTGAGAGCCAGATTCTGGCTTCTGCACACCAAAACCAGTCTGGAGTAATTCAGACACTCTGGGCTGTACTTGGGTGTGGTTGAGGCCACGATGTGGCTCAGCAGTCACTCTCTTGAGAGCGCCTTTAGTGGTGCTTGACCCCAAGGCATCCAGTGTGATGCTGCTGTGCTGCAAACTGGGCCTGATCCCAGGTTCATGTAAAGCAACAGAAAGAATTTTGTAGGCAGTAATAGGCTCTCAAAGCAGGTTTTCAGTTCTTCCACAGTGAAATTTGAAATTTGCAGAGAGGGTTAATTATACAAAAAATTATATAAATATGTTATGTCATAATATTATACGTCCCAAAATATTGGTAAAAGGGTGTTTTTCCCAGAGATTAGAGCATTAGTGAAAAAATAATGATTAACCTTTAAAATCAGATTGGCATTTCTTTTTTCTCCAAATGTAGAATTAATACGCATTTTTTAATCATTAGTGTAATTTTCAGGATGATACTTTTGTTCTTTTGGCTGTTGAACTGTTACGGCTGCTAGTAACCCTTCAAATTGTTTGCTTCATTCAAGCATTCTTTTTTGAATAATTCATTAGGCATTATTATCCAAGCGTGGAACACCTCATTTAGCACTGGTGATCTTTTCCTTATGTGTAGCTGACAGGCAATCAAAGTTTTTATCAGTGCAGAAAATTTGCAATTCAGAAATGTAGTTGCAGCAATTAGTAGCTATCAGGTAGCATAGGAAGGACAGCTTCATAAAAAGAGAGAGTTGAATGAGCTCAACTGATGTTAGCACAAAAGTAATGGATAAAACTAACCAGCTGTTTCCAAATTTACCAAATGGAACATTCCTTTTTCTCAGAATACAGGATTTAATTAACTTTGTGTTATGTGTGGCTTCAGGAAAGGAGAAGGGAATAGGTGACAGAATATCCCTCTTTCGGTGCCCTTCACCTAATTTTGTAACTGTATTGAGGAATCCTGTCGATTTTCAACTCCCTCCCTGTCCCACTGCAGGACAAACCTCCAGGTTTGTCGTTGCTCACCTTAGCCCTACTGGAGAGCAATAAGCTTCCTTTAATGTATGGCAGATTTCTCTCTCTCTCTCTCCCTCTCTCTCTCACTGGCACACAAGTATTGATGTTTTTATGCTGCTGCAAGAGGCTTGCTGAAGTTTGGGTAGCAGAGGTGTTTTGTCAAGCACTCCCAGTGAACTCCCAGTGCGGCTCCTGCAGTGACCCTCAGTCATAGAACACAAATAAATAGTTCTAAGAAACAAGGTGGGATGAGAGGAGGTGGAAGCAGGAGGAAGGAATGAACTTATAATTTCATATTTTTACCAGTTATTCTGGTTCATTCCCATCTTGGAAATCAGGTGACGTTTATGCTGGATTTTGCCCGAAGATTCATATTCTGGAAAGCTGAAAGAGAAGAAGAAAGTCTTTGTGGCACTTACTATCTGCAGTGCTCACTGGAGTCCTGGAGGAGACCTGGGCATTGGTCTTCTTCCTGGGGTGACTTACCTGCTTTGCAATGGATTTTTTTCAGGATTTAACTTCAAAGACATTGGATCTGCTAAGGGGATCCCAGGCCCTCACATTCTGAAGAGTGCTCCAATTAGCTTGAGAGTGAATAACTGGCACAGCTCCATCACCTCCTCCCATCATTTTTGGAGGTAAGATTGCTCCCTGACTTCCCTTATGGCTCTTATTTGAAGGAGAAGTTTCCTGCCACCAGACCCCCTCAAACAGCTCAGCTGCCCTGCCAGAGTACCAGGTGGGAGAGGAAAGCCCTTTCCCTGGGCTCTGCCTCCACACATGGCCACGGGGCAGGGAGAAGGAAGGCTGGATCCCCTTCTGAGGCCCCTCACTCTCACCAAGCACTGGAGAGGCTGCTGAGGGGCATTTACTGGAGCCAGATCTCCTGAAAGCAGCCATGGCAAAGCTTGTGGCTCCACTCCTGTCCTCTCTCATGGCCTTTCACAGGTGAAGTTCCAACAATGCTCTTTAACACACATTTTTTTGCATCCAAGTGGAAGGAGAATGCCCAAAGTGCAGAACAGCCCAGCTGATTCAGGGACAAGGAGTTATGTGGAGCAAGGCACTACACCAACTACTTAAGAGTCACAGTGATGGAGACTGCAAAAGCTGGTAGCAAACACAGGGAATTCATTGCAGGGTAATTTAGAAGCATTTAGCAACTCTTCACTGTGTGCTTGTTGTGGGTCCAATAGTATTTGAATAATGCTTTTAGGCACCGGTATTGAGCCACACACGGCGACTGGAACATTATTTTATACATCTTGTTATCTGCTTCCTTTCAGTGAGATGAAACGATGCCATGTTTCACACACTGTTCCTTCCCCTGACAGCAGCCACAGGGCTCAGGAAACTGCTTGGAGCAGCGTGGGCCATCTCCAGCAAACGCTCCCATCTGGGGAGGCACTTGGGAAGCTGCAGAGGAGGCAGGTGTGCAGCTGCCAGCCCCCATTCCCCACAGGGAAAACTCCGCATTCCCAGCAAAAGGAACCTCCTGGCGCGCTCTCCCGTCTCGGGGGTCTGCCTGGCCTTTTGCTGACAGCATAATTTCCTTAGGAGCTCCAGAGTCTGACATCTCTCTTCATGACCCTTTTTTTCTGAGCAACATTAATATCTGCTGCAGGTCTGGCAGGTGCAACGTCCGCTAATTGTGTCTGCATCGCCAGCCCTGATTCAAACACTCCTTCCACATCTGAATTTCTACCTGGGCAATGCACAGACCCCCTT
>JBBMKD010000216.1:2035666-2085400 GCA_037834095.1 Argya squamiceps | reverse complement strand
TCTCCTGGAAAGAGTGCACTGCCCACCTTGTGAACTCTTGGCCAATGATCTCCCAGCAAGAAGAAACGTATAGTTGGGAAATTTGCCTGAGCCATCCTTGGGAGAGCTCATCAGCACGCCTGATGGAGCTGAATAGCATTTGCCAGTCTGAATTATGGCTGGTGTCACAGGCACAACCAAAGCTCTTTTGTAAGATGGGCAAGGAGACACCTACCTCAAAAAGCCAAAAATCGTTGATATAAGCTTGACTGAAGTGGCCAACTGAGGTGGTGAAAAGCAGCACAGTGGGAATCCACAGTGACCAGACACTGTGCCAGGCAGAGGGTAAGTCTGGGCTGAAGAGCTGCTATGGCAGGGAGCTTCCCATCCCTTGCAGGCCAGTGAAGCATGCCTAACCTGGCACTGATTACTCATCCCTGGCACTCATTCCTCTGCCCCAATTCATTTCTCAGAATTAAGTAAGATTTTGAGAACATGCTTTATTCATAATAAAGAAATAAGCATATGATCTCCCTGCAATCTCTGCCCTAACTAGCTACTCAATTAAGCTGAAATTTTAAATATAAATAGTATATTAAAATAACAGTTAATCAGCACTACATTTGTGTCCCAGCTGGTCCTCTCTACCAGCAAATGCTGAGAGGCTTCTGAAATCGCACACTTTTCTTGGTGTCACAAATACATGTGTATTGATTTTAATGTTGGGAGAAGCTAAAGAATTTTAGGGAAGATAAACACAGAAAGCTCAGAATTGAAAATCTGAGATTTTTTTCCCCCCAAGACTTAAAGTTCTCATAATTTCTGATTAAACAAGCCAGTAGAGCTCATTTGGATTGCGAACTAACAGATACTTCTAAGACTGAAAGGAGTCATCTTCTACACACCCTGGCTTTGCTGGAGAGTGGAATTAGATCCAAAGTATAGTTCCTAATGTTTCTTCATTTTTTGTGGATTTGCTGTTTTTGAAAGGGGGATTCTTTTTAATGGAACCAATTTGATGTTGTTGCAAAATTAGAGTTCAATAGTGAAACACAAGAGTGAGTGAGAACCTTTATCTGCAGAGCCCTACCACGCTTCCCTTTCAAATCTGTTTCAGTTGTTACCCGAGTTCCCAGGTTAGGCACAAATACTTCAATGATATTTTTCAGAACCATATAGGGCTGGTTCCAATTTTATATGGTTGATGCAACAATATTGGATCAAATCATTCTTTATGTTTAAGCTTAGGTTAAACAGCCTTTTGGACAGTGGCAAACAGCCTTATGCCCTCACTACTGCTGCCCCAAATCCTACAGGAAAGGTTACAGGGATTTTGAGGTCTGTTGCAAGGTGTATAGTCCTAAATCTATAGCACTGAAGTGTGAAGCCCCTAACACAAGGTGCTAATGGATGGCATTGGGTTGCTTTTGTTTTCTGAAAATCTCCCCTTTGCTTCCTCCTTCATCAGCAGAGGAAGTGGCTGAGCATAAGCACTTATTCAACACATCTCTCGTTGTTGTTGTTATTATTTTGGCAGAGGTTGGTCTGTATTCACTCCCACCTGGGTGTGGAGATGCCAGCATGATGATTTGTCCTCTGAAACTGAACCAAACCCTCTGATAAATACTCAAGTTATGGGGAAGGACTTCCCTGGCCAGTCAAAAGTTTTAGAGGAGTTTTACTCAGACGAACCTATTGGCCAAGAAGGGCAGATTTCCCTAACAAATCCCTCTCCTAAATTTTCTGATAATTTAGAAGAGACACTGGTCACTGAGGCTGTGACTGAACAAGCAGAGCAGAAGAGCAAAATCCTCCAGTGACTGTTTCCCAAAAACTACTGTGTAACCATTCCCACGCCCAAGACATACCGTTCCATCTGGTCTCATGGTTGTTCCTAAGGGCGGTTTCTTTCTTCTCTAATTATTTTTTCACAAATCAAATGAAGTCATTACACAGTCATAGAGCATTAATCACCTTATGTAACTTCATAGTAGTGACACACAAAAAATATAAGTAATAAAAATAATAAGGGATGATGATGCATATGTGGAAAGAACTGCAAGGCAAAGAAATTGCTCTGGATGTGTCACCACTTTCTCAGGTATATCACAGAAGAAGAAGGAAAGTCATCTCACCCTGAGGTTGTCTAAAACACCTGAGATGTAATCCACCTAAAATCCAGAAGAAAAGCCATTTATGTATTGTTAAGAATTAATTACTTTGTGGGTATAGATTTCAGAGAAAACTGAAGCACTAAAGACTAGGAAATATATTTTAAAAAGAGATGGACAGCTAAGCACACGTTTCATGCCAACATGAAGCCAACACGGCTTTCCTGCCAAAAGGACTTTTCCTATGACTGCACTGGAATATAAGAACAACCATAAGGGCTTGGAGGAAGGCACATCCCAGCACCTTGTCTGCAGCAGTGGCCACAGCCAATGCCTGGGGTAGAGTGGAAACAAGGAATGCATCTATGATATTTACATAGTCTCCTAGGCACAGACTGGGTTTGATTCAGGAGCCTGCCTGAGTCTAATGCAATTTGTCTGTTTTAGTGCCCTCAGTAAATCTCTTTCAAGTGCTTGTCCAGTCTCCCCTTTCCAAATCCACATCATCTGCTGGCAAGGAGATCATAGGTTGAGGAGCAGATTACAAGATTCTGCATCTTGCTTCCTTTCAGAAAAAAATAAAGACACTTCTAGAGACCCACTGTGGTTAGCTGTCTGGACACTTTCTTTGGTAATTTCTGAATAGAAAACTTTCTTGAACTGCTTTGATAAAATGCTTCTTAGATGATAGGAGATATTTAAAAAAATCACGTAAGATTTCTATTGCTCATTTCACTTCAGGAATGACATATCACCAAATATGTATCTTTAGGTTTTACCCTTGTGTCGCGGGAGAAATGTCAGTGGACACCAGGCATGGTAGTAGCTCACAAAATGTTGGTAGCACTATGATAAAATTCAGATTACCATGTGATCTATGTGTTTTAAATGACCTCCATCCTGTCCCTTTTGGAATTGCCTGGCATTTGTATACACAGATACCACATTTTCACAAGTATGCAAAGAAGAAGAAATAAAACCAAACCACTGTTTCCGTTCTGTAATCTGAATTCCTTGGCGGTTTTTAGTGTAGCCTGACAGTGTTATGTGTTGTACCTGTGGTGAGGGACTCAGCATAAGGTTCAGGTTTGGAGCCAAACTTCCACCTGTCTGCAATTGTTGTGGTCCATTCTTTTTGTGTCCATTCTTTTTGTCCATTCTTTCCCCAGACATTGACAAGATTTCAACAGGCCACTCCTAACAAGGTTAGGGATGCATAACTGAGTAGCCCTGTGACTCCCAAGCCCTTTAGACCAAAAGCTCCACAGCCAAAGTCTGCTAGGAGATGCAGACAATTGTGTTGGTGCCTCGGAGTGATGACAGAAAATAAGATTATTGAGTTGGTAGTCTGTGAAAAAGGAATAAAGTACAATTTGGTCCAGAAGCTAGCAAAACACATACATAAAACATTTTAGGTGCTGCTAGAAAATATAGCTATCTCTGTATCTATTTTTATATATGTGAAATGAACCATAGACCTTTTTTATGTGGTTGTACTTACCTGTGTTCCTTCCTATTTGAGGGGCATTCCACAGGGACAAAGGAGCACAATCATGGTTTTTTGAGACAAGAGCAAGTGTCTTGTCAATTAACAACCTAATTCTTGTCTTGAGATTCAGAAAAATGTCTGAATGTCAGAAAAATCCCATGTGTTAATTAATAATCCCATAAATTAATACTGGATTATAAAACTTTCTGCTGTGTCTGTAACACTCCTCTCTCAGTGCTACCAACAGTCCTTCCCTTGCTGTGTTATTCAGTGCCTTGATTAGAGCAGAGCACACGCTCTGGGGAGTTTCCTGTTTCTCTGCTCCTGTTGGGATTCCTGTGGAATGGCTCCTAATCCTAAAAAGAGAGCATAACTCTGAACCACAGGCATGCAGGAACAGCAAAAGGTGTTGCCAGCTATGGGAAAGAAAAAAAGAAAGACAGCCTGTTTTCAAATCCCTGCGAATGGGTTAATGCTGTTGCTAGGAAAAAATTTGCCCTTTTACAGATCTGAAGGGAGGTAATGTTGACAGTAAGGAGTAGAGGCCCAGCAAGGTTTTAAGTTTTTGTGTGACTTTTATTGCGGGGAAAGAAAGGGCATTGACAACAACAGCTGCCTGTAGCACAGCTTCCCCTCCTTTTTTTTTTTTTTTTTTACACTTGACTTCTAATATGGATTCCAGGCATGATTCAGCAAACAGAAGGAAGAAGATTTTTACAGACATAGGCTGGCAGTATTAGGAAAAAAAAAAACATTCAAAAATCCAACCCTAGAATAACATAATGGGCTTTCTTTGATGCACCTAAAATTCTGACCTTAACAATTTCACATCAGCTTTAATTTGTAAGAATTTTGTGGGTCTCTTGGCTTAACTGCAGAGTCATTTGCTGGAAACGCAGGCTTGGTTTAATGGGGCTCATTGCTCTGGTTCAGAGAAGGTCCCAGCTCACCCCGAGCCTCAAAATGAAAAAGGTAAAACCACTAAATTGCATTATCTGGAGGACATGGCAAGTAGACAGAGAATGATTTTGTGATCCAGAAATGCCTGAAATGGTGCTGACAGCTGCGATACTTCATTCCTCCTGCTTAAGAAAGTGCTCCCTTTCCAAATCTGGGACAACATTTTTAAGCTTGAGGAACAGATTTTTCAAGACAACAGTAAACCTCAGGAGCCCTTCCAGCCTATCCTCATGCCCCAAGAGAAGAGCAACTCTTTCTAAGCCATATCTATTGGACTGAAACAGGTATATACACAAGCTGGTCACCTTAAGTACACAACTATGAGGAATAAGGGTTGGCTGCATATTAAGTTGAAATCACACTGGGCACACATAAGTACAGGAAAAGAAGAGAAAAAAGATTTCTGAGACAGGCAGCAACTTGATCAGTGTGGGAGTGATTGATTTTTTCTGATGGTTGTGAGGGTTGGTAGTTATTGTATTTTAGCATGTGATTAGAACAGCTAACGTTTGGGTATTGTTGAAATCTAATGGACAGTGGATAATCTTCAGCAATTGAAGTGTGAATTAAAAAGATGAATGTCTCCTTTTGTTGAAATGGTGGCACAGTCAGGTGAGGTCCCTGGTGGCTGAAAAATTGAAACTTTGTACCCATTTTTTATAAAGGAAGACCCTGGGAACGACTGACCTGTCAGCCTCACCTCTGTATCTGGGATGCTCATGGAACAGATCCTCCCAGAAGCTCTGCTGAGGCACATGGACAACAGAGAAATGATTCAGGACAGCCAGCATGGCAGGTCCTGCCTAACCAACCTGGTGGCTTTCTATGGTGGAGTTACTACATCTGTGACCAAGGGAAAAACTACAAATGTCACCTATCTTGACTTCTCTAAGGCCTCTGGCATGGTGCCCCAAAATCCTTCTTGCTCAGCTGAGGAGAGATGGATTTGGAGAAGAGAAGGCTCTGGGGACACCTTATTGTGGCCCTTCAAGGCTTATAAGAAAGAAAGGAAAAAAAAGTTTTAAGACAGGCCTGATGGGTTAGGACAAGAGATAATTGTTTAGACCAAAAAAGGATAGATATAGCTAGCTATCAGGAAGATGTTTGTTACAGTGAGGGTGGTGAAACACTGGCACAGATTACCCAGAGAGGTGATAGTTGCCCCATCCTTGGGAACATCCAAGGGCAGGTTGGATGGGGCTCTGAGCAGCCTGATGTAGTTGAAGGTGTTCCTGCCCATGGCAGGGGGGGTGGACTAGATGACCTTAATGTCTCCTCCCACCCAAACATATGATTCTATATCACTGGTAGAAATAATTTATGCAGCTGAAAAGAGCAATACTGTATTGACAGCAACATTAGAAGGAAGTCTGTAAATTATGGATGGCACCACAGTATGTCGTAAAGCACTTTGCAACTTTAAATCCCCAGAAGCTTGTAGTGATGGTATCCATATCTCCTTCTCTTCAGTAATTGAACACTACTCCATTAGAAAAAAAAATTCTATTTCAACTGGCAAGGTCAGTCCCAATAATTTTCGTTACCATATGTGTCTTCTCTTTGGGAAATCTCAAATCCAGACACTTTGTTGGTTCTGGGACTGGCAAAGGAACAATAGAGGAGTGACTGGTGGAGACTGCAGAGTGCTGGTGTGTGCACAGGGCTGTGAATGTAGCTACCATTTCCACACCAAAGTTTTAATAATGCTTTCATTTTCTCTTAAGATTTTCAGAAATTGTGACTCATCCCTTGCGATCCCCATGTTAATTGTGGCTGTTTATGATAATAACTTCCTTGATTATTTTGGATGATTTGAGTTCTGAGACTTTTCTCATATATATGAGTGCATCTGCATGTTTTAAGATATGAAAATTGCTCTGGTGTATTCCTGTTAAATTGCATGGTAATAACTATAACAATATCCCCCATAAATTATGACTGTGGAGACTTACCTACTTGTCCTTGCCTCAGCTAATTATATTTCACCCCCATCCACTTTTTTCATGCTGTCACTTCAAATGTACATTTTTTGGTTCTCCAGCTCTGCGGTAGTTCTGGTGCACTCCCTGACAGCAGGGTGGGTTACAGTTACAGTGGGGACACTTGCTGGACTAAATGAACTGAAATGAAAGATATTTTAGTCTCTTGACATACTGTCATGCAGTAAAGGTATGGAAAGAGCTCATATTTTTCATGAACGAGTATTTCTGACACAGAATTCAAATGCCCAAAATTAGGCACATCTGGGGATAGATTCAGTGCAGAGACAGTCCAGGTAGGATTTCAGACAGGATTTCACCACCTTTTTTTTAGGGCTGGGCTATTGGTGTGAAGCCCAGCATGGGCACCAGGCTCTCTGGATTATGTGTAGGGAGGAGGGGGTTGCCCAGAGGGGCAATCCCTAACATCTTGCCCCTCCTGAGGCATTAAACAGCTAGGAACCTGAAGGGTGGGACTGTGCTTTGATCTCTGCCCGTTGTTCTCCAGAGCTCAGCTGTAGAGACTTGCACTTCCAACATTCTTTGGCTTATGCTTTATGCTAAAGACCCTCAGCGTGAGGGCACCTGCCCCAGAAGTGACTGACACGTATTCAAGTCCTTCCCCAGCCTAAAGAGATCCAAATTGTTACCCCCCAGGAGAGCAACTGAAGCCAGGGAACACCCAAACTGCAGCCAGCCTTCCAGTTAAATTCCTATTTATTTTAAAAAGCTATTTATCCTTGAAAAGGCCGTTCTTCTAGAAAGCATTTGGGTGGATGTATTCAGAGAGAAGCCTTGCCTGGTAGTGATGCCTAAAGAGGCTGCCTGGAAGAGTGGCTAGCCAATGTTAAAGGAATAAAGTAGGTATTTATTGAAAAGGCCTTCAAAGGATACACCTTGGGCGGTGCAAGAGCCTGGCCCTGGCTCCATCCAAGATATACCACAAGTCACGAGTTTTCACACTTTTGTAAGTTTAGGTCCATTTACAAATTGGGGTTAATTGTCCAGCTACAGCTTCAGGTTGTGAAGTCCCATCCTCCCAGTTTGGTCTCCTCAGTTTGCTGTTGTTTGCACTTTTTGGACCTGAAGCTGCAATGCTGTCCTTGGTTCTGGGACTGGAAAAGGATTGTTTTGTCTGTCTAAAGTGTGAAGAGTACTTGCTATCACTTTATATGAAGTTCAGAGTTATATACCAATGCAGTACAGAATCTGGAAAATAGGAAAGCTAAAACTTAAGGCATCAGTAGAGCAGCATTTTGCTGAAAGGGCAGATCTGGCTGCATGTCTTCTGGGGCTCCAGAGGAGCTCAGGACACAGTGTCCCCCATCCCCTGCCCTCTGCTGCACTGTGCCAGGGAGCAGGGCTGTGATTCAGAGACCCTTTGACTTCAGAGGGATGTTATCAATGGGGGTTTTTAACACTCGAGTAAGTGCCACAGTACCAATGTGACATAAGTTACGTGGCAAAGGAGGGAAAGTGTGTTCCCTCACCATGAATGCCTCAGCTCACCACCTACACTGCTGCCATTTACACTTTTTCCTTTCTAAGGCATTTATGACTCTCTGAAACACCCTATTTTCCCTTCCACGTCCTTCTTGCAGAAGAAAAAACAGTAAAAATAATTAAAACATCTCAAGGGGAGGATGATTTTTTTTTGTCAAAACACTTCTCTGCTTAATAAACAATGAGGTGTTTGAGTCAGATTTAAACACACAATTTCCAAAAAATTTACAGGTTATTCTGGTAACATTGTTACTGTATTAGCCTTTCTGTTCTCTCTCTGGCTTCTTACACTGTCAGATACTATCAGAGTACCTAAGCATCTCACGCATAAAATCAATAGCAAAAGTAAAATCTCTACAGGGGTTCATTCTCTCTGGCAATGCTCCCTTCTCACTGGTAAAAAAATTTTCTTGAGTCAGGGCTTTTCTCTCAATTTTAAAGAGTGAAGAGGAAAATGTTGAATAGTACTTGTGATATTTGTATCTTGTGAGCTACACCTGCAAAAAAAGGGCCCTGAGAGGTACCAGCAGCACCTCCTGAAGGCTGCCCAGTAAGGTGGGCATCCCAGCCCCACTGCCTGAAGTGACAGGGACTGGGGACAAGGACAAGGCTGACCACAGGCTCTGCCCCAGCACAGGTGGGATCACTGCCTGCAGCCAGGGTGGGTTCTTTTTACACCACAAGGTCCCTGGCAGTCCCTGGGCTGCTGTCTCCAAAGGGGTCACCATAATCTCCTGTGTGAACCCCATCTGACATCCAGACCTTCCAATGAAAACTTTCATTTCTGTTAAATTCAGCACTTTTGTTTGTTTCTTAAGCCCTCACTCTCGTGTGTCTGTCGAAAGCACTTCACAGGTTGATTTGCCTCCTCCACACCTTTTTGCCATGTTTCTCTCCCTCAGGAGTCTGTTTTTCAGGATAAATAGATGCTATTTATTTTCTCCTTATATGGAAGCTATTCCATACTTTGTTACATTCTCATGTCTCTTGTATAAAACTTATCACTCTCCCCTTTTTTACAGTGAGAGATTGGGAGGACAAAGAATTATCCCAGGTATGGATGCACCAAGAGTTTGAGCAATGGCATAATGATATCTGCTGTTTCTGCTGTCTTTGTTTTCATCTTTCTGTCCACAGGGACACTGATTAAACCCCTCTTAATAATGCCACCAATGTCATTGTAGAGTTTTCTTTTGTATTGTCACTTGTGTTGCATTTTAGAAAGGAAGAAGTATTTTTAGTAACACATGAAGCATAAAGGCAGGTCCTGCGTCTTTCAGTTTCACAATTTAACCCAAATGGCTTTCTGTGTCATTAGCTTCATGCAGCCCTGCTGAAAAGAACTATAAACTACAATCTAGGCTAGTTTTTTTTCCGCATAAAATTTCCAGCAGCAGCATATGTGCTTGTCATGTAGCTGGGGCTGGTCCAAGGCATGCAGAAGTGCATTGGATGGGATCGTGCCCAAGTTCCCCCACGGTGATCATGAAAGCTGCCTGAGGGCTCCCAGGATTTTTTTCAGCAAATCAAACATTGGTGGGCAGACCCACAAGTTCAGTGGGTCCAGGCTAAGGGAATTTGATGCCAGAGTAATTTAGCTCCCACCACCACCCACCCCCAACCCATGATGGATTTTTCCGGAGAGGCCTGTGGGGAGCTCATGGTCAGGTTGTTCATGGTGATGGCCTCTGCAAAGATGTGAGCTGACACCAGCACCCATGTCACAGGCAGCTCCTCTTAACTCAGCTCCCCTTTGTGCCACCCACCCTGTGCCAGCCCACATAAAATAAAACTGTAGATGCAGTTTCCAGTAGTGACACTGATATGGGTTAACCCAAATTTGGAGAATCCAAGCTAAAAGACAACTGATCCTTCAAAAGCTGCAGGCTGTCAACCCCTGGGAAACAGGTGTTACCATGGATTTCCCTCAGTTATGCTGGGGGCAACAACCTCCTTGGCTAGGGAAGCAGCTACTGGTTATTTTATTGCTGGTCCTGGAGCAAGCCTATTTCAGCCAGATTAGAAAATCTGAGACATCAATTTGTCCTGCTGATTGGCAGCTTTTGTTTCTGCAGTAGGTGCAGGATCCTTTGCAAGCAGTCACCTCTGAGTGCTCAGCAGAACAGAGCACAGTCTCACACGTGACCCTTTCTCAGCTTGCTGTAAGCCTGAGAAATTATTCTCACTACAATCCACAAAATTCATGTGCTATCTCAACCCACAGCCCATGCCCCAGTTTATTCTGTGCTGCAGGACCAGTAGCCTGGACTATGTTGTATTCCAGGAAAGGTGTGAGCAAGACTGAGGCTTTATGAGTTACTCTTTGTCTTTGCCACAGCCATGGTGAATCAATTCAGTGATCTATTTCCTTGCTTTTCCACCAGCTCCCACCAGAAAAGTGGAGCCTGTTGTGATGCTACAAGGTTTGAACTTGGGATCATTTACAATAGGGATGTTCATTCACTATTATTCTGTTGAAGCAATGTAAAAAGACAAGGCCTAATTTGTGAAATGGACCATCTGTTCCCATACAAACTGCATAATAGAATGCACAACTATTTCAATTAATACAGTAAACCATCTTTAAGCAATGCAGATGATTTTGTATAAATTTTGGACTGCAGAAGCTACTATCATCCTTTGCTCTAATTGTTCTTGATTTTACCTTCTTATCTTTTTATTTAAAGGAAAGGAATGACAACTTGTCTCACTGGGAGAGAAGTTTGCTCATAGATGGATCAGGATTAGACCAAATGGTACTGCAAACTCCAGCAGACAAGGTATCTCCATTACAGAGAGTAATGTTGTCATTTCTTTGACCATCCTCCCATCAATCCATCCATCAACAAATTAAAGCTGGCTAAAGAGCCACTTATCTTGAGTGCTTTTTATCCCGATTTCTGTCAGTCTAGGGAAAATATTTTCCCTAGGCAGAGTTTACATATTTAACCATGTTTCAGGAGACAGTCCCCATGCTACTCACACATCCAGCAAACCACACATGTTTATTGCTGTTTCCTGACTCACCTCACTCACGTATTGCAACTCCATTGAAAAAACCTGCTCCCTCTGCCTCCCTTTGATTTGTCTTTGAAGATGGAATGACTGGGAAAAAAAGTTGCTGTAAAACTTGCAGACTGAGAAATATCTAGAAATTAATTTTATTCCCTTTTATGTCCTTGGAAAAGTCTGGTGTCCTGTGCAGGATGCACACCAATAATGAAAAAAGGGTATGAAAGAAAAATTAAAAAGCAGAGCTTTATCAGTCAGGCTGCCTTGAGGAATGTGGCAACGCCACTGCATCTGTCTTCCATCGTTTAAACCATGACACCACAGATTACTTTAGGACTTCATGATGCACATAAACATGATATAAGCAGCATTTTATTTGCTATCTAATAAATATGTATGTGCCAGTGAATGCACTGTTGAAGATATTACTTTCTTCCTGTTATTTATTCTTCACTTAATTGATACACAGTGTGGTTCACACTCTGCCTGCTGCCTATCAGGCAGGAGCAAAGGAACACTGGTCTCAGTGACTGGTGTTAATGTGTGCCTGGTGCAGTGGCAGCATGCATGTTGGATAATGCTGCAGTGATATTGATGTCCAAAAAGGCATCATTATCAGTGGAAAGCAGTGGTTTAAGAAAGATAAGGATGGCTCTTCTGACAAGTTAGAGTCACAAACAAGCACTATGGCACTGCCACTGATCCCCTCCCAAAGCCAATGCAAATAGCATCTCCAGTATTTTTCCTCCAGTGTAGCTGGCATTGAACACCTCACTGGCCACAGACTTCTCTCTTTGATACAGTTAAAGCAGAAGAAAAGGAAGGTTTGACTGTCCACACTGGCATGTTCCAAGTACAGAAGCATCTCCTGAGACGACGACTCTGGAGCAGTCATTGCAGAGCCTGGTGCACCCCTGCTGCCTGATTGCTCCCTGTGCCCCACATGTGTCCTCTCATTGTGGAGTGGCCTCTCTTTGCTGGAGAGGCTGCCCAGCCCCTGACAGTCTGTCAAAGGCAGGAGATGGCACAGCAGTGCTCTGAAAGTCATCACAGCTGATGTCTTGGGAGGAGAACTCAGTGAGAACATCTTCCCCATGGACTGCAACAGAGCAGATGTGGTAAGTAAGTGGCATAACCATTCCTTACACCCATTTGTCTCCCTACTGCCTGCTCTCAGGAGCTCAAGGCAAGAGTTTGCTATAACATGGTGAGAAAAGATGTGGTTTTTTCACCCTTTAAATAGACATTAAGCAATAGGTGCCTTCCTTTCCTCTGCCTAAACAACTCAATTCTTCTGTCTAGACAAACAAGGGCAAGCAGATGATGGATTTATATTCCTAATAATTTAATCAAACTCTACCTCAGATTTTGTTCCTCATAAAACTGGTGTGAATCTGTTCCTGCTGAGCTCAGCAGTTGAACCTCAACGTTCCCTACCACCCCAGGAGCATCCATGCCTGCCCTGCCCTAAACCTCCACCTGTGACAGCTCCTTGCACCATGTCCTAAAAGGCTGTGCACCTGTAATATGGCATTTTCACCATAAATATGTCCATAGGCACAGGAGACGGGGGGGTCAGATGTGCAGAAGCAAAGCAGTTGTTTACAGATTTGGGAGTGGGTCGGCCTGCACAGAGCTGAAGAAGTTTGGTTTCCCCCTCTCAACACTCACAGGGGACAGTGACAAATGTTCCCACTGTAGCCAGCCATCCTGGGGATGCTCTCTGACATCTGCTGCCCTCATCCTGGAGCAGAGTCAGTGCCTCACTTTGCCCAGAGGAAAACAACTCCCATCCTGAGGATCTTCGCAAGATACTTGAGGTGCCTCATCGCATTCCCTGCCTTTCACTCACGGTGAGGTGCCATGGTGCTCACACTGCCTGCCCGCTCATAAAATCTCTGCCACGTCTTCAGCACTGATATTCTGATCAAGCTCTTCCCATTCCAGCAAGGAAGGCTCCTTGCCTGCTGCCAAAGGTGGGTAAGATGGCTGATCTGACGAGGCAGGAGTGGCCTCCATCTCTTAGCGCTTGATTTCCTCATCTTAACTCTGCATAAACACCACTTCTTTGCATTTATTTATACTCAAGTTTAAGTGCCTGTGCAAATTATAGCACAGACAGCCAGAACAGAAATGAGGCATTTAAATGGTAAATAAACACTGCCTGTGCATGGTGGTGCTTTTATAAATAATATCCCCTTTTAAGCTTTATTCTCTTCCATAGAGGAACATCACTTTTCAGAACATCTGAACCCACAAACATCACACATCAATCTCTTTATATGCTTATTTAAAGAGCATATCAAACTATTTCTGCAAGCAAAAGGACTAAATTATCCATGAATTCCAGATAACCATCCTTAACCCAGAAAATGTCAACAGTTTTCTGTAATAATAGTCCCAAACATGGCAGCTGTCGTGGTTGGAATGCTCCCCTTTAGTAGTGAGAAAATCATACATTTCTGAGAACAGGCTCAACACTGAACATGTTCTGATTTATTAGCACCATATATTCTGTTTATAAATTTGGTCCTGTAGCAATTCCTGGATAGCTTTAACTGTTGCCCACAAAAATGCAAAGTACTAGAAAACCTCACAGTTTGCTTTATTCTTTAACTCCTGGCCATCTTTGAATGATCTCTGGATTGAAAGCCACCTTCCTGATGGTTTCTATTGCAATGTTTACAATGCAATCCTATGAGCATCTACTAAACAGGCTTCTACTTTTTAGGCTTGTAATGATTACTGCCTGAAACATTTTAATGAGGATGCAGGTGGTTCATGTACACAGTCTTGAGCTGGGTGCTGCTTCAAACAACAAACATCCATGGTTAAATTCTGAGTGATAGGAAGCACTGACCATAGAGAAATGTGTTTCTGAGCCCCAGATTTTGGGAATGGTAATAACACCATGCCATCTGTAGAGCTACATTTGCTCTGAACTATCTGCAGCTCCTTCACTGCAGGTAGCAGGGGAGGGGGTGTATTTATGGTACGTGTGCAAGTGGGAATCAAAAAATAGTCAAAATTTTCTAACTGCTGTCCAGAGGCTACCAGCTGCTACCCAGTCATGTAGCACAGTCATTGCCAGCCTTTGCTTTCAAGGAGTGAGTGGAACATAGGCACAGAATGTAGGCAACAGAATTCCTGTTTTCTTAGCTCCCAAAGTGCACAGCCTGACAAGAACCAGCTCAGCCCAGCTTTGATTCCCTGCCCATCCCATACTGCACATTTAGTAAAAATATGTGGGATGACTTCCCCATGGGAAGATGATGCAGGTGTTGTAATAGTATGAAATAAGTAGTCAGGAATGAATTTGTCCAAATTGCTCACAAAGTTGATAAGACACTGGGGAGCTGCTTTGCTTTCCAGCCAGCAGGTCCCTGTGGTTAGGGCAGTGATGCTGAGTGTGTCTGTGCTGTGACAGAGCAGTTTCTGGCTTCAGGGCACATCCAGCCACCCGTGGCATGTCCAACAAAGGTGTCCACTCTTCTGGGCAGCCCAGGCACAGATGGAAATGGATGTAGGGACAAACATCCACTGGCCCTGCTGAGCAATGTGCCCAAGCTGTCCCCAGATGTGTTTGCAAGGTGCCAGGTAGAACTGGTGTTGCTCAGTCCTGTGCCTGCAGAGCAGGTGTCACTGGCCAAAACTGTCACTCTGCCAAGCACTGCCTTTCTCTCCAGTTTTAATAAACATGATGAAAATGCCAATTGCAAGTTCATTCCAGCATGACTGTGTTTGGTCTTTTTTTGGTCACATAATCAGAATATGGTGGTGGGATTTACTGTAGGTGCAGTTTTGCCATTGTGCTAGAAGATGCAGAACTGAGAAAAAATTGAATACTGTGAGAAAAAGTCTGAGGCAAAACACATGACTGTTATACAGGCTCCTCTTAATGTGGTCTCTCGGAGTGGATAATAATATAAACATTCATCCATTAGAAAAAAACTACCCTTTACTGCCCCCCATTAAATACATTGGCAGTCCTATTAAAATACAAGTCAGATTTGTGTTTAATGATCTTGAAAGGAAAGTAATTGCTTGAGTATTACCATTCAAATGTTCTTACAGCATCATATAATATTTACAGTCTAAGTGCCACTTCTGAGTGCTATGTGGCACTGGAGATTGCCCAGCCTCTTCAGAGAGAGAGCTTGTGTGCCTGAGAACCAGGGCACAAAGCTGAGACACCCTCTGAGCACCAAAGAGCCTGTGAGAAACAACCAAGCAATGGCCTGCAACATTTTTCAATTTTAATAGCCTCTTGAAAGGGGAAAAAAAATCTTACAAAGCCACTCCAACCCTGCAAGGGCAGGGCTTGAACACCACAGATGCTTGCTCAGGTGAGGAGTTGTGCTGTTACTCAAAGGATCCAAACTCCTTGCTCTGTAAGCACCACGTGCCAGCAGCAGGACAAAATCATGCTGAGATCTGTCATATTCTGCTCTACATTTTTGACCCTCGACAGTGTCTTAGTCAACATCATAGGTTATATTGTATTCAACACTTACATATATTTTCATGAGAATATCCTCAAACAGAAGTTCCTTGTGATGAGGAAATTTGACTGTGAATGTAAATGGGAAATGGGAATGCAAAGAGGAAGCAAAAGTATTTTTATTATTTTTATTTTTACAAGTCAATACAGGGCAGTATGTCATGAAGCACACAGTAAGAGCACCACAAAGAATATCAGAACTTTCCCAGTGGGAAAAAGTGATGCCCAAGTCCTTTTTTCCTTCCCTCACCTGTCTTGCCTATGAAGGTCTTGGTCCCTCGGGTGTCAAGAAGAATGGTGAAGGACTGGGCTCAGTGTCTGTGTCTCACCAGTGACTCACAACCACAGGCCCTGGAGGAAAAATCTCCTTGGCAGTGTCTGTCCCTTGCTCTGTGCTTGTACAGGATCAGCTGAGGAGGCCACAGACATCACCGAGACCCCTGCACCCACCTATAAGCAAGATTTTAATTAAAAACTCCTAACAAACTCAAAAGGCCTGGAGCATTGCCTTTTGTTGGGCATGCTGGTTCTGAGAATGACAATCCTGCCAGAGTGAATCAGCTTTTACAGCCCCGGGTGCCACTGTCAGATGCCATCCCATGCAAGGAGGACAGTGAGGATGTGATGTGAAGGGAGGAGGATGAGGGGAGTCAAGCCCCCACATGTACCAGTCAAACTGGTGCCATGGGCCAGATATTAATGTTAGAATTTGGGGAGGGTGTCTATAATCACTTTTCCAGGTGTAATGGCCAATGTTTCTGTAGAGGAGCAGGTCATATAGTTTATCCCCAGCACCTGCTGAAAAACTGCTGCCTCTCTCAGGAGGTGTTATTCCCTGCAGAGTATGGGCTTGGATAGAACCCTTTCTCCATCTCAGATACTCACAAAGTGATGGTTGAAACAGTCCAGATGTAGTGATTCCCTTTAACACTGAGGCCTTTCTAGATCACTCTCACCACAGAAAAGACCTGTAAGGAGGTACAAAGGTAGTTCAGTTCATGTGCCTGCTGAATCCCTGGGAGATGCCAGGGGCCTTGGTAGAAGCGGGAATGAAACTTGAAATCTCTGCTAGTGTTGTGAAATTCCTGCACATTCTTTATGAGCAACATGAGGGAAGAGGAGGGCGGAGAACCAGGAAAAGGGAAAATATTTGCAGTTTATGCAAACTCTAACAGCAAAGAAGAGTGGATACACCCTTCAAGTAACCAGGTGTCCACACCTCTCTCTGAAGGCAGGACCATCATTGCAGATATGTGTATGACTCTAGGCTTTGTGCATGTTCATGGCAGTCTAGCTGTGTGCCAGGTAGGAACAAGTTTAATGGCCAGGCAAGCCAGTTCACTGACCTAACAACTGGAAGTCAGCCCCATATCCCTCTGCAGATTAGTACATCTTTGCATCAGGATGCTCAAGGAGTCCAAAATACCAGTAGTGTTTTCTCTGGATCCTCCTGAGCCTTTCACCAGTGAACTGAAAAATATGACTGTGCTGAGTGATCTGGGATTTAGCTGAGCTCCTCATTATAGGTTTCTCATTCCCTCATTAGTGAGCTTTAAATTTCAAGCTGGAACAGATCAGGTACAATCAACAAACTGACAAAAAAAATGCACTGCTGCAATTTTAACATGACTTGCCTCAGCTTCAGGCCAACTAAGCAATATATCTGGATGGCACCACTCGTTGCTCTTGAGAACCTGAACAAACCTCTTGTGCTATTTTTGCAGCTGGGACTGGGTGTTATTCAGGGCTGGTGACCAACTGGTGGTGCTAATGCTTCATTGGATGGGAGGTGAAGAAGGGTTCATCACCTCTCACTAAATATGTACATTCATTACACAAACTCCCTCTGCAAATTACAAAGCAGCTCTCACCAGCCTTGCAATTAAAAGATACAGCTTGAGCCCTGAAAGACATTTGTAGAAAACAGTTACACATGTGTATTCCTAAATTTCATATGGCAGCACTTGGATCATGAGATCTTCAAGGAGCAGCCTCTTGCTTAGGTCACCCAACAGTCCTTAGTCCCTATAACACATTTTTGTGTGGGTTTTGTGTCTGTAAAATGCTTATTGCCTGGGAAAGCGATTAGAAACTAACTTGTTTGCACAGAACTATGAAACAATAAAGCATTAAGTAAGACAGGCCTGGGTTTGGGGGAGAGTTGGCCACAGTCAGAGCCAACAAGCCTGGCTGATAAAGCATAGTCTGAGCCTTGGTGGGTGTAGAAGGCTCTGGAGCCAAGTGTCACCCCGTGTTGTAGGCAGCACAGTCACTGACTGCAACAGAAATAGACTCCATGAGCTGCAGGAGTGCTAAAATAAAAAGAGAATCCTGTTACTTTCATTTATTCAAGAAAGTGATACTCCTAAAAAAGGCAAGGTGCCATTATTCATATTTGGTGGAGGCTGTTTAGGCTCTTAGAGGTTTGCATTTGGTGGCATTTTACAGCTCTGTCCCCTGGGTGCTGTGCTGAAAACCACCTGTTACAAGCAGGTCAGTGACAAGCTGCATTGTCCTGAAAGGAGAAGGGAGGAACTGAGTAATTTCCTTTTGCAGCAGGCAGACTGTGAGAGGAAAACCCCTTTTCACACCAGCTCTGACCTGTGAGGACACTCTCTTGGAGAGACTCCACACGAGCTTCTTAGAGCAGCAGTGAGGAGTGGAAGGGGGGAAGTGCAGTGTGACAAGGTGACAGAAGACTCACAATGCACCAGGTGATCACAGAGAAGAGAGTGTGGCTCTCTTCCCACTGTGTTTACCCACCCCCTGAAGTAATTTTCCTCTGAGAGCTCCTGGAAGTTGGGAGGAGTGAGGTACCCCTGGGACTGGCAGGAGGGGGCAGGCAAAGGGATGCCCACCCTGCACACTCCCAGCACCACGCTCCCATCCCACCCACAGTATTTGGTGTCTGGGGGATATTCACACCTGGCATTCCCATGGAAATAGCTAGAGATTATTGTGACTAGTAAGGAGCTGGCCTTTTTTCACATTTCCTCCAGTAATCACAGTTTTAGTACTATGAAACAACATATTGGGAAACAAACCTATACTTTGGCCATTAATGCCAAATATCTCCCTGATGAGCACTGTCTTATCTTTTGGTAGTGGTTAAATTGATGACCATTTTTTGGAGTTCAGGGGAGTACCAGTGCACTCTGTGAAGCCTTATCTCATAAAATGTAGACATATAAATTCTTCCTCTCCTCTTGAGTAAAATGTCTGCAGGTACTGTGAAGGTTCCTCTAAAGCCAGGCTCAGGCAGGTCTTCTCCTCCCCATAGGAAGAGGCAGTACAGGGCCCAGGGGATGCTGTCCCACCAGCAAAGGCAGCCAAAGCAAAGAGGGTCCTGAACTTTACCTGCTGATGCTCTCTGGGTATCAAATTAAGCTGCCAATGGCAATTGTGAGCTTTTCTCCTGTCTGTCCTTCTGAAGGGAGCCTGGTGACATCCAATAGCCATCAAACCCAGTTTCGCCCTTTTTTGCCCCCTTCCATTCCAAATAATCTGTTTTTTCCACTCCAAATCCTTTTCTAGTGGTTTTCTTAATTTCTCCTTTATGGAAAGTTCCCCTTCTTCTCCCCTCTCCCTATGCATCCTTCTCTCTGAAGGAGCAGCCCTGACAGTGGGATATCTCCACTTGGGATAATCACACAATGTTTGCTTCCTTTCTGGCTCATCCTGCTTGTTTCCCACACCCAGGCATATTAATATTCCAGCTCTGATTGCCATTTATCTTTCATTGGAGAACATTTGCTTTCAGTCTCATTCAGAAAAATGAGTTAAATCGGTGCCAAATTTTTTAAAAATGACAGCTTCTCTATTTTTGTTGCAGGCACATAAAACCTCTGTTGCTTTGGACTGCAGAATGTGCAACCCCAAGATGCACACACATGTTGGGTGTTCAGGTCAGATAATTGCCTGCACAAGTGTCCAGTTCAATGCACGTGTGGTGATATGCATTCCTAAATGCATTAATGCTGGATGCCATCACGTCAGAGCAGGGCTGTGGCTCAGGAATGGTGTGATGGGGATGCTGGGGACACAGGACAGAGAGGACAGGGTGTGCTGGCAAGTGTGGCTGCGTTTCTGCATGCAGTCCTCATCTCCTGACATTTGAAAATGTGTTCCTTAATCTCTGCGGTGCAGAATTTGCTGTCAAGAAACATTGTCTGGGATGAGCTGTTGGGATTCAGACTATCAACCAAACATTAATTATTCTTCCAACTAAACCCTCAACAGCTAGGCTAGATAATACAAATGTAAAAAAAGAAATGAGGATGAATCATGTTCAGTACTTGAAATCTAGACTGCACTGTGCTGTAGGAACAAAATCAAATGCAGTATGCATATGAGTGTTGAGACACAGCAGAGCCAGACTCTCAGCTGGGGCTGGAACGTGCAATGTTGATGCATCAAAAGATGCTTTCCCCACTTGAAGATCTGGAGCAGTTTTGTTTATCCTGAACATTTCCAGATAATGACAAGATCTGTCAGGTTGTGCTGAGGAAAGCTGAAGCCAAGAGAAGAAATAAGATCTGTTAATCTTTTGTGATAGAAAACATTTTTTTTAGTCATGCTTATGCAAGAAGCTACTCAGACAGACAGAAGTAGTATAGGCCCTTGGAGAAGCTGCAACAGGCGCCTCCCCTTTCACCAGGCAAAGTATCAGTGTCAAAGCATCAGAGATTTTGGAAAGAAAACTCTGTGTGTTGTAGTGACTAGGCAAGAGGCCTTCAGATCATTTAACCTGTGGCACCTCAGGCTGACTTCAGCTCATCTTTATATTTATAGCCCTATGTTCCACATATGGTTGAAATGCCTCATATCGTCATGGTGTCGTTCTTGTATTCAACTAGGGTAGAGATTAAGTATTTACATTTCAGCATACACAACTAAATGCTTTTAAATGCAAGTAAGGGGTTTAAAACCTTAGAATAGAGCCATAAAGAGCTAATGAGAGGAATAAAAATCAGGTAGATAAAAAATGATGTAAGGTAGAGTCTTAATTTTTTATTATTAAATTCACAGCACATTAAATATTAAGTGTTCATAAACTTTGTTTTGTGCAATGATAAATTAATAATATCTACATAGACATGTTCTTTTACAACAGGGAAGCTAAGAAACGTAGTACCAGAGGACCTTGTGTTGACAACCAAAGCTATTAGAATAGACTCCTTAATCTTCAATCATAAAAAGTAGATAATGTTATTTCTTATTACTATTAAATGCAAAGTGCCTTACTGGGAAACATATATGCCATTACTAAAAATAACTACCAGGGAATGTTTTGAGCAAGGAAGAAAAAGATGCTAGCAAATTATACCTTGGGATAAATTCAGTGAAATGTTCCCTGCTAATCTCTGCCATATAAAAATTGTTTTTCAAATTATTCTTCTGAATAACAGGCTCATAATGGGTTGCATAAGGTTTATATCTGAGCACCAAAATAGTCAAGGTTTAACCTGGCATGTTGTACTTTAGGTAATAGTCCCCAGTGTCCCCAACCTGCAGGCTGATGGAATACTTTCAGCGTTACTGGAAAACCTCTGCTGACCTCCTCTTGGGCAGAGGATGGTGAACTTTGTGTCTTCCATCTCATCTACAAGCAGTGAACAACACTTCCTTGATTAAAGCTAGGGGACTTCTGCAACTTCTGTCTGGGATTTAGCGACATTATTCATTCGTGTTTCCTGTGGTTCATAAATATGTGAGGAGGAGGCATCATCCAGGCCAATCCCCTCAAAGCCTAACTCCTTGACTGCAGACCAGGCCATGGAGAAGGACTTCCAGATGAAATGTAGTCTAAATGAAGGAATTAGGGGTTTGTAATATACTCACACGTGGCCTGGAGAGCAAAGCCCTCCCCTGGTTACTGCTGTAGCCCCCTGTACATGGAAGTAGAGGGGTTTTGAAGACCCTTCACCAGGACAGCAGCACAGCTGGTAAAGAGCAGTTTCAAGCACCTAAAACCCTCTTCCAGTAAGGGTAGGACAAAACTCTGATTTGCATCGCCACACACAAATTTTTGAGTCCTGATACTTTAAATATTTTTTTTCCAAACTAGAAGTGAAAAGAGACTCGTTTGAGATTACTGTCAACAATTTTGAATGGATAAACCAAGACAAGCTACGTTTGGACACATATTTGCCTTCCAAACCCTATGCAGCGTTCTCTGCCTTTGGTTCCCCTGCATGTTGCCTGGCCTGGGCTGCTGCCAGCTCCTCTGCCCTGCCACCTCCAGCCCAGCAGCACACCACGGGTCTTAGCCAGCTCCTGCCCCAGTTTTTTTTCTCTTACTGCTGAATGAGCCTGGCTTGGGTAAGGATGGGCTGGAGCAACACGTGCTCCCCTTGTCTGTTTGTAACGGGCGGCCCCGGCCAGCTGATGGGAACTAGGACATGCCAGGGACTGCGTCCTCCTCTTTCAGCTGCTGCAACGGCCTTGGAGCCAGCTGGAGCATTAAGGAGCCGAGCAGCTCCTGCCAGCCCGGCTCCCAGGCCAGCTTCAGGCAGTTGCCTGGAGAGGCAGGCTGGTGGAGGAAGTGACAGCACAGCCCTGGGGTGCAGCAGCAGCTGCTGCTCACTGACAGGCTTCCCCAGGCCCCCCACTCCCTGTGGCATAGCCCCTTCCCATCTTTCTTCCCCGTTGTGGGGGCTCTGGCTGCTTGCCTGCAGCCCTGCCCTTGCTCTGCCTCTCGCTCTGTGCTGGCCTTGCCACCAGGAGCCTGTCTTGTGCTCTCCCTTGGAGTCAGGGCAGGGGCCATCAGTGGCCCAGGGCACCCATCTTTGGTGTCAGTCTTCCTCCTCATGCAAAAGAGACTTCTGTCTCCCAGAAGCATCCCCAGGTCTGTGCTCTGAACATGGGGGACACCTGACTGTGCTGCATTAGCTGCAAAACCTAAAACTTGAGAGACAGCAAAGCAGTGGGGAGGAAGGCTGGGTGGGCTCTCTTTCCTATCTTTCCTATCTTTCCTATCCTTCCTATCCTTCCTATCCTTCCTATCCCTCCTACTTCAAGAAGTCCTTCCAGAGGCTCTGTATCTGCTCCTGTGTTGGGAGGATGTTCAGGGAGTTCGTCCCCACTTGTGCAGCCAGGCCAGGCTCTGTGGGTGCTGCTTTGGAAAGGTGAACTTGGAGAGGCTGGTACATCCCTTCACCCCCCTCAGCCCTTCCTGGCCTGCACCACTTCACAGATAACTTCTGCTGAGAGCCACCCACAGGAGACTGTGGTGTGTCAATCCCTCTCTTGTGTGCTTCCCATCCTGCTCTAGCTAACACAAATAAAGAGAAGCGAGAGGATGGTGCCTGCTCTGTGTGCAAATGTGGCAGTTTCAGGACGACCTGAGGAACGAGGCAGACACAGCAGGTCAAGGGAAAGCTTCTCTTTTTCTTTAATTATTTGACTCCATTACTTATATACATTTTTACAGAGGTCAAGAGATTAGCTACACAGGTTGCCACCTCTTTGACCTGGATGGTGAACATCACCGTCCATCACATTTCTCCTCCCAGAGGATAAAAATGTAAACAATCTACATTCTTTATGGTACATGCATGAGAAACTCCAGTTCAAGAATGTAAACAATCAGAAGGCTTTTGAATCAGAGTGACATGCCAGCCACATGATACTGGTTTTTTACTTTCTTTTTTTTTTTTTTTTTTTTTTTTTTTTTTTTTTTTTTTTTTTTTGCCATGATAAAGATCAGTGAGAAGACATCCCTGAATCAAGGACATCAGTGTTTGAACTTTCACGTGGAAATCACTGACATGTCAAAATCAAAATGGCAACCAGGGCTGCTGGAGTTCTGCAGGCACACCCCAGTGACTGGGCAGCCTGGTGCCAGCTGCCCAGCAGCCTGAAGCACAACTTCAAAACCAGATGAGCTTGATCATATAGATCTCCCAGCTGCTGGGCTGGACATTGGCTACAGAAAAGTAGTGTTGTCAGAAAGCAGCTTCAAAAAATGCTGTCATTTTTGGGACACCTAGAGAAAGCACAAAAAAAGGTCTCAAACTGATAGACATTAAAGACAGGGAGGGCTTATCCAAGCTGCTAATGGGGTTTAAGTGGGATAAACCCAGGCTGACGGTGGCAGATACCATCAGTCAAACACCTGGACAGAAATACCTGCACTACACAGCACTGGTGTTATTGGCTCAGCACGAACCACGAGAGGCACGATGCAGTCCAGCAGGATTAGTGGAAACTTCCACCTGGGAGAATTTAGGGTAAGCTCCTCAGTATTTAGTCCCAGGGTAGCTTAAATAGCTTTCTGCTTAAGGAATTGTCTCCGAAAATCCCTTTGTTAAGCACTTAAATACAGGTCGGCTCTTGGGCACAGCCTCATGCCTGAAGAGCATCCCCGAGGGCGCTGGCTCGACGAGGAGCGAAGCCACTCCGGTGTGTGCTGCCTGCAGGAGAGGGCTCCCTCCCCATCGCTGCTCCCAGGCTTCCTCAGGATCAGGGCTGGCTGGACCTCAGCATCAGGGCTGGCTGAACCTCAGCATCAGTGCTGGCTGAACCTCAGCATCAGTGCTGGCTGAACCTCAGCATCAGTGCTGGCTGGACCTCAGCATCAGTGCTGGCTGAACCTCAGGATCAGTGCCGGCTGAACCTCAGGATCAGGGCTGGCTGAACCTCAGGATCAGGGCTGGCTGAACCTCAGCATCAGTGCTGCCTGGATCTCAGGATCAGGGCTGGCTGGACCTCAGATCAGGGCTGGCTGAACCTCGCCATCAGTGCTGCCTGCAGCCTCAGGATCAGGGCTGGCTGAATCTCAGGATCAGTGCTGGCTGCAGCCTCAGGATCCTGACTGGCTGAATCTCAGGATCAATGCTAACTGAACCTCAGGATCGGTGCCGGCTGGAGCCCTTGTGCCACCCCGTGTGGGTGTGCAGCACAGACAGACCCGCGGGCACCCAGACCCCGCAGAGGGGCTGCGGGGCGGCAGCCGGGGAGCCTGCTCCTCTGCACTGCCTCCCAGAAAGGCTGCTGCTCAGTTATACCTTCCCTCTGTGGCTTTTTAAAAATTCCTGTTTAATTTGCTTTTTTTTCAGGTGCTCCACCTTTCTGCGATGCACTTACCAGATGTGGTGTTGCTTTGTCATTATAATATATTTATTTTCATCGTGGACCTACTCTAGCTGGACCTTTCCAAAGGAGCCAAACTATAGGTGACAAGCTCTTCATTTGTATACTTGGGAGTCATTTGGTCAAGTGAAGCTGCTGTGTGTAAACGTCACATTCACTGCATAACAATTGGAGTGAAGTTTTTATGCACAGGGCTTTTTATTTTCCTATCAGCAGCCCTGAGTTGGGACTTTGGGGTAAACTGGTAGCTCTGGGCAGCTTTGAAGCATCACAAGTGGCGGGTTTTGTCTCCGGAAGATTTACTAGCAGCGAGCTTTTCTTCAACCGTTTTATTAGCCTCCTTTTACATATGTATAGCAGTGAGGGGGTAAAACCTGTCGTTGGTGAAGTATAGAGCCTATTTCCCCTGTGGTATTCAAACAAACAAACAAAAAAATTGTGTGAAAAATTGTTGCCCAGAACCTCCCCAAGTCTTGAAATTTAGCTTAGCACCATGAGGTGCTAATTTTCAAACCCTTCCAGCCTCCTCCACCCCCAGCCCCCTCTTTTAAAGGTTGAAGCTGAGGTAACAAATTCAGCAGTGAGAATGGATGCCCTGCCCTTGGCTTCCTGGAGCTGCCAGAATAAATCTGAACCCCCTGGCCGAAATGCTGAAAAGTTTTCACCCACTTAACATGGGTTTTATAATTTTAAATTGCAAGTTCTTGCTGAATTGAGCCCTGTTGCGTGGACAAATTGGACAAGAAAAGTTTAAATGTTACCACTTTGGCTTCTCCTCAAGTGGTGCTGAGCACAGATGTTTGAAGGGGCCATCATGTCCCTATAAGAATGGGGGCTTTGTGTGCATAACCTTACAAAGGGCAGAATAGCCCTGCTTTGCTGCCAGCCACGGGATCATCCTATCTTTATGTGTTGATTTATTAGGCCAGGGATGAATGAAACTGTAATTAATATTACTGAAGCATTAGAGTCTATTTAATTTAAATGCCACTGAATATTTCACTTTCAGTTGGGAGTGACAATGTGTTCGGGACTGTTGGTGAAAGCCTCAGCCATCTGTTACTCCTACTAAGAAGGGAAGACAAGAGAGACACAGGGCGACAGAGAGCATTGAGTTTTGTGGCTTTTCCAAGCCTCCAGGATCATCATTCAACTCAAGGGCAGCCAAGAAACATTCCTGCACACTGGACCCTCAGTGTGTAGGGGAAAGGCCTGAAAGGGTATAGGGGCAGCACATCTCCCTGAAGGATGGAGAGGGGGGCAGACAGAGCGACAAAGGTGGAGATTTACAGTAAGTACACATGTAAATACACACCTAAAATATGTTTGAGCACGTGCAAAGAAGCGCCGTGGCAGTGGAAGGAGGGTAGAGCAGGAAATTGGTCAACCTATAGATGGTTTAAAAATATTTTTAAAGGGAGGAAGGGAGGGAGGAAAGAGTAAAAGCAAGGTCTGACTGCTGGTTTTAATCAGCCTAAGCAGTGAGGTTGCAGTCCAGCTCCACTGTAGCAAACATCCAGGCTTTGACGTGATGGGTATCACGATGTTGGGAACATGAGACACTCCCCATGAGCTGCTGCTGCTGCAAAGTGATCTCCACCAAGCCAAAAAAAAAAAAAAAAAAAAAAAAAAAAAAAAAAAAAAAAAAAAAAAGCATGGAGGGGGAAATAAAAAGGGCAGCAGTGAAGGCAGCAGGCTTAGTCCCCGAGAAATGCTGTGGGGCATGAAATGAGCAGCCGGTGAGGCATCACCTTTGCTCCTGCAGTGGCAGAGGAGGGTCCCGGGCAGAGCGAGGGGCTGGGAACAGGGGTGGGAGGAGTGTGCCGGAGCCGGGCCCCTGCTTGGGGGATGCCGGGGCGGGCGGCTGGGCAAGGACGCGGGTGGGAGGCTCCGTAGTCCGTGGGATGGTAATTAGCACAGTGGGTTTTCTTATAATTGGGATCATTTGTTCTCCCAGTTTTTCTCCTACGAACTGATTTCATGCCAGAGGGAAGCCGTGTGACTCACACCTTGCCATGCCAATTAGCTGATAAACATCAAATGTAAACAAAGATGGCCTAATTAAGACTAGTGCCCAACCTCTACATGCATCTTGTCAAAATCCCACCAGCCTTTCACATCCAGACCTATTTTCTTGTTTGCTGGGACTAAATTAGCAGCTTTGCACAAGAGCCTCTTATCTTTGAGAGAATCTCAGGGCAGGTAATGAAGAAAATTGGGAGCTGGCCACAGGAGCTGTGTCACCCCCTCCATCTCCGTAGGTGCCTCATGCCAAGGCTGAGGGCAGGGATTTGTCTGCCATTGGGTAATGCTGGAGGCTGACCCAGCAGACACATCCTGAAGTATTCACTCAATTTTTCTTCCTGAGTGCTACTATGTGTACATGAAATCTGTAACGTGTGTGTCTCCTGCTGCTCTCACCTGCTGTGAAAATTCATCAGAGTCCCTGGCTCACCACGGGCCCGGCCCCCGGCTCGCAGCCCAGGGAGTTATTTGCACTTTGGAGCAGAGGTGTACGACAGCCACACATCCCAGCAGCAGCAGCAGCAGCAGCATTTCACATCCATTTCACACCAGAGCACAGCGTCACACAGGTGAGCTGTGGCAGAGGAACAAGCCCAGGGGGGAATTCTTATTCTAGGAGGTATCCTAATGAAATCCATAGGATTGTTTCGTGGCATTATAAAGTTTTTTTAAAGGGCCATAAATATCAGTGGGTCATCTGGACCATCCCTCTGCATCAAGACAAGATCCCCTGGGTCCCTGAGACAGCTCATCCCAGCAGCCTGTCCTGGCTGCTCATTGGCCTTGCTGTCAGGGCAGGCACGCCTTGGGTTTGAACCAAATCCCTTTGCCACACACTGAGCCCATTTGCCACTGTCCTACCCAGGAGGAACAGAGACAGCAAGTCTTCCCCTTTGTCACTATCCTTAACAAATTTCAAGGTTGTTATAATCCCTTCCTCCTCAGCACCTGCTCCTCTTTAAGATCAGCAGCTCCAGGACACTGATCGGTTCCACATAAATCCTGTTTTCCAAGCCTTTCTTAATTTCCAGTGCACAACTCTGAAGGTTCTTCAAAGGCTCTCTGTTGCTCCTAAAGCAGAACATCCAAATGGGACCGTGGCACCCACCTGGCTGTGCTTCACCCCACTCCTGGTTTCATCACACTCATCCCTCCTACATTGTACCTTCTTCTGGGCTCCTTCCAGCCCAAAATGGTCACCCTGAATACCATCCCACCTCCCTGAATGCCACTGGTCTTCTTTGCTTTGGGTCATCGGAGACTGGAATTGGGTAATACCAGTTCCACTCTCCAGGCCAGGAATGACAATTTGGCAGTGGCTGGTTGCAGGGCTGACCATCCCCGAGGCCAAGCCATTGCTAGTTCAAACTGGCACTGAGTGCACTGCTACTTGTCCCATTGTCACCAGGGGTGTGCAGGATCTCTTCATCCAATCCACATTGCCCAGCCTTGTTCAAGAAATCTTCCTGAGAAGAACTGCCTTCCTGAACTGAGAGAAAACTTGGAGGCAGGGGTACATCCACGGCTTCTCTCCATATGGCAGGACTTCCCCTGTCATAGAAAATAACTGGAGTATTTACCATATTCGGTTCATGACAAATCCCTGCTGGTAGCTCCCCCCAGCCGTGTGTCTACAAATAATTGTGTGATTATTTGTTCCAGCACTTTCCTGGGGTGAAAACCGGGTTGCCTTGTCTAAAACTCACCAGTGCCCCTTTTCCCGGTGTAAAGGTCCTCAACAAGCTTCTGAGAAAGCTGCTAATGGCTCTGAGCCCACTTAAGGCCCTTTGCTAACCATCCCAGGCAGCTGGGGAATAACCTCTCACACCATGTCCGTGAGAGCAATAAAACACTGCCGATACTCCCCTGCTTCCCACTAGAGATTACAGGATATAACTCCGGGAAATTATCTGCTCCTGTTTAGTCTGGTTGAATTGGTGGCTCATTTATCCACACATGAGAGAGGGATCTGCTCCTTGGAGAGGAGGCAGCAATCAGCTGTGCCTCACACTCACCTGTGTTCACCCATCTTTCCCATGGCCAGTCAGAGAGTTTGTTTCAGCATCCCTGGGAATGACCAGGTTGAATGGAAGGAAAGATGAAGGAATGCAGGAAAGGCAGACATAATGCAGTTGTAAAGGATGGGCAGTCACAGCCTGTCAGCAGTATTTCCTCCCCAACCCCCTGCTTGGAGGTGCTCCAGAAAGGAGCACAGACTCTCTCCACTAGTATTACCAGGTTGAGAAGTAGGACTGGGTGGATCAGCTCTTTGTAGGGGAGCAATGGGATGTACACATTTCCACACAACAATTAGAAGTAATTCTGACGTCATTTATTTGAAGAACATTATGGCCAAAATTTCAAATCTTTGAAAGTTATGTGCCTCACAAATTATACAAATGCTGGGCACTGCTTCCCAGAGTAGCCAAGAAGGATGTGCTGGTACCTGGCTGGAGGAGTAAATGAAGAAGCTTCACACAAAAGTTCTGGTGTCCCAATCGGTGCAAACACACAGAAAATCAAGCAGAGAAATCCAGATTGCTCTACCAGTGCGGGTGTATTCACAGCTCACACCAGCTTACAGCACAGAAGTGAAGGTGTGAACATACCTCAACTGTTTTAATGGGTAAGTCATCTAATACATACAAAAAAAATTTCAAGGCTCTTCAGCACTCTGATGGGAATCTGGGGAAGACAGTTTTCAATAATGTGTAAAGCAGGCTTTTGTCGGTGGTGTCAGCAGGAAGTTTTTATATTTCATGAACTCACTATTGTCTGAAAGCATTTTGAAAAGAGTTTACCAGCTAATCAGCAAAGTAACATAATTATGCCAGATGACAAAACGTTTCACATGTTTGAATTTCTCCACTGGCAGGGCTCAAAACAACGTGTAGCCTCCCAATTTTTTAAATTCCAGTCAGATCCCACATTCTCTCCCCACTGGCCTCCAGCTGACTCATCCTTTTTAGAATATTTCTTTTCATCACTGTGTCTGTAGGCTGCACATCCCGGAGCTGGAGCCAGATCAATCTGGTGCTAGCCAGTGTGGTGAACCAGCATTTCTCCACGGTGGTCTCAGCAGCTTCTACTGAATTTCAGCTTTTACTGAAAAGGAAAGGGGAAAAAACAAGTTCTCTGGGGAGGAGGAGATAGCTTTGTGACTGTGGCTCCATGGAGGGCTGATTGGGGCACATGGTAGGGAAAGAGAAGCAGTGGGAAAGTGTGATCAAACCACAGAGGGGACCTGTAGCAGTTCCCAATGGCAGCATCACCTGTGGGAGCTGTGAGTGTCTCCCTGTCCCCACCTGCACACCCAGGGCAGATGGCACGGGCACACTGGAGGGGAGATGACCTGCACAAGTTTACAAATGAGGCTGCTGCAAGGGTGAAGCAACTTGGAGTAAACACCACCCTGGTGTCCCTTCCCTGGTGTCCCAGAGCAGTGGAACCCCTCAGGCACTCTGGCCTCCATCTCCTGAGGCTGCAGTCCCTGTGCCTGCCCTACCTGGCAGAGCTATCACGTGCCAAGTGGCCCTTTCTCTGCATGAGAACCAAAGGGAAAAGGATGCTCATCAACCACAAAAGCACCATGTAAGTACAAATGGAAGATTTCCAGTTCCTAAAGAGCTACCAGTTAGCATTTCCAAAGTGGCGTTAAAGAGCACTTTGAAGTACAGCCTGTAAGTTAAAAAAAATGCATTTGGGGATAAATCCATCTCCCATTCCAAAGAAACAAACTAAGCTGCATTTTACTAAATATAGTCACGTAAGGCATGGCAAAATTCATCAAAACTCTCAATCATATCTCTCAAAGAGATGTGTTGTGACAGGAGGCCAGCAACACCATGAAAATAAGGGCTGGGTATTCCAGTACTTACACGCACGAGTTACCTCTGTCGTGTAAGCAAAGCCACTGGATCAAACACTGGCAGGATTACACCCCTCACAGCTCACACCAGGCCACTTGGCAGGATCTTTCCCACCAGAGGGTGGCTCATGCTCCGACCAGGCTCCCAGCACTTCCTCTGTGCCCGTGGTGAGTCTCCAGAGCTCAGCTTTTCCGTCATCGGGGATCAAGCAGAAAAGTAATGCTAAAAAAAAAAAAAGCTTTATTGATTAGGTTATACGAAATGATCCCCCTTGCAGCACAGTTTACACTAAGCCTCCAAATCTGACATCTCTTTGAAAGCTCTCTTAATATATCCAATTATAGATTTTCAGCAACTTTGTGGAATGTCGGCTTTCCCAGCGACTGACCCCGGAAAACACCATTGAAATCAGGAGGGATTTTGCTATTGAGCTCAGTGGGGGAGGATCAGGTCCTACATAATTTTATTGTCAGCAATGATGACCTCTCTTCACAAATGAAGAATGCCCATCCTGAACCGTGGCCTTCAGAACGTAAACCATTTATTTTTATCGCTGGATCCTTCCCCAAGTGGGATATTTTGTGCATGGTTAACTTATCCCAGGGCTTTAAATGCTTGCCAAGTGGCTTTAATAGCAGGATGTTGTTTAAAAAGATTGGGAAGGATTGTGGGCAGTAATAGAGATAATTGCCAAGGAGAGATAAATGAAACTTCAATCTCAAACCAGCTTGGCTTTATCACTGGGTCAGGAGGGAAGATTCAGAAAAATCCCCTGTCTAAGACTAAATGTATAATGATAGTTTGGGATTTAGGGAAGTTGGCAACCATCGAGATTTTTTGATCAAAACATCTTTGGAGGCTTAATACAGGTTTGCAATTCCATATAAAGGCATGAAATTCCCTTTCCACTCTGGGGATTTGGCATTGTGAAGCAAAAAAACCTGGAGGTGAATTTCTGGGAGAGGAGCAGACTGCAAGTGACATCCCGAACGAAGAGTTTGGCAGGTGGCACCAGGGTGGGGAATGGCATCTGAAGGGGCTGAGCACAGATCCAAGCAGGTCAGGAGTGTTTTGTAGGACACAGGCCACCTGCAAGGGGTACAGGTGTCCCCAGGATGCCCCTCAGTACCTCTCAACTGCCCCAAAACCAACTCTCAGCTGCCCTTTAGCCCCTGGAGCAGCCCCTGGGAGAAGACAATGCATGCCAGACCCAGAGCTTCCCTCTCTACTTTGGAAATAGCAGAGAAAGCATATCCAGGACATATTTAAGTGTATTTATTTATTTATTCATTCACCAGGGAGGGGAGAAGGTTGGAAGCCAACCGTTTTAATGAGGAATTATCTTACCTTACCATGCAGGATAAGGTACTGCATGACACAGCAAAATTCAGGTCAACCTTTTTAAAAATGAGTTGCCAAATAAAGAGTGTTGAACAGGGTAAAAACAAGGACTGACTTCAGACAGGTCTCTCCTGCTAGGATTTGTGGGGTTTGAGGAGTGTCAGTTTTTTTCCCTCTGTTACATCCTCTCTTGCCCTGCCTGCTGCCAGACAGTGCCCCAGGCTGTGGGACCCTTCCTGCTCCCTGTGGTCCAGGCGACCCAAGGTGACTCCTGCAAACTCACGGGGCTTTTAAAAGAATGGAAAAAAGCATTTTAGAGAGAGATGACGTATTTCTCAGCAAAGGCCTTACCCAAGCTGGAAGCGGGGGGTCTTCTGGGATGTAATCAGTCAATGTGGAGCACTCATGGGGCTTTCATGAGAGTGGAAAAGGCCTTTTAGTGAATTGTAACTTATTTTTCAGCAAAGATCTTTTCCAGCTCAGGGTAGGGCTTTTCCCAGTTATCCTCTTACCAGCCTACTTTTCTCTTTTCCAAGGCCTGCATTCCCAGCTACGGGAAACAGCATGGAGGAAACTCAGCAGGATTGTACGAGGAGAAGCCTGACAAAATGATTCCTCTCATTATGATCTGAACAGGAAACTGTGACCCGATTTTTCCAAAAACAATATTTAAAAAGGCAGAGCAATGTGACACGAGCAATACAAAATGGGACATCTTTGGATTAAAGAGTCACTATCTCAAACCACCTGGATATTTCCCATGTTTGCAAGAGTCAGATGAAATTCTGTGGAAGAGGTGGATGGTTTATTATGACAATTTTTTCTGTGCAAGTAAGGTCCAGGAGGAGTGTTGCTCTTGTGAGATCTACCAAAAAAAAAAAAAAAAAGAAACAAACCCACAAAACAAACAAACAAATGAACAACAACAACAAAAAGGTATGAAATAAAACTAGGGCAGAGTCATCCCAAACCATGAAAACCAAAATCCACTGCCAGCAAGCGCAGCTGCATTACCCCAAAGGAGAACCTTCTTGCTGGTGTGGGAATCTCAGCCTGTTCCCTGCTCAGGGATTTGCATTTCCAGGCTCTTAGCCCTTCTCTGGGGAAGGGGTGCAGCCTCCCCAGCCGGCAGGCCCTCAGCTAAACTCGTCAGTGCCTGGGGCTCCTGTTCACAGCCCGCTTGCCTTTACCGTGGACATGCTCACACTTGGCGGCATTACTCGCAGCTCTGGCTCTGATGATCGTATTTATATGGCTGACACCCAGACCTACTTGCCTATTCCTGTGGATTCCCATGAAAGGCTGTCATGGCTTATTACCTGTCTATCTGCCTTCAAGCCTGGGTGACTTTTAATTTTTTTGAAGCTTAATGCTGGGAAAACAGAATCGTTTCAGATTGGTTCGGTTCACCTCCTGGATGCAGGGGTTTATGGTATGTATTACTGTAGCATACACAGCTTAGGAGCTGGTTTCACAGCAAGGCTCTTAAAAATGGGCTTATTTTATCTAAAATAAACCTTTTCAGGAGGTGAAAAGGTATCAGCAAGAGGGGAGAAGAGAGAATATCTTCACCGGATTTCGGAAACTTCCACAGCCTCTGCTCCGTGTTGTTTTCCAGGTTGAGGAGCCCTTGTTCATGCCTCAGTCTAATCCAGAGTTGTGTATTGGGGCTCAGTGATAATTGGAAACTCTTCTCACTCCAGCATTTTCAGCTGTTGTAAAAGTCTGCAGCTAATGTCATAACAAGAATTAAACTGTCTCATCATATTACACCCATCTTAGCTGACTCCGCTGGCTATTAAGGTGACAGCGCATTGATTTAAAATTTCTGTTAATTGTTTACCCCTTCTTGCAGAGGCTTTCTTGGGGGTTTTGTAGCAACCTGAAGGCTTTCTGTAGCTGCAGATTATCTTTGTGTTCAGCATGATATGGACTTTAAAAAATATCTTTTGTCTGGATTGCACCACCTAATACCTCGGCCCATGGATTTCTTTGGCACAAATATTCCCTGCATGGGCCACTTTTAACAATAAGAGAGCATGGCTGACCTTGATCTTACAAGACTTCAGGAGGATTTTTTTCCCCTTCGCTGATATTTATTTATTTGTGTTTGCTGGTTTCTGTTTTCCTGCCTACTAATAGCAGGGGTGGGGTTGGTTTTTTTTTTTTTTTTGATAAAGGTATCATTCTCCCTACAAAACATTTCACCTTATGAGTTTAACAGAGAAACCACTAGCTACCAAAACAGACCTTATAGCCCATCATCCTCAGGCTTCCACTTTTGGGTTGAATAAATCAATCCCCATGTAAGCCTGTGGTAACAAACTTTTTACCTCGAGCTGGGAATGAGAATTTGTGCCATATTCTGTCTCTCTGGCACAAAATGAGTATCACCTCAACTGGAATTTGGTATGCTCTGTAATTGCAAGACTGGAAAATAGGAGACATTCTCTTTCTTTTCTATGATCTAGTTTTTCAAATCCATAATCAGTGTGTTTCTCTATAGATATTTGAAAAAAATCATCCTTTTTTCACCAAGAGCTTTTTTAACTTCCTTCACTGCAGGCTGAAACACTTTCCAGTTTCTGCTCCACTTTGTTGTGCTTTTCTCTCACTGGTCTGGGGCAGTTACTGAATGGCAAATGGGAAGATATAAACTTGCCTTAACAAAAAAAAAAATCTTATTTAAAGGGAAAAGTTAAGCAATCAAGTAAACAATAAATATTTATTTCTGAGATCAAAATGCCATTGACATCACCAACTGGTTTTTGTCCCAGATGTCAGGCACTTTGGAGCAGACCTTGGGCTCATTCTTGGAATGTGACCTTAGATAATGGACATCTTCCTCAGGAGACCCCCTCTGCCTTGCCCTGGCAAGAAATGCTAATCTAACCAGCCCTTCCCTCACCCCATCTCCCACTATGTCTTTTTGTGCTTTTTAGTCAAAAAAAAAAAAAAGAGTTTGTGCATGAGCTGCAACCAGAACTCACAATTCTCCAGCGGCCGGTACATTTTGCACAGTTTATAGCTTATTAACACGATTGTGAGTTGCAAAACCATTCCCGGTTATTTGAGTTCCCAGCGTTTATTCCTGGGGAAAAACCAAAGCCTCCCAGCTGTCATTAGAGAGCACTTCATTAGTGAACAGCATTCAGTATTTATATTTTGAGCAGCAAGTGCCGCTCGCTCGTATGAATAAAGCATGTGCTCTCCCAGGCAAGGGCTGGCTGCTCCGGCCCGGGCAGCCCCGGGAACACGGCAGGGATGTGCTCCAGCAGCTCCCGCAACAAGTGCGGCTGTGGGATGGGTGAGAGCGGCCCCGCCGAGGCCGCCTGTACTGAACGTGAACTTTTCTGTCTCTGCGTGCCTCGGTGCGCCCTAACCGCGCTTTAAAAGCCTTTTGTTTCGCCCCTGTTTTGATGAACTTCTGTCCCTTTGATGTTCATCTGGAGTTTAACAGCGATAAAAGGCGCACAATGGCGAGATTGTGGAAGGGGAAAAGGTGCTGGGAGAGCACAATGCGGCGCTTTATCCCCTGGCTCCCCTGTGCCGCTGGCTTGGCAGGCGGCAGCGGGAGCGAGCCAGGGTGACAGCCTGGGCGAGCTGGGCTCCCGCCGCAGTGACACCAGCCCGGGAGCGGGACACCGCATCAGCGACAGCCAGGCCCCAGGAAGGGCTGGCTGCTGCCAGCACCCAGACCGTGGCACCACGGTGACACCGCAGTCTCCGTCCCACCTTGGGGCATCCTGCCCGAAGGTGTCCCCCAGCCTCAGGGAGCGATGGTCAAGCCTCAGTTTGTGACACCAGGTGAGCAGGATGCATCCCAGCTCCCTCGCCACACATCAGCATCCCACAGCAGGTCAGCAATTCCCACACCTCCTCGGCCTCTAGCACAGGAAGCTCAAATTCTGAGGAAAGCCCGTGTGAAGCACCAGGATGCTCCGGGAACCAAGTGGCATTCCAGCACAAATCCCAGCCTCTTCCCAAGCTGCCAGCGGTTCTGGCTCTGACAGGTTTTCGAGAGGCAGGTGATACCTGCTGTAGTTTAGGGTCTGGCTCCCAGGGTCAGGCTCTTCCGTGGGATTTCCTTCAGATATGCATTTCCAGTCCATCTGACTGGAAAGGAAATCCCCAAAGGCAGGAGACAGAGGGAACCCCTAAATGTGCTATTTTTACCGTCTTCCCACAATTTCATGAAAGGCACTGATGAACTATTTCAGAAGGAAAGATGGGGCAGCAGGGCCAGCAGCCACCATGGCCAGTTCTGTGTCATGTCCCCAGGTCAGTGCTCATTTCTCCCTGCTCTTTTCTCCCTGTCCAGACCCTCTGCAGGTTTGAATCAGCAGCCCCATGGCCTCTTTACAAATTATTTGTGCATATTAATTCCTGGCACCACCCTCTTGTTCCCCATCTGGTGACACCTCCCATCAGCTAAGGCTGGTGACACCTGCTCAGATGTCACCTTGCAGAGGTGTCCTGCAACACCCAGGAGCTCCCAGGGAAAGGGCAGTGCCCAGACTGTGCCTGTGCCCATGGGGGTGGCCTGGGGACGCCTCTGTGACTCTGGTATCGCTCGTTCCCCCTCCCAGCCCCAGCCCTGCCCCTGGGCAGTTGCTGCTCTCAGCCATGTCATGGCACATGCTCTCCCTGGTCACATCCTGGCTCATGCCAGCCCGGGGCACATCTCGGAACGCCCCCACCGTGGTCACATCCTGTCCCCGCGGGGCTGGGTTGTGGCTCCTGTCCCCTCCCAGGCTGGGCACATCCCCGGAGCCGCTTTGCATCCCAGACCCCGCCTCGGTTACCACAACCCAAAGCCCTGGCAGTAGGCACAGGGTATTTTTGAGATATTTTTGTGCAACACCAACAGAGGAAATCATTTTCTGTGAAGTTCCTCATAGCACTTGGTAGCCTGAATCAGACACGGGCCCCAAGCACCTTTTGCCAGGATGGCTGGGGTGGCTCCTGCTGTTCAAGAGCAGATCTGCAGCTCAGGATGGGATTTCCAGGGACACGAATCTGTCCTGTCCGAGCTGCCCACTGTCTGCAGACAGCCCCCTGTGCAAAATAGGGACAGAGTCCTAATGAACTCATATATAATCTTGTTTCTCCTTCGATGGCCTCTGCCACCACTCAGCTGTCTCTGAGTAGGTGTTTTTGGAAGAAAATTGTACGTAGACCTTCTGCAAATACAATTTCTCATCTGAGAACAGGTTTGAGGGGTTTTTTAATATTCTTTGAGTTGCTGAGCTTGGGGATAGCCCATTTTCTGTATTTTTGCTTAGATTTTTAACTATATCTTATGACGTCTGCATTTGCTGCTGGTCTGACCTACTTAGTGAAGTCCAAGATACTGGAGATTAAGCTGAATGATCCACTTCAATGCATACCTATAATTTCAGGGTCATGACAGAATACATTATTTTCTAATAATTATTCCTTGGTGTTCGAACACTACTTGCAAACTTGCATTCAAAAAAATCTTATCTTCAAAATAAATTCAATTTTCTTGCCTGAGAAGGCAAAATCTGTGAGCTCAGATAACTGAACTGCACCTGAAATGTGCACAAGGATTTTTAACATTGCTTATTAACCAATGCTAATATCTACCAGTGTGTAGCATGGTGTGCCAGTCCCTATAAAATTTAGTTTAACTGCAGCGAAAAAAATCCTTTTTTTTTTTTAAGAATGCTTTGCACTGCATCCCCATTTCAAGCCAAGAAAGCAAACAAGTTGTAGCAGACTTTCTCTTGCAAAACGAATTTGTCTAGCTCTCTGCATTTTGCTGAAGTGTAAGAAACTTAAAAATAAAAGTGATGCTAAAATTAAGAACTTGGTTTCAGGGCAGAGACTGGTGGGGATTTCTGTGCTTATATCGACTCTTCCTAAAGTTGGATGTGTGGGTGGATTTTCTTGGTGTCAGAAGAAATCATTCATGAATCTGAGATCTCAAAGACTGCCTCTCCTGTTGCACTCTGCAGCTCATATTTTGATAACATTCTGCAGATACAAGTGAAAATGGAAGATCACTTATAATTCACTTGTAATTTTGAGATAGCATCTGAGCTCTTCCTTTTCTCCATTGCTCCTTTATATTTATATATATATTTATGTCAAGCTTTCATAGCAAGTGAAAATTGCCAGTGCTTAGCAGCTTACAAGAGCAAACAGAGCCTGATCCAGAGCCTCTTCCCATGCTGGGGCACAAAGCCTCTGAAAATTAAACACAAGTGTTTCAAGCAGGTCCTGGGCACAGAACATTTACAAACACCTTCTTGCCTTCATTTAAAAAAAAATGCTTGGAGTGTAACATGTTTTCCTGTATTTGATGCCTTGGTTTGTGCTTGGGAAAGTACAGCTGTGCTGTTTAACACTGCATTTTCTAGTTTCTAATCCATTTTATGAACCCACCACCAAAAAGCCTTTTAGAATGACTGTGACTGTGGTGTTAATGGTTAGAAGGCAGCTGCTGCCAGAGTAACATTTTTCTGTATTTTTACCATTTATGCACAAGCTGGAAGAGTTTTTTTGTCTGGGCTCTACAGAAGCAGCCTAAATAAACCGCTGCTAACATCCAGCTTCTGCTGCCGTGTGGGAGCTTGCACGTTCAGTCCCCAGTGACCCTCCCAGACACAGGGGCAGACCTGCTCTGCTATAACAGCAGTTCTCAATATACCTGAGGATCTCTGTAGATATGCTTTGCTGGGCAATAAAATATAATTAAAAATATGTAAAAATGAGTGTGTGCAGCGTTTTATTCCTGGAGATAAAATCCACTTAGTAAAACTTCAGTGTTCTCCTGCGTGAGAGATTTGTGCTCAGAAACATATTTCTGCAGTTTTTTCAATGAATTTCCTCGGGTGATTGATTTATAGGTGGCTGAATAGTGGTAAAATACAGAGTGCACACAATCAATATAAATCACTAGTATTAGGCAAGTGCCGGATACTCAGAGAATCTTTATTACTTTGGAGTATCTCATATCAGTAAAATAAAATTATTTTGTGCAACACAAGACTGAAGTCATTTGCAAAACAACACATCAAGCCATGTCCAATTTGTTTCTAAGCTCTCTAATGCAAGGGCTGTGTTGCTCTGTTATTACCATAACCGTGTATTCATTATTTTTTTCTTAACCAAAAATCAGTTCCACTCCTGGATGTTGCTTTAAAATTAAGCCCAGACCCCTGAGCCTGCAAAGATTCAGGGGGACCCTCAGCTCTGCATGCAACAGGGAAATGCAGAACCCCAGCAAAATTCCTTGTAGAAGCAGATGAGGAATATTTTTAGGAGAGGGGTCTGTAGAAGGACCTCAAGGACCACTGCCACACTGCAGCAAACACTGTCTGCACCAGGGACAAATCACAAAAGAAATGGCCTAAAAGCCTGGCTGGGCCATCTTTGGGCTGTCGGAGGCAGCTGCAGGTTTGGTGGCACAATCCCAGGCTGGGACGGGCAGGTGGCATTGCCAAAAATGCCAGAAACAAGCCCAAATGCCCAAACCAAGCAGAGCTGGATTTGTGGGACCCCTGAGGAAACGCCAGTCTGGAGGGCTGTACGTGGCTTAGAGCCCACAGGTGGTTCTGCATTTGTTCCCTTTCTGCCCTTCCCCCTCAAGGGTTTGGGGCTCTGGAAAGTTTTCTATGTTTCAGAGAGCTTTCCTTGCCTTGTAGGGAAGGGCAAATCACACAAACTGGAGCTGGCTTCTGTAGCTGCTCCCTCCTGCTAAACAGCATATTTCTGTCTGTGTTTGACTGCATTTTTCTACCCCATCTCCTTCTGCTCTACATGATCTGTCAATATTGGGTTTCTTCTCATTACACTTTGCTCTCTCTTAACGTCTATTCTTCCTCACTGATGGTTCCTCCCTTTACCACGGCTTTTTCCAGTGGTTTGCTTTGACTCAAAATGAAACGGCCAGAGTGGTATTTAAAAGTAGTGAAATTGGTTCTATCTATTTACCATAAAGAACATTATTTGCATCAGCTTCATTCTTTGGGTATTTTTAAGGAGAATGTAATATTCCCTTAATTTTATCTCCATTTTTATCTTGCTTCGAGCATAGGCTGCTAGAGATGTGCATGCAACACAGATGCTTAATTTACTCCTCCAAATATGCAAAGAACATGGCTATGTGCAATAAATATTACTAAGAGAATGGCTGAAGACCAGGAAAAAAAGTCAATAAAGCTGCTGTAAATTCCTTATTATCTAAGAATTTCAACACCTACTGATAGATCTGGTCTTCCATTGCACCCCCATGAATTTAAGAGCCTGGGGCACACTTATTTATGGATATAGGCTGTGTGTGTATGCACAAACAGTGCAGCAGATTCTGAAACAACCATCTGAGGATGTCATGGCTGTTATTCAAAATCAGACAGTAAAAGGGAGATTTTTGTTTGAATAGGGGGATTCAGAATGTGACTCATAGACAAATCACGTGGGATACAGGGACTTCATGAAAAAAAACTTAGAAAAACACACTATTGTCTGTGAAACCTGGACATGCAAGTGCAGAATCTGCAATATCTGAATCAAATCTCTTCCCTGTTACCTGCAGATTGTGGGTAGAGTAAGTGACATCTGCAGAAAAGCACCGAGCAGCAGACAGGAAAGGGAAAGGCAGTGGGTAAACTTCCATTGGCCTCAGAGAGACTGAGCTTTCTCCTGCACATCTTTGGTCTCTGATTTTCACATCTAGGTGTAAATCTGTCTTTGGCCTATGATGCACAGTTCTGCCTGATGTGGTTAGTATTAATCACCTATTATTAAATCAATACAGATCTCTCTTTGATGCATGTAGCCCTTGCCTGCCGCTCTGCATCCTCTAACTCTCTGTAATTAACAATATCTGATCTACAAGAAATTTATACCCAGATCACAACCCCTTTACTCCTGACCTCTCACTATTACTGGTAAAGTCCTACGGCTCATAAAATGTAACGTAAAATATTAGAGTTTTGATTTTTTAATGTTCTAATAGTCCCACTAATTTGACTATTCAGGGGATTTTTTTACATCACACTATTTAGTATTAGCTGGGTATGTGTACCTGGAGATTTTGGGTGGTGAAACAGCAGCACCAAATACTTGAAATGTACATCTCCAGGGAAGACCGTCTCCCTGTCTACACACATACACTGTCTCACATATATGTGCATGTCTCTGCATCCCAGTGCTTGAATCAGCAATGTATTGTTGCTATTGCAAAAATGTGTAGCGCAGCAATATCATAATCAAATGTATGCTCAGACATGTGCAGGAGGCAGCAGCAATTCACAGCCCATCAACTGCCTTGGCTTTGGCTTCCTTAAGAAGCGTTTCTCACACCAGAAAATGCAATTACTGCTCCACTGTGCCTTCCCACATGGAGATCCGAAATGCTTCAGTAAATGAAGCAACTTATCAATACTTAATCTATTGCAGATGAGACATCTACAGATAAGTATCAGTGTAATCCAGCCATTGATTTTAGGATTCTCAGTCCTCCAAGGACTGTGACAAATCTATACATTGTCCCTGAGTGACAGGGTTTGCTTTTGGATTTGTGATTTCATTGGGGAAACCGTGTAAGAGTGGATGCAAGCAGAGAGAGCTCTGCTGTCGCCCAGCTGGGCAGGCTCAGGTCCATGTGTGGGTCCTTCCAAACGCAACTGTGGTGCACACCACTAATTAGCAGCCAGACAATCACAGACACACCAACATTTTGATTTCTTTTTTCCTAAGACAAGAAAAGGCAAACAGTTTCAATATTTACTGGCTTTCCGGCTTTGCTCCAAATTTCCCTTTTTTTGGAATGCACTTGTATTGTACAAGTTTAGCTGCTGTTCCTGGTGGGGTTTGGTGACCTGGGGATATGAAGGAAGCATTTGGCTCTCAGTGCCAGTCAGTAAATATTGTTTGTAAGAATGGACATACAGAAAAATTCCTGTCCTGATGTATCTTTATCTGGAATTTACATGTGTGTCTTATCCCTTTGACATGCTTGCCCCAAAGCAGGTTATAAACAGATAAATGTGTCCTTGTAACAGAAAGAGAGATTCTATTTCTGAGAGACACAGAAATCTGAGGGGCCATGTCTGTAGGTGTATGAATGCACACACTCAGGGCCCTTCAAATGTACACACTCACACAGTGTTTTATGTAACCCAACTTCAATGCACTGCAAATGTTTACCAGCAAAGGTTTGCAACTGACTGGCTAAGAACAGCTGAGTTATTTGCTGAAGAAAATAGGCAGAAATTCCTAATAATAGCTCCAAATTCTCAGTTTTGAACTAATCAGGAAAAAAAATTTAGGAGTATGAAGAATTGTTCAGATTTCAGCTAGTCTGTATGATTCAATGCACACATGGACTAGGGAGGTATTTGGGTATTGCATGGAAAACCATGTAATAGATATGACCTGGTATTACTGGGGATTCCCAGAAAAACCCTGAGTATTGTCGTCAGGGGCTATATCTGTCATCCCAAATGACACAGCAGCTTCAAGCTTTCCACACTTATTGTAAGAAGAATATATCAGTATATACTCTTCTTTTACCCAAATTTTCATCTGTTCCCAAGCCTAACTGGAAATAACCTGCTGGTGGAGGTGCAGAACGGGCAGTTGCCCAGTCTCCAAGTAAAGCCTGTGGAATCTGACCCACCACAGACAAATTTGCTACCGTAAGTTTTACCAGTAAATTATACCCTGAATACAATGTGACTCACATAAACATCTAATAGGGACTGAACTACAAAATATTACACCTTAAATATATGACATTGCCATGCCCAGGAAAGTAATTGTCAGTGCTTTTTGGAAGTGTTAAATTTGCTTCTGTTCTGCTTGCAGTGAGCATTTTCTCACCCTTTGTTTGCTATGATAATATGTAATCGAGACAATCTGCCTCTAAAACTGGAGAAAGGCAATATTCCATCAAGACACATTTTAAAAACGTGGCCTCACAAAGTGCATGGCAGCCTTACAGGAGGATTTTCTGGTCACTTAGACTGACCTGCAGGGCTGGGCTTGCTGCTGAGAATCACGCGGACATTTCCAACTCATGACCCTCCACAGACAACATCAGCTCAGAGAAACTCCCAGGAATAAGCTCCCCTGCACCAAAAACATTATTGCATCTACTCCACACCTCTGAAATGGTGAGTTTATGCTCCATCATTACTGCATGAGACAGGATTCTCACGTGAGTAGTGACCGCGCTGTGAGAGGCTCTGTTAAAGGCACAGGATTCTCCACGCACTTCAGCTGCTCTCTGCTCCCAGTCCCTACCCAGCACACCAGGCACAAACCCAGAAACATTAAATTAATTCAGAACACTGTATGTTCTCCACACTAAATAGCCATAAGGACTCTCATTTTCCAAGAAATAATCATATTTTAGGCCATAACAGGGAAAAAAAAATGTGCTGAGTGTGGATCACAAGAGAAGATCAGAAACAAAACCTGTGGTATTCCGTTACTGACATAAACATCATCATGCACTGTATGAGCTGTGATTCCAGCCTAGTGACCACATCACGAGGACCTGGGAATTTCTCCATCCCATCACCGAGCATTGGATCAGACCTGTGAAAGCCAGGGCTGTGGATATGGCTTTAGCTTTATATCTGGCAAGCCTTGCAGCTCAGAGTAAAGCACGCCTCACTTGCTTACTTGCTGTGTAAACAAGTGCAGACCACGTCACCAAAAAGGCTCTGAGATTTACCCAGCAGATCAGTGAAACATCTGTAGTCTTTCACATATTTCACAAAGAAACGTTTGTTTGGTAACATGTTGCATCCTTTCTGAATTGTGACACATGAGGCCGTAGGCAAAGCAATTAAATCACACAGAAATTATTATAAAAACCTAGATTCTATTTTTGCCTCTATAGTATACAAATATATTCTGGATTTAGGTTTATTTTAATGTGGCTTTATGTATGTAAAATATAAATACAGGTATAAATACGTGATATTAATATATTTTAATAAATCTATACCTCATATTGCATCTGATCTAAAAGCACTATTTGCAATTTGAGGCAGAATGGTATTTTTGCTGATATGCAAATATGTTCAAAAAGTTCTGTATAAATAAGCAGTAAGAGCTTTTCAGGAGAATATGTAGCCTTACATTCACCAATTACCTTATATACGCAGGTTTTCCTGGATAACATATGTGATTTTTAAATCTGAAATTATTCTCCTTTTGGATAATGGGATTTTGTCATGGGGGTCACTTCCAGAAAGTGGGATGTGATAGCAAAACACGGGGCTAAAGTTTGAACAAATAAAGAAGAATTATGTTCATTCATTTTGGAATGCAACGAGAGTGTAGGAGCTGTAATGTGTTGCACACCAGCTCTTGGTGCGACCATACCTACTGACACTGGGCAATCACAAATCACAACATTGCTGGGAGCCCCGAGTCAGCTGAACAAGAGGCATTCAGAGAGGTCTGTCCAAATAACCACCTTCCTGGCATGAGGGCCACAAGAGGCCAGGAGAATCTGTTCCCGTTCCTCCAGCACACAGAGGAGGAAACCCAGCAACTGGTAAGGAAATGGGCCAGACATCCATGGGGCTGGCACATCTCAGAAGGAAAAGAGTGTGACACTATTAACAGAGAGTGTGTGAAAGTGTGAAGGCGCAGCTGGGGTCGGGTGCAAGGGACGTGCGTGTGCATTGATCTGTCCTTGGCTTGTGCTGCAGCATCTTCAGGGGCTGCAAGCAGCTGGGCCAGCTCTTGGAAATCAAGGACGAGGCAGGGCAGGAAGAGCACGCCTGCTCGTGTCTGTGTGTGAGAGGGAAGGCAAAGATGTGACACAAGCCCCCGTGTGCTCGGCCTGAGCAGCGGGGTGGCCCTGCCCCGCTCCGGCTCTCAGGGGCGGGCAGTGCAGGGGGAACTCCGAGCAGCCTCACCCCCAAGGTCCCCCGTGTCCAGCCTCACCTTCAAGAGACACTGAAGGCATCACAGGCTGTGTTGTGGCTTGAAGGGGAGACATCCCCCACGCTCAGGTGCTGGCTAGATTTTTGTTGTGCTTTTTCCACAGAGGTGGAGCTGGGAGCGGGGAAGAAAAAACGTCCCAACTTAATTTCTTTTTAATGGTCTGATGGAGCGTCTGACATGTGAATCTTCACTGTCCCTGCTCCCCAGCTTGACTTCAATGACTGCTTTTAACAAACGGCCTCCCCCAGACAGGGAAATTCTGTTACCATGCCCAAACCTGCTCAAATACTTTGAGCTCCCAGTTATACATTCAGCACAGGATTTTGGCAAAATGCAGGAGAAGCGCATCCTTTGAACTGGATGTAGACTTAAAAACAGCCTCTTGATCATCAGTGATGTCTTTATGCACTGAACCAGAACTGGGTTTTGTAAAACCTTACACCCATCATCTCTTGATCTCCTCCCGACGTGCCAGCCAAGCCCCTGCAAACCAGGTCATGGTGAGGGTTCCAACACCTGTATTCCTGTAACCCCACAAGATGAATTTTCAGCAGCATATCCAGAGCCATCAGTGACCACAGATTAGAGGGGCGACATTCCCCCTGGAAGTCTTTGAGCCTGCACTGCCTTCCCTCATTACAGAGGCTATCGAGTTTGCATTGCTTTGCATCTGCTAACCGAGGGGGCTTTGCATAAACTCCACCCGGGGTCTGGGAGCTTTGCCCCTCAGCAGATCCCGGCAGTGCGGGCTGCTCATTCCCAGCGCCTGCCGGGGAAGGAAGGGGAGCCCTGCTGCAGTGCCCCCAACTCCCCAGGCCAGGCCTGGCTGCCAGGGTAGGGTGGGCTCCAGCCCAGAGCGCGGGGGCTTCTTGTGACTTCTCAGTGCACAAGTCCTGACTGGGAATTAAAAGCCCCTCCCCTCTTAGTCTTCAGGGGTAAATTTCGGAGGCTCCAACGCTTGATAATTAACAAGTTCTGTCGTTCCCCTTGCTGTTGCACTAGCTGTGGTATTTTTAAAGCTTTTTATTAAAAATTAATTTCTTTATTTTGTTGGAGACCCATCACTCAGTCACGTGGCTCCCTGTCATGTTTCTATCCTTCCTACTCATATTCGAGTTATGCCATCAAGCTAATATATTGTGACTGCTCTTCTCTCTTGTGACAAAGCCTTGCAGCTGCCTCCAAATCAATAGATGTCAAAGAAATATGAAAACAATCATGACAGAGAACTTAAATCCTGGCTAGAGTCTACATAATAAAAAATGTGCTTCTGTTCTCAAGGCAGCGGATTAATTTATCCTAAAGTTTAGTCAAATTTTATTCCGGTACCTTTTTCCCAGCAGATAGAGCTACATCTGTTGGGTTTGTAATGTAATTTGTAATTACTGCCCTTCATGTGGTCCAATGCCTTGAACCATCTTTAATTAAAAGCATAATTAAGGGAAGATCTAAAGGAAGACAATTACCAGATGGTCTTTTTTTTAGAAACAGTTAGTTGCATTGAGGATGTACCCTGGTCCATTTCTGACTTGGATTAAAAGGCAGGCTGCCTCGTGCACAATCTGCGAGGTGAGAGGCTGCAAAGGGGCTCAGGCATCCCGGGCAGCAGCACAGCCAACAACTGCCACAGAGGCTGGGGACAGCCAGGGGGGACACTGCGGGACCGTGGGGCAGAGGGTCGTCCTGGCTCCATCACATTTTCCTGGGTGGGTGAGCCCTGGTGCCCTCCTCCAGCCCAAAGCTCTGGCAAAAACACCTCAGTCAAACCCCCAGCATCACAAGGGACATCCTATAGCTTCTGGGAAATATTTTTTTCTTGTGAAAATAGCAAGAAAACGCAATAACAATAATAATCGTGATATCAAAATGGTAGGATGATGATGATGATGATGATGATGATGATAATAATAATTCTTTAAAACCGCAGGCACTCAGTTCCAGAACAGTTTTCAAAAATGAATCATCATCCCGGGTGAGACAGACCATGGTGGGGGGTGCTGTGCCTGTCCAGCCCCTTCTCATCACCGGAGGTGGTTGTGGGAGGGGGTAGTTAGCCAAAATCTCCCCTCGGGCTGCAGCACCCACCCCAGCCTGACTTGACTTAGTTTGAGGATCCCTCCCCAGCCTCTTGGGATATCTCCTTCCAGAAGATTCCACTCACTCACATCTGGAAGTTCCAGAGACCATTACTAAAGGAGAAAGGGCGGGAGGAGATGGCGAATAACCCCGAAAATATGAATAATGCAACAAAGTGCAGAATTATGTGCAAGCACAAATTTTCTAGGGGAAGCTAGGCATAAAAAGGGGGGACGAGAAAGAGAAAAAGGGAAACCTCGAGCGGTGGTGTAATGGAAATTAAATTTTTGCTGTATTACTAAGATTTCATTATTTGACTGTTCCTACTCAAAGTAAGGCAGCGATGAATTATAATCATTTCAATTATCTTCAAGATACTTTCTTTAGGACACAAGTTGTCAAAGATAAAAAAGTACATTCTTGCTGCTCCGTGGGTCCATTTTCCAGACGGTTTGTCGTTCTTGCTGCATGATTTAGCCGGGGCTCCTTTGCATACAGCGGCTCTCCCGCACGCCCTCCGCGGGGGCGCGGAGCAGCTCCCTCCCTCCCTGCGCGGAGCTCCGCGCCCGCGGAGCCGGCGGGGCTGACCCTGCCCCAGCGCCATCCTCTTGAATTAACTTCACGCGGGAGGTTTCGGTGGGTTGGCTTTGCCGCTTTTCCCCCCTCTCATTTTCGCGGCTCTCTCTCCCCGTCTCGCTCTCCGCCCCGTGGAATATTTCCTGACCCATTACTCCGAATAAAGCAATAAATGCGGGGCGGGCGGCCCCGCACCTCGCCTGGCCGCGGGGCAGCCGAGGCAGGATCCGTCCCCATCCCCACCGCCACAGCCCTACAAACGCTGTTTTTTCTCCCTGCTGATAGGGGTTGATTTGCAAGTGAGAGCTGCTCTCCGCCGGAAAGGAGCTTAGGTCTCTTTAAGCGCAAACCAAATAACATTTAAATGCCTTTTTTACTGCCGGGGCATTATTTATTTAAGTGGCCGTCGGAAATCACAGCAACGCGGCGGTTCCCGTTCCTCCCGGAATATTGTCCTTGCCGGGTTATTAGAGCCACTGGTTTAAAAGAGGCTCTTTCGGAATAAAAGGGCGCGTTTCTCCCCATTATTCATATCTAGGGAGTCCCAGGCCTCCAGTACATTAAAAAAGCTTCAAAAGGACAATTCGCCATCTACAGATATTATATTCGTGAAATGTCCTTTTGTCGAAGCTTTTAACACCTTTTTATAAGGAATTATTTGTTCTTTTCTCTTTAATTTTGATAGACAATTAGCCATCAAATATACACCAGTTGACTGTAACCGAGCATTAAACTAGCCTTTATTTAACGCTAATTTAGCATAACTGCTTTGTTTAACTTTGCCATACAAGAACCAGGTTTTGTAGCAAAAAAAATAGGTGTAATTTTATGTGGGGCTTCGTTTCTTTTGGCCCTCTACACAGCAAGCCCTCTCCTCTTTGTAACCCATTCTGCTGGGCAGAAACAGCATTTCGGAGTGCCTAGCACCTGGAGTCTGGAAAAAAATTAGCATTGATATAGATTTAGTTGAAATGTAATCTCTTAAATCTGTCCAAGATTCGGGGAGATAATTAGACTTTCACTGAATTGACAGAGGTCAGCGTCTCTGTGGACCTGAGGAGTTGATTTACTAACAATAGTGTTACATAAAAAATGGTGTTTGAGATTATAATGTTAATAGATGCAGTCACTGGGGAAAGCAGGCAGGCTACAACTAATTCGATGGAACTTGGGTTTTGCGTTACAAGGATTCAAATCACTTGCAGCATTTAATTTAGAGGAATGAGTTTGGCAGTAATTACAGCAAATGGAAAGGCCGCATTGGAATATTAGTTATTTTTTCCGAAGTTGGCACTCGGGGTTTTGGGGGGAAAGTCCTTTTTCCCCACTCCCGGACGGCCGGGAAAGCCGCGGTGCGGTATCCCCTTCGCTTCTACTGTCCGTCACCTTGGACTCAGCACAATCCCGCTCAGACTAAAGAAACGTGGGTGGAAAATATTTCTCTAAGAGTTGGAGTCACCCCTCGAGTGCGACCCGACAGTTTTCAGCGAGAGCCGGCATTTCTTTCTGCTCCGAGGGCATGCTCGCTGGGCCGGGCCAGGTCAGCATCCCCTCGAAACAAAGCGCACCACGACATGGGGGAAAGTGCTCCGCAGTCTCGTTTGCATTTTGGGGGGTCACGACAGGAGCGGGAGCCTTGAGTCCGTGCTCAGGTGAGCCCGCTCTCGCCTCCCTCTTTTTTCACCCTGTAATGACCTGGCGGAGACCAGACGGCCCAAATCCGAACGCTGCCCCACCAGCCCCAGCGGGTCACGCTGCCTCTGTGGGCACCCTGGAAAACCCAGTCCAGACTCAATTCCTAGTGCCACGACGTACCCTGTGTGTCGTGCCTCTTCATCCACTACCATCCCGCAGGGGACGTTTCCCACCTCGGCAGGACCTCAGTTTTTTTCCCTTTGGGACGCACAACCCTGCTGGGGAGAGCCCGGCCAAGAGTGGCCGCGGGGAGCCGAGGGATGGGGTGGCCCTGGGGGGAGCGGGGCTGGTGCAGGGTGTGGGTCCCTCCAGGGGTCCCGCGGGGGCCGCCTCCTCCTCCTCGTTCCCGGGGAATCCCCGCAGCCCCGACGGAGGCGGGGAGCGCTGCCCGGCCCGGCCCGCAGTGGGGAGCGCTGCGCGGGCGCGGAGGGGTGCGGCAGACGCCTGCTCCGCATCCATCCCGCACCCATCCTGCTCCGCATCCATCCCGCGCCGCGGATCGCCGCCGGGAGCCCTAAATCCCCACCGCTTCCCTACAGGACACCGCTGCATCCCGGCCCGATGGACGGTGGTCCATCCCCGGGGA
>JBBMKD010000216.1:1983543-2012922 GCA_037834095.1 Argya squamiceps | reverse complement strand
CCGGGGCTTTGTGTGCCCTGAAAGGCGGCTCCCCCCGCCCCCCCGCTATTCACCCGCCGCCGGCCGCCTCAATGGGGCTGCGGCCGCCCATATGGTGACCACGGCCGCTGAATCCCTGTGTTTAAATGGAGGAGAAAGTTCGGGTTTTAAAACATTTCAAAGTGGTTGAAAGGGTCCCACCAGATCCTGTCACAATTCCCCCCGAGCTTTGAAGACCGGGGCCATTGTTCGCCGATTATAAATGATATTACTTTAAAGTTGATTTCCCACAATATTTAAAGGATGTCGCGGGAGTGTCGCTATTTATTTTTGCCGTAACTTTTCAAGGGAATTAGCATAAGTAGCCCATGCGTCCCTCACCCCGGCTCCCTCTTTATGCGACATCAAAACGCCTCGAAAAATATGCTTTGAAAGGAGAGGGAGAGCTCATTTAGGACAAGGACTTCTCTGCCTCGCCAGCAGCCTCCGTCTCTCCGGCCCCGGCAGCCGGGGGTGCCCGCGGAGCCCCCCAACACCAGTCGGCCGCTGCCGCCTCTGCCCGAGCGCCGAGCACAATGAAACTTTCCCCTGTTTAATGACAGAAATTACATTAAAAGTGGTGGAAATGCCCTAATTAAAAATGTACCACTTAAATGATATGCCAAACGCTCAGCTGCGGAACAGCGTATTTAGCTAGTTAGTGAACTCGCTACTATTTCTTTTAAAATTACATGTTAAAATTTTAAAAGAAATCTTACTTTTCTCTGGTGCAACACATTACAAAGAATGGACAGTCCTTTTATCTAAATATAAAATTCCATTTTCAGCAATTATAGCCTGTTCTTGGTGATGATATAATTACAGCTGTGCTCAGTAATAGGTGTCAAGGCAATGCACACTCATACAATAGTTGAATAAAACTGCAGAACAATGCAGGCACTTCTAAATTCACAACCTTTAAAATGAAATTGACTGTGCAGAATTCAAATAAAAACTGGATAAATATTTTTTAAAAAAGATTACAAGCTTGGTTTGGTTTCTTAATAGCATTTTCTGCAAACCTATCAACATCTAATTGATTAGATAGGAATTACTGATTATAGATAATCTGAAATACTGAACATCACTATTTTAAATATAGCAATAGGTAAATAAATGCAGCAGACAGAGGAGACTGCCATGGCATTCCAGCAGGAATTCATGGAAAGAATCACTTTCAGGGGAAAGTATTTTTATGCAGGTTTTATTCCAGAGGGAAAACAAAATGAAATTAAGACCAGGTGATCGTAATTCCTCATCTCCAATGTTTACGTAAGGCTGGAAACTGAAATGTTTCTGTGTTACCTGTGTCATTAGCGCCGTGTTGCTTTGATACCCGAGACATTTTTAAGGGAGGGTGTCAGCAAACATGGCTGAACTTGTTTCCAGTTGCTGTTACTTCTCTGATAGGGATCTTCAAACACGGGTACCTGCATTTCACTTTCCGACTCTCTCGATCCACAGATGGCTGTCCGCAACAGGAGGGAGGAGGGGAAAACACTAACTCCATCAGCTCTAATGGAGAAGATTCAGACGAGGCCCAAATGAGACTCCAGCTGAAAAGGAAGCTGCAGAGAAATAGGACATCCTTTACCCAAGAGCAAATCGAAGCCCTTGAGAAAGGTGAGTGACATTTTCCTATGGCTGAAGCAGGAGAGAAAAACAAAATGTGCCCCGACCATGTTACCAGCTGAATGTAAGCACGGCATTCCCGTGCCTTATATATATATATATATATATATGTATCTCTGTATGTATATATTTAAACTCCACAGCTCCCTCCATGCTCTTTAATTCATGGGGCTCCGAATATTCACTGGTGGCCATGGTGTGCCCTGAAAAGCTGTTAAAATGGTTTTCAAAGGCAAAGCATTCAGAGCACAGATCACACCAACACCGATGCTGCACCCCGGGCTTCTCTTGGAGGGATAACTCTCCTCCCGTCTGCTGTGCTGCATTGCTGGGGAGGTGAAGGCAGGCAGGGGGCTGGCAGAGTCCTCCATGTCTGCCCCCACGCTCACTCCCCATCCCCAGTGCTCCACTGCCCGGGGCTGGGAGCAGCTGCCCTTTTCCCTGGCCGGCCTGGACGCACCTCGCCTCTGACCTGCTGCAGAGCTTTGTCCTTATTTTGCGCTGTTATTTAGCGACGTGCCATTTCGCTTCTTGGTGACAGGGTCAGAGCTGCCTTGGGGACCCCCTCAGTGGAGGCAGAAGCCCCCACTGCTTCTTGAAAGATGCAGCATTGCACCCAAGCCTGCCCATCCCCACAGCAATACTCCCCAGCGGGCAAGGCGTCCTTCCTAACACACAGACAGAAAGCTCAGCTTTGCCTTTACAGTGATGCTTCTTAAGAGCTTTTAGAGCACAGGCAGCAGAGGAACAACTCTGGTTTTGCAGTCAGCCACATCGACACTGCAGCTAATGCAAGAATATTTCCTTCTGCAGAGTTTGAGAGGACCCACTATCCCGATGTGTTTGCAAGAGAGAGACTAGCTGCTAAAATAGACCTGCCTGAAGCAAGGATACAGGTACTGATTTGCTCTGCAATTGTAGCTATTATTATTTTTACTATTACTATTCTGGTTTTGTTACTCCTGGCTTCTCGAAGCACGGGCAACCCATATTTATGATCAGGTATTTGCCCATATCCCTCTTCCAGGAAAATAACAGCAGCTGGCTTTGCTTTCACCCGCTGTTTTGCTCCACTGCAAGCCATGGCCTTGAGCTACGTGGGGGAGGCCCCGTGCCTCTAGTCCTTGTAAGGTCACTCACGTCTCTCAAATGCTGTATTTCCAGGTGTGGTTTTCCAACAGAAGGGCCAAATGGAGAAGGGAAGAGAAGCTGAGGAACCAGCGAAGACAAGCCAGCAACACTCCCAGTCACATTCCCATCAGTAGCAGTTTCAGCACAAGCGTTTACCAGCCGATCCCACAACCAACCACCCCCGGTAATGCCACCAACCCGCTCACGTCCATCCATCCTCTGGGCAAAAATGAGACTCTGTGTTGCCAGTTGTGATTGTGGTTAAACTAATGTGTCCATCTATCTGTCTATTCTATTATAGTTTCCTCTTTCACATCAGGTTCCATGTTGGGCAGGACGGACACGGCGCTCACGAACACGTACAGCGCGCTGCCACCCATGCCCAGCTTCACCATGGCCAACAACCTGCCTATGCAAGTAAGTGCAGTGCCACACCAGGGCATGACATTCCCTTGGGACTTGGTGGCCCCTGGGCTGTGCAGGAGTGTGGGTGGGGACCCTTCCTCTGTGTGATGAGGGATTCACACCCAAACCATGCTGCAGAGAAATCACACCCAAAGGCATCCTCAGCATCTGAAAAGATGCCCTGTTTAGGGGAATCAGAAGGGAAAGGGCGCTGAAAGATGTGGTGCTCAATGAGCACTTTTCCCAGATGTAAAAAGAGAAAAGTCCTCAAATTTGCAAGGCAACAAATCTGGGATAAAAAATCCTTCTTGGGAAAAAAAAATGTGGTTAACCTGGAACTCGCTGATGCCATATTGTGGAAATTGCTGCCTGAATAAGCTGCTGGAGGGATCTGACCTTCTGGGTGTAGGTAACGTGGCAGAGGCACATTAGGAACACCTGAGAGAGGGAAGGATGTGATTAGCATCAGTGGTTATGCCAGCTAAGCCAGAATTGCAAGAGCTGTCAATCCTCATGCCTGAAAGCATTAGCTGATCACCAGCTGGGTTAGGAAGAAATCTATTCCTTTGGGGTCTGTTTCTATAGACCTTTCAGATGCAAAATTCCTCCTTTTTTAATGGTGGGGTTGGCCTAGGAAGGTGCTGGCCAATTACGGGAGTTTTACAGCTTTGTCTGAGGCACACAGCATTGACCACTGCTAGAGACAGGCGAGCAGATTAGAGAGCTTGACTCCTTCGCTGCGGCAATTACGATGTTACTAATTGCTGAACCAAAATTAACCAAATAAAGTTAGAGTCTCGCAAGTCTGTGGAAAGGAACGGTGTGAGCTAGGTCGCCGTTCCGGGACGTTGGAGGCTGCCGGCGCCGTTCCCGGCAGCGGGCTGGGAGCAGATGACAAAAGATCAAAAGGCTGATGCAGGAGGGGACCCTTGGGAAAGCAGGAGGCCCCTGATTCACCACTGGGCACCTGGGCAGGGACACAGCACATGTGAGGAGCTCTGGAAAACGCTGCCTACATGGTCACTGTGGCAGGGCAGCCACGCAGTGTCAGAGAGGGGATTGAGCAGCCCAGCCACTGGCATCTCTCCATCGGGTGCACAGAGCGTTGTGTGCTCTTCCAAAGCACAGCGTGTGTGCTCAGCCAGGGGGCTGTCTGTGCTGCTGGAGATGGCATGTGTCAGGGATGTGCAGACGGGAAATATGTGCAGACATGTCGGGTCTCGTGCGCTCCGAGTGGGAATTACTCATCGTGTTTCCTGCTCCCTTGCTGCCTCCCTGGGTCAAGGCTGCTCTGGTCCCCACTCACCAGCAGCCTGGAGCAGGAGAAGCACCTGCTTGGTCCCTCCCTGGCATTGTGCCATCCCTCAGCCCCTGCCCCCAGCTGCTGTCCCCCCTGGCAAATTGGGTTTTAGGGGTTGGAGTTGAGGTAAATTGAGACTATTCTGGGATATTGGTGGCACAGGTTTGGGGTGAGTGTGGCTCAGATGGGGATCAATGTACATGTATGTATGGGTTTGGGGATTTCCTTTCAGAGCTTTGGTCCCCCCAATCCCATACATGGTCTGTGTGTATGTCCCCCACGCTGGCAGATGCAGGACCAGCCTCTGTGCCTCAGTGCAGTAATTTTAGTTACAGCACCAAGTGCGAGGTAAGATGCTGGCCTTGTCTCTGGATGCAAATGGTAGGAGACATCTTCCTTTTACATGGGTATAAATGGGGACAACACTCAGGCCCAGGGAGGCAGCACCTCCATCAGCATCTGGATGTGGGGATCTGCTCACCACATGTGTCTGAAAAAGCGCCAGTTGGTTTTTTAGGCCAAAAAGGGTCCAAAGCAGGACCACGAAGAGCCTGCTTGGTTGGGCTGCTAAACAGGTCTTTACATTGAATTTGAAACTGAATTTGAAGCTTGAAGCTCATTTTTTGCTGCTGTGATGCCTCTGAGGGTTGGCACATCCATGCCCAAGAGTGTGATGACGCTGTCTTTACTTGCAGTGACACTTGACCCTTTGTCCTTTGCTCCCACAGCCCCCAGTACCCAGCCAGACTTCCTCCTACTCTTGCATGCTGCCCACCAGTCCATCGGTGAATGGACGGAGCTATGATACATACACCCCTCCTCACATGCAGACACACATGAACAGCCAGCCCATGGGCACCTCTGGCACCACTTCCACAGGTGAGTGACCCCGTGCTCCTCCAGCCTTCCTGCCAGCGTGCCTTCCTTGCTCCAGCCATCAGGCTTTTCACGTGTATTCACTGTGAGAAGTCTCTCCCCATCACTGGGGGAGGTCTCTCTCTGTTGGGATTAGTTGCTGCCATACCAGACAGAAGACGAAAATGTGTAACCTTGCAAACCAGAGCAAAAATTCTGATTTTTAAGCTGCTTCTTGGAGGGCTAGATGGAAAGAAAGCTGATTAACAGGGGTGATGTTGAAATAGCAGGACAGAGGCAAGCTCTTTAGTGAGCCCCTCAGCCCTCAAAATCTTCGCTGTATAATTAAATTCTAAATCAGCATTTAATTCAGCATTAAATTTCAGCAGAAATATCCACATTGGTGAGGTTAAGTGTATGTGAAACTGTTGGCAGTACGGGGCACATTTTTACCGTGTCTGTGTCAGACGTTATTTATTGCTAAAGACTTGAAGTTATCAAAGAGGCAGGGAACCTGTAGTAATATTAGCCCATGCATAAAAAAGGCAAATCAGGGTAAAAAAGGGCAAGTGTCAGCATAAACAGGAGCCAACCAGGCACTTTTGAAAAGAATAGGACTGTTCAGTGTATTTTGGTCTGAATTCTCAGTTGATACAAATGAGCCGAGGCTCTGGCATTTATCTCAAAACATGAAAGTTTATATGTAACAACAGTGAGGTGTGCATAGTTTTTAAAATATATACACTCCCAAACCCCTGGTTCCACAGGCTGGTAGATGGTGAGATTTGATATTTATTGGAATACAAGCTCAAATGTGAAGCAAAAATTGTGCTGTGTATAGAAAAACTAAAATATCCATTTTACCTCTCAATTTTCAGGTCTCATTTCCCCTGGAGTGTCAGTTCCAGTTCAAGTTCCTGGCAGTGAACCTGATATGTCTCAATACTGGCCAAGATTACAGTAAAACATGTGTTAATTCCGTAAATGACTATATGGACAACAGTTGGATGTTCAGCAGTATTTTATAAAGGAAGAATGGCTCTCAGAGTACTTCTGTACTGCAACTGTGCCCTATGCTGTAACACATGGAAAAGACTTTCACATGGACCTTTGTACACTGAAGGCATTATATCAGTTGGAACAAATCTTCATTTTGGTATCCAAACTTTTATTCATTTTGGTGTATTATTTGTAAATGGGCATTTGTATGTTATAATGAAAAAAAAAAGAACAATGTAGACTGGATGGATGTTTGATCTGTGTTGGTCATGAAGTTGTTTAAAAAAAAAAGAAAAGGAAAAAAAAAAAGAAGCCATGATCAACAAGCTTTGCCACGAATTTAAGAGTTTTATCAAGATATATCGAATACTTCTACCAATCTGTTCATAGATTATGGATTGATGTTCCAAGTTTGTATCATTCCATTGCATATAATTCAACCTGGAACAATACGCACTAGATTTATGTAAGAAAAATATCTGTTGGTATTTCCAAAGGTTGTTAACGGCTGAAGCTTTGTGCAAACAGGGGTTAAGAGAGAGCTTCGATGAAGAAAAGAGTTTGATAGATAAAAGGTAGATTGTGTCTTCGATATAATCCAATTTGTTTTATGTCGAAATGTAAGTATTTGTCTTCCCTAGAAATCTCCCAGAATGATTTCTATAATAAAGTTAATTTCATTTATATTTGACAAGAATATTCTATAGATGTTTTATACACATTTTCATGCATCATACGTTTCTTTTTTGGTCGGCAAGAGTTAATTGTTCTTAGATATAGTTGTACTACTGTTCACAGTCCAATCATCTTTGTGCATCTAGAATTCATTCCTAATCAATTAAAAGTGCTTGCAAGAGTTTTAAACTTAAGTGTTTTGAAGTTGTTCACAACTACATATCAAGATTAACCATTGTTGATTGTAAAAACCATGCCAAAGCCTTTGTATTTCCTTTATTATACTATTTTCTTTTTAACCTTATAGTGTGGTGTTGCAAATTTTGTTACTGTGCTAGGTTAATCTCATTAAGTTTTATTTTGTTTTCAGTTTTCAGTAAGGAGGGGTTCTTAAGGAACATTTTTATAGACTTTCAGCCCTTCCACCAGCCTGTAATTTGGGCTAACAAAAAGAAGATAGGTTCACTTATTTAATTGCAGCAGAGAGCAGGAGGAGGTTTTTTATTTAGCTCAGGATTCTGGGGATGCTCTAAACGAACTCCAGAATCCAGCAGGCTTTCCAGAAGGGAGTTTGCACCGTGCCAGGCAGAAGTGGAGGCACCGTGCACGTCTGTGTCTGTCTGTTCCCATTGTACCTAAAGTATGTATGGACACACATACACCCAGATATACACCCCTGACTTCAAAAAATTGGTTTTGTTAGGATGCTTAAAAGGGAAAAAAAACCCCAACCCAGCTGTGTTTTTAACAGGCTCTTTGGGAGAGTGAATGCCATCCCTTTATATTGCCACACAGCACAATCTTAGTGTAATTTTCCATTGAACTTGTAACCTGGTTAATACCTCAATGCGCTTTGTGTGAGGGTTGTTAGTGTGGGCGTGGGTGGAGAGCTGCATGTCAAGGAATAATGAGAGAAGACAAATCAACAGGCAACAACAATGCAAGCTGGGACTGGCTAGTGAAAGCTAAAGGCCTTTAGTCACTGGCAGGGAAATCTAAACATTCCCATATCTATGAAGCTGGCTCATTGTGCTGCAGTTGTTACTCTCGATGCTGTGCTGAAAAAGGGATCTCATGATTAAAAAGCCAATGTGCAGGGAGTTTTGAGTCAAAGCACAGGCATCACAAGCAGCCTTTGTAAAGCAAAGATACCATCTAGATTGGTTATGTTTTCCTTTTGGCATATTTGTCACTGCAGATAGCACTTCACTGGAGACTTGGGGTAGCAGGGCTGTGCTGCTGAGGGGGTGGTAATGCTGCAGATGAAATTAAATGCACGTAAACTCTGAATCCTTTAGGGAAAAAGAGCAGCTTCGCTCAAAGCATGAGATGATAGTTATTAAAATGAAGAGCCTAAAGCAAGCAAAAATGAGCTTTGATTTTGATACTGGTCAGTTTTAAGTATATTTGTTATCCCAGCATAATGTAGTTTTAATTACCTGGAAGCCATCCATTCACAAATGTCAAAGCAGCATCATTTTAAAAGTGTTTTTAGTATATATTTTTATCAGACTTGCACATTATGTATTTATAAGAAAGGGACAAATTGCATTAAACACCGCAATAGGCAGGTCCCTCCTCACACAGCTAACTTGATTCAGGGAACAATTAATTACAGGTACAAACCCAGCATTTCTATAGCTAATTGTCATGTTTATACCTACTAATGTAGTTTGTTATGGAAATGCCAACTTCCGCTCAACCAGGAACGGAAAAAGAACTTCCCATCCCTTCCTCCCCCGACAACTTTTGTGCGCCGGTTGCTGTTTCTGCAGGTGCCGATGCGCGGGCAGAGGCAGCTCCCTGTAGCTCTTCCCTGCCCTTCCCGGCTTTTCCCGGCCTTCCAGCTCCACCGCCCGTGGTCCAGCCGCCGGTGGCCGTCGTGCTGTCGCCAGCCCTTCCGAAGGCTTTTTTGGGCAGGCTGCGCCGGGGGCTGCGGCCCCGCGCCTCCGCAGCCGTGCCACAAAGCCGCGCCTGCGGATGGACCTTGAGATCATTCCAGTGACAGGCTGGCAGGCCGCGGCGGAGAGGAGACATTTCTGGCTCACTGGCTCCTTATCGTGCCCTATGGAAGGAGGTCGGCGGGGAGAAGTCCCTGGCTGGCTGCACATCGGGAAGAAGCCGGGGCGCTCGGTGCCCGGAGCGCCGCCGCCTCCGGAGCCGCCGGGGGCTCTGCGGCTCCCGGGCAGCCTCGCCCGGCACGTCGCGTCCCCAGCCCAGCCAAGGGGCATCTCCCCGGCTGGGCTGGGGCGTGAAACCTCCGCTCGTTCGGCCCCAGCCTCCGGGCGAGGCCCCGAAGCAGCCCCAGCGCCCACGCAGGCTGGGAGCGCCGCTGGGAGCGGGCAATGGGACGGTGTGTGGCTGCGCGGGGACGTGCTGCCTCGCCAGGCACCGCAACCAGCAGCAGGAGTGTGGGAAGAAAATCATCAGCGTCCTCTGAACAGCCTCTAATACCCATTTTTACCCTCTTTTTTTCTTCCAGAGACGTATTACTTTTGAAGACTGAAATTTGCTGTGATGTATTTGCTCAATGTAACACAGCAATTTCCAAGGGTCTTCTCTTTTCACCACTGAAATTAGTGGGAGTTTTGCTATTGATTTCAATAGGAATGAGACATTTCTGTGCGTTTGGTTAAAATGTATTTCATAATAACACCTTATACTTTATTTATAAGCCCCTCCTAAGGCATTTCACAAATTATAGTCACACAAGAATTGATGTGTGAGTGCTGTCTTAATAACACTGTATTTTGTGTTTCAAATATTGTGTTCTAGATACAATATTTACATTTACAAGTGAAAAGGCTGCTAACCTAACAGTTATTGTTCAGAGCAGACAGATGATGAGCCATACATGCTGATGGCGAAGCAGACATGCATGGGTGACACACGTGCTGGAGCCGCATCGCACCGAGCGCATACCGCCTTTAATTGCTTTTTAAAGGTAAGCACGAGCCAGCATGTGCCCTGCCGCAGGAGGCAGGGAGAGCTGCTTTCTCACCCAGGATGGAGCACTGAAAGGGGGTTTCCCCTTTTCTTTTTAGCTAAGCTTTTTACTTATAAAAGCGAGCAAAATGCCCCCGTGGGCTGGTTCACTTTAGGCAGCCTAACACGGGATTTTTCTGTGTGGGCAAGATTATAGCAGACAACGACCTGGCACTGATAACATATTGACACCCCCAGGCTCTCCAGCCATTGGAAGTCCCATTTCCTTCACTTTCAATGGCCAAAGGTGTCTGGCTTTTCATTTTCTAATTGATTTTTCTGGTATTACTAACTAAATATATGATCTCTCTTTCTCTGGGAAATATGTACAGTTTAGAGTTATGCTAAGGATTATATTTGTTCCTCTTTTCCATGGTAAAAACAGCACTGCAAAAACTGAAAATGTGTGGTTCTTTTGAATTTTTTTTTCCAGTTCATTTCTGTTTGCTTTTGTCCTCAGTTTCCACATTTGAGCTTTGTGCCATGTGCAGCTGATAAGGCTCCTCCACCCTGGGAATCGTGTAGGATGTTTTAAAACAAGTCTTCTTTGCAGCCCTGTGTCTAACCAGTGTGATTGGCACCTACAGCCACCCGAAACAACAGCCTCCCCAATGAGAAACAGGCCTGTGAATTTCGGGTGTGAGAGGAGAGTCTGGGATGGCTGTTTGGTCTCAGAGCTGTGTCTTGCCGTGGAGAGAAGGCAGTGTGGGAGTGTTTCTCTGGCTGAATGAAGAGTGCAGGAACCCCTAAAGCCCTGCACTGCCCAGTGGTAGAGCCATGTTCCACCTCTTTAGGTGGAAAACAAAGTGTGGAATAGAGCTCCTTTTGGATTAATGCTGGAGAATGGAGTTAGGGAAATCTCTCACATGCATTGCCATTCAGTATTTCTTTGAGAAAAACAGAGGCTGGAGGAACCTGCACGAGATTCATAGTAGTAAAGATAGTACAGTTTGGATAGGAGCCAGGTTGGCAAGTTCTTGCTTTAGAGAGTAGCTTAAATTAATTCCTCCCCCAGCATTCTCTTAGCTGTGAAGAAAGAAAACCCCAGTGTATCAGCAGACAGTTTGGGTAGCTTACCCCAGATAGCTCACTATCCTAAGATAGTTTGCAAAGGCGGTCATGTGGAAGATGAAGGTGTTTTCATAGGGTCTGCAGAAATGAAACCTCAAAGCAATGAAACAGTTTGATCAGTCTGTTAATACGTACTGCTGATGTACCTCCATGAAACCTCCAGCTGCCAGAACCCCTGCTGTTCTTTGGAAGGTGGCCCTTTGGAGAGAAATCTCCACCAAACCTGCTTTCCTTCAAGTTTTGCTATGGACCTCTGATGACTATGCTTTAGCATACCGAGAATTTCAGGGCCTTCTGTGCTGTTTCCTTTCCACTTCCTGGTTATATCCCTGGTGAGAGGATCATGATTTTGAAAATGTGTGTCTGATGCTGGTGGGCTGTGTACTGGAGTTGCTTTTCCCCACAAAGGACTGTCATACTCTTTCTGTTGGGCTGGTAGAGGTCTCTGGTGCTGGAGCCTCACTTCCTACGTTGAATTTCAGGTGGGTCAGATGGTGAGCAGAGGTTTTGTGAGTGACCCAGGAGGATTCTTGTTCCCTTCAGGTGCTTGACAGGAGCTGTAAGTTGCCTGGAATCCTCCAGCAGAGGTTGCAATTGCCTCCAGGCAGCTGACAGACCTCACGTACTCTCTGGCAGCTAAAACTGGTGAGGGTTGCAAATTGCAGCTCTTCCTCTCCTGGGACGTACAAGCTTTTCCAGCTGCACCAGAGAAGTTTGCAGATTCCCAGATAACCTCCTTCAGGTCAGGCCTACACCCATGGATTTTGAGAACTTTATGAACAGTTATTCCACATCAATTACCTATAGGGCAACAGAAGGGCTCTGATTTACATGGAACTGCATACAGCTGATAAACGTATTCATCTTGTTACAATAAATATGTTAATTTATAATGAACAAAGAAAATCTATATTTCTGTCTGTAACTGTTTATGTTTTACCCTTTAGATTTTACTTGGCAAAGTTGGATTCATACTCAGTTTGTATTCTGCAGCTTTGTGTTTCAAATACTGCAGGGGAGGGTTTATTTATTTTTAAAACTCCCCCTGTCAGACTAGATTAAGCAAAAAACCCAACCATTTAAATTTTTTACTTTTTTTTTTTTTTTCTTTTAAAGAAGCAAGTTGTCCACTTCGATTTCTCTGAATTTAAGTCAAGACTGTTACTTTGCAAAGTACATACTCAAACCCTTAGATTCTTATTTAAACTAAATTTTTCTTGGTTCTGATGATTGTCTGAGTTATGATTCAATTGCTCTGCATGAACTGCTGTTAGTTTACACCTGTTTGGGCTAGGGTATACTTAAAACTTCCTTGGGACTTACACAGTCAAGGACTGCAAAGTAGCTCCCCTGAAGTAATTGTGGCTCCTTCCACTCTGCCTGTGCTTCCACCCTCTTTCCCTCTGTTTTGCTGGGACAAGTTCTATTTGCTTGTCTGAAGTTGGAGAATGGATAATTATGTTTGAAGCTCCTCAGCCATGGACCTTGGCAATTTGGGATGAACCCCTGGTTTCGAGGCAGCAGCTCCTGGGAAGACTCCCACACAATCTCCCACACAGATGGACTTACTACTCCACTGTCTCCATGAGTGTGCTGTCAAAACCCTTCTTGTGCTGTCAAAATCCTTCTCACTCAAGTAATTCTCCAAAATTGCTGAACTATCCTGGACATAGGTTGGGAAGAACCATAAGTGAAAATACTGGAGAATTCTTCCAAATGCTTTCCCTATCTGGTCTTGGCTGAGTTGTTTTATTTATTAGTGCTGTGCCCAGCTCTGGGCTCCTCAGGACAAGAGAGACAAGGAGCTCCTGGAGCAGATCCAGTGGAGGGTAGCAAAGATGATGAAGGGACTGGAGCATCTCTTATGGGGATGGACTGAGGGAGCCCGGCCTGCTCAGCCTCCAGAAGAGATGACTGAGAGGGGCCCCTGTCAATGTCTGTCAGCATTTGAAGGGAGGTGTTTTCCATGGTGCCAAGCAATAGCACACGAGGCAATGGGCAGAAACTGATGTACAGGAAACCCTACCTGAGCACAAGGAAAAACTTCCTTCCTATATGGTGAGGTTGAGCTTTGTGCCATGTGGAGCTGATAAGGCTCCTCCACTCTGGGAATGATGTAGGATCTTCTTTTAAAACAACTCTTTTTTGCAGCCCTTTTTCTAATCAGAGTGTGACTGGGACCTACAGACACCCGAAACAACACCCTCCCCATAGGTGATGAAGCACAGGAACAGGCTGCCCAGAGAGGCTGTGGAGTTGCCTCTCACTGAGATATTCCAAAACCATCCAGACACAGTCCAGTGCCATGTGCTCTGGGATGGCCCTGCTCAAGCAGGGAGGCTGGACCAGATGGATTTCAGCCTGACCCAGCCTGTGTTTCTGTGATTAGTTCACCTTTCCAAGTGCAAGGCCATGCTTCTGGCAGGAGTTTCATTTCACAGATGGATAGCTGAGATACCTTTGTGTCTGACAAGTTCATCTGTTCAATCCATAGAGATTGTGCCCAGAAAGGAAAGGGAGGCACTAGAACTTCCGTGGTCAGGAATGAAGTGCTGCAGCTGCCGTTTCCAGCTGTGACTGTGAGTTGGAGACAGTGGAGCTAGAACTGGTTCAAGCCCTGCTAGAATGATCCCTGTCCTACTGATTTAAAACAGGACAGGAAGCCAAATTTGTTTCGTAGTCATGCAAGTTCCAGGCCAAGAATGATGCCCTGCACAAACAGTCCTGGCCTAGGAGCAGAAGCTCTTGACTTACTTTGCATTAAATAAATGCATTCTAAGAACTGCTGAAAAGTTTCACTTGAGCAATATATTTTAAACAGGTTTACAGCTCTTTCTCCACACAATAAACTATCTCAAAATAAAGGCACTGAAAACTGTTGGCTTTCATACCTAAATGCAATCCATTCATCCTTTCTGTTCTTCTTTAAGTCCAGCCTCATGAAATTCCAGCAAAAGCTTTCTTTAGTTCATCTACTTCAATGTGACTTCAAAAGTATCAAAAAGGAAACTGCACCAAAATTCACCCATTTCAAGACTTTTAAAGAGAATACCTCTGACAGTCTAAGTGCTGAGAACATTCTGGGGATATGAACATTCAGACTCAAACTCTGCCAGTATAAAGACATTTTAAAAAAAAGTTCTTGCTATATTTTGGGTTTTACATTTATCTTCAATGCCAGAAGAAATTAAAATACATTTTTAAAAAATACATAGAGGAATATGCAGTTTAAAATTCTCTAGATCTGCTAAATTGTAAAAGATCTTCTGGACCTTACCCTATCAGTTTGCTCCTGGTCTAAACTATCACTGACTTCTCTGGAAGACTTTTCAGATTAAGTTCTGCAGGTCCAGAAAATCCTCATGCAATAAAATGCTGAAAACATAAAAAAGTGTCTTTGTTTTGATATGAACAGGAGGTCTGTGAATTAGTTTGATGTGCCTGATAACTTTCAAAATTGTATAAAGGCAGAGTTTAAATAAGCAGCCAAGTTTTCAGCAGATGCTCCAGGATGTTTGACACCCAACAATCCTGAAAGATTCATCTACTCAGATGCTGAAATACAGGGTTTTTTTCCCTCATTTTTCTGGGAAAAGGAGTCAAACATTTGCTTATATTAAATAGAACTCGAAAAAAAAAAAAAAAGAGTGGAGGAATTTTTGTTTTCTCACCCCCCTGCCATGTGAGATGCCTTTTTTCCCTAAGATGAAGAGGATTTACTTTCATTCTTTTCTTCTACACAGGTACATTTATTATTGAATAAGCACTATCGTGTGCTCAGTGTGATTAAAAAGAGAAATGTAGGCAGGTCTTGCACTCATGTAGCTCCCAAGAGAAAAGAGAAATCCCAAGAGATGGCATGGGGGATACAACTTGCTTCCACCATCTCTTAAAGGCATAAAAGCATCTTCTTTCCTATTTCTGTTGTGCTCTGTGGTTATGATGTTTCTCCAGCACAGGCAAAAGAAGAAGAGCACTTCAACTAAATTTCTAATATATGATCCTGGAGAAATACTTGTTTAATGCACGTGAGTGTGTGTACTTGAGTTTAGTTCTTGTAGTACAGTCACATTTTTAATGGGATGTGTTACAACCTCATCGTAGAGAAATTTGATTAGCACCCCCCTTTCCAATACTGGCATGGTAAAAGATTATTTCAAGTTAGGCTTTTGCACTTTCTCAAAAGCTGTGTTTGGAACAGCATCACTACTTAATATTACATTTAAATATTAAACCAGTTGTGCACTACCACAGGTATCAAAATCTGGAGTAGCTGCATGCCCATTTCCAGATGCTTGTAGCTACTGTTACAGAAAATTTAATTCAGCTGCATCCCGGAAATTGCTTTTGAAATGCCTTTACAAACAGAGAAAAAGACTTATCTATGATAATATTCTTCTCATGTTCCAAATACTTATATTTTGAAAACCTCAACACAACAGAAATTATATAAAGAATTCTTATTTGACATATTAAAGGCACAACGTTTTAAATTTCATTACTGCTTTCTTGACTGTGTGTCACAATTTCTGTAAAGATCAGGTTCTTGTGCTGAATTGGGAATGTCTTTACTGGGATGAATCTATTGTTTCCCTGCTGAGTTTGGTGGTTTCAGTTTGTAGCCTGCTAAAAGGTAGGAAGTTCTGCTTAAAAAATTGCAATAAACAAAACCTTTTCAATTCATCAATCTCTGCAGAGAGGAGCCCTCTGAGCAGGAGTGAGGATGGCTCAGACTTTCCATCCAAGCCAGCAAGGGGCCTCTGGTGATGCCAAAAGGAGCTGGTAGCACATTGCCACAGTCTGTCAGGAGAGGCTGTGCCCATTCTTCGATTACCTGAGCTGCTCCCCTTAGTTAAATATTTGCCTTCAAGTCAAGGGAAGACAGAACTGAAGAAGGATGTTTTGTACACAGGAGCTTGACAGGCACAGAGTGGTTATGGGGAAAAGGCACAGAAAACCACCAGGTAAACATTTCTCTGGATTCCCAAGTCAAAACTGCTGCTGGTGCAACGACTGAAATCTATACTTTAACCACACTCCATCTACACTCTATCCACACTGTATCTACACTTTATCTACCCTCTCTCTACCCTATCTCTACCTGTTATCAGGCAGCACATCCAAAGCTCTGTCTCACCTATCAGCTTGCTGGATTAGCCAAGTCATTGTCACATGTAATTGTAACTGATGTAGCTGTAACTTGATTTTGGAAGAAAAGAAGAGACATTTTGCTCCATATTTTGTCTTTTGCTCCAACATTTTGTCTTCGCCTTAGGTAAACGCCTCTGTACCATCTGCATTCTCTAACAGTTACTTTACAAAGCACGTTTAGTGACTCAGAAAAAAACCCCAAAATAATGCAGATTTGTAGAAGGAGTTCCTTTTATTACTCATAATCTTTGTCAGCTTTAATATTACCCTGCTGAAGTTTTGGAAACTGAAGCCTTTCAGATGCACGGGGCACACGTGTGGGATGCACATGCTGCTAATGATTTTCAGGTAATATCTCAACTAGAAATGGGACTGTGACTTTCATGATATTTTCTCCTCTGTATGTTAAGTCAATGACCTATTTAAATATGTTGGCAGTGATTCATATGTCTTGTGACTTTATATTCCACAAAGAAACACTGTTTTGTGTTATTTACATTAAAAAGACATACTATGTAAAACTTCACCTTTGTTAAAAATCACTTTATCCTAAGTATTTAAATTATTTCATGCTTTCAAAAGGCACAATTATGTATCTAATGAGAACTTCCATTCAGTGTTACACATAATACAAAAAGAGAAAAAATGTTTGAGACATCAATGATAATATTTTAAGTATGTTGGCATAGGAAAGTAGATGTCTTTTTTTTTTCACTAAACTGACAGTTCAGTTCTGAAACTTTATTTTGAAAAGATTGAAAAAGGATTTGTGTCTTTAGAAATAAAAAATATAACAGGCATATCTAAAAAACATAAAAGAGAAAACCTGATTGTTACTACTAATGAAATAGCTGATGACAAAATAGTAGTCTTTTTGATTTTGATCACAAAAAATAAACTGGTAGTGACAGGATATGATGGATAGATTTGACATCCTGACAAATCACTGTCATTGATTCAATTATTCTAATTCAGAATAAAAGCTGTATACAGTATGTGTTTATGCTACAGTGGAGTTTTTTAAGTGATTGACATTCATCATATTAGTTAGACAGTTTTAAAAGCTATGTCTTTGTTTTACACAGCGTTGTCAAGAAAAAATAAAGTAGAACCTGGATTGCAGGGGAAAAAAAAAAAGCAAACCACTTCCCCAAGTCTTGGTTCCAAACCCATCAAAATATGTTACCATTATTGCATCCTATTAACATGTTCTTTGAAGACTCAATTTCACTCCAGCCATGTAATACACTATTATAAAGACTAAATTTTGAAACTGTAATGCAATCTTACAGCTGGGTGGCTTGGAAGTTCTGCAGAGAAGAAGATATTACCTTTCAAAATGGAAGTCAGCCTCAGAAGAAAGAATGCAAACCACTTTAATTCCCAGGTCAGCTTTGCTTCACTGTTCCTTTGTTTGATGAGAGAGACACAGGGATACATACAGAACAGTTAGAAGTTCACAAATTGTACATCTGAGGGTACAAAAGGCTGAATTACTTGTGCATTCTGCCCTGCTTTAGACCAGCTCGCTGTGATATCCTTCCCCCAGCTCAAATGCACTCTTCTGGTTTCCCAGAATTAATGTAGCTGTCGGTTTGAATTTCAATCTTGAATTATGTCTGTTGACATAATTTCATAGTGCTGACTTCAATTGTTTAGGATTACTGTTTTGAACTACATAAGGAAATCAATTCTTTCCTCTCTGGTTAGGAAATTCCATTCAAGTGCATTTTAATGCATGTTGTAAGCCATAAGGCAAAGTAATTATCTATAATATATTCTGATTTAACCTCCCCATCCTCAATTACTGGCATATTAGAATAAAAACTATCTTATATATTAAAAATGTATTATTACATATTTAATAAAATGATGTAGAGATTTCCTGAAATTTAAGAATGGTATTTCAATTACAGAAATGAATGTTTTTAGAAGTGTGTAGCTTGCTGTTTGAATAACACATGACAACGAATTGCTTCGTTCTGTTCCTTTATTTCAATAAACTCTTTATTCATACAAAATATTATGTGTAAGTTTATAAAAAAATTATTTTGGGAAAAATATCCCTTTATTTTTAATGTACAAAAAAAAAAAAGAAATGAAAGAGTAATTGCAATTTTTGTATTTTAAGGAAAGGAACAAAATACTACCTGTTTCCAATGGAACAGAACAATGGCAGGACCCAACATAACAGAAGCTTTAACAAAAAGCAAAACCCAAACAAGACCAAAATAAGTACTAAGAAACCAGAACATAAAAAAAAAAAAAGAAAAAAAAATGAAAAGGAAGGCATCATATGACAACACGTATTTTTAAAGACTGCTGGGCCAAATCATTAAGAAAAATATTTATATAAGTCATTAACACTCATAATTAGAGTGTCAGATAGATGTGAGTGAAGCTGCTAAGTAGAAATCACTAGAAGTCCAGGTGCTTCTTGCCGATGGCCATGGCGCCACATCCTGAGCTCAGCAGTTTGGCGGATCCTGCCAGATCCTGTTTGCTCGCACGGCTCACTGTGTCTGACAAGTCTGGAGGCAAATGCAGCCGCTGTGGCAGGAGATTTTCAGGAGGGAAAGGCAGAGAGAGAGAGGGAAGAAAGAGAGAGGGAGGGAAAAACACGGAGGAAGGAAAGAAAAAAAACAAAATGCGGTTGGATTAATTTTGCATAGTGTATTTCAAAATGCAGTCTTGCTCCTGACTGGTCTGTGTTTACTCACACAAATAAAGCACTTCCCAGACACTCTTCTAGGCTGACTTGGCAACAGTTTTGTATATTTTCAGTATATTGGGTTCTGGAAATTGGAATGGATTTTCTCCTTATGAAAATTTTCTAAACAAAATAAAAATTTGCTCAAGGTATTTAATTATATCTGTGGGTATTTTCTCTTTAAAACCCAGTGTTTTGTCTGCATGTCAACCTCTACATCACATTATTTGATTTCTGTAGAACTACAGTGCAAGTATAGTTTTATTTTAAATATGCACACATGGTGACAAGAGTCTGAAAATAAATTCTATGATGGTCAAAAAATGGAGAGGGCTCACTCTGGTTGCACATTACTCTGCTACGTTTCCTCTTCATATTCTACTGATAGTGGCTAATAAAACCAAACAGTGACAGTAGCTGCATTTGTATAAGGCAATCATACATGTTAATCAAAGCCTGCCCTCCCCAGTGAGTTGTAGGAACATTAAATCCAGTTTACAGATGGGGAAACAGAGACAGAGATTACATGGCTGCCCACAAGCACATGGTCCTTGCATGATAAACCTTATTTTTCAACTATGACAAAAATATTTCCACCCTCCCTCTGAGGGCCTTTTACACTGGAGATATATAAAAGACATGACATTACCATTTAGCTTTTGTACAGTAAGGTGAAAATTAATGTAAAACTGAGCCTTTACTTGCTTTATTACTGGCTTGCTTTTGGACCCAGCGAGGCACTGAAAGCTGGTCAGATGAGACAGTTGAGCATCTTCTGCACAGTGCAATAATTTATGAAACTGGTATGGTGGAAGGAGCATATTTCTTGAAAGATTTAGTAGGCAAGGGCTAAACTGGGTGATTAATTTAAAATGCACATGCTTCTGAAGAGAACAGGAGAACAGTAGTGGCTGCAAAACTGTATTAGGACACTGGATCCTTATTCTCAGCTTTTACTACATTTTTGCTTTTATCACAGATAAACACATAAAGCTTCCTTTTCTTCAATACTTTTGGAACTTCTGTATCCTAAGAATTTGATGAAAAAGCATAGGAAATCTTTGCATTTACAAGGAGCTAACTGTTGAATTCCTTGCTGGTTCTGAGACTCTGCAGCTGGGTGGAACTCAAGAGATGCTCACAAGGGCTTCCTACCACTGGCCACTCCTGGCTGTGGGCAGCACTGGGAGGAGAACTGTGTTATTTTCTCCAAGGGAAGGAAATGCATAGTAATGCACGAGGAGCAGGAAAGCCTATGTCCAGGGTGAGATGCCATTCCCCAGTGCTGAAACAGGAGAGAGGTGTGTATTTATTGGCAGCACTTTGCCTGGGAAGCACAACCCACACACCAACCCCCATTCCCTGTAAATACCACACAGTAACTCTGCAGCTCTGACATTTCACTGCATTAAACCAGTTCTGTGGCAGAGAATCCTTCACTCACAGCTCTCCCCTTACTCCCCGGAAGGTTAAGCCTGGCTGTGGCTGTGGACTGTGGCCCCTGATGCTTCATTTCTGCCTTTGCACAACACAAACAGGGCATGAGCCTTTCTCCTTTTTCTCTTTCTCCTTCTCCTCTGGCTGCCAAAGCAAAATGTGCTGGGAAGAGCCAGCGTACGAGGTGGATTGTGTGGGAGGGGCTGCAGCCACTGAAAAGCAGAGGAGGAGAAGCTGGGAAGTACAGGGGAGCACTTGGCAGATCTTTCAATCACATTTTATTTCTAAAAAAAGTGTGTGGTGCTTTGCTGGCAGGGGGGTGTGGGAAGTGGAGAGACAAGTGAACTAATCCAACCTTCTCCCACTGTTGGCATCCCCGAGCCCTCACCAGGAGCAGGGGAGGTGGCCTCCTCTAGGGAACACGTAGTAACACTGCCTTCCTCCTGTAATTACTGACCCTTTGCCAAGTCTGCCAAATGCATTCCAAGCAAGGTGATGAAGAGCAAACAGAACCAAGACTCAGCAAACTCATCTTATGCAGCGAATGACTAAACATCACAGACAGGGAAAAACTGCAAACCTTACCACACTGCCCTGGACTTAAAAGTGTGGTCAGAAAACAAACAAAAAAATCTTTTAACTCAATGCTGTGTTCATTTGCTAATATTTATTCTAAAGAGAAAATAGACAGCAGAATGTCTATAAATTTGCAAAGCTTTAGATAGGAAAAGTGAAAAATTAAAGATCCTTAGATTGGATGTTGGAAGCGAGTTAGGCTTCACAGATGTATTTGTTATGATACACAATTTCATTATACAGACATATACTCTCGTTACCCATCTTCTTCAGTGAAGAAGATGCACACTGCTCATTTAGTGACTGGCTATGCCTGTAGTGACTGGCTATTTAGTATTTTATTTTCTTGTCACTGTTTACTCTGAACTTTTCTGACATATTTATTGTATACTATTCAAACCTTGTTCTGAAGACAGAATGGCTTTTCAATAGCACATGTCACTATATAGCACTTGAATGCTTCACAAATACCAACTGTGTTATTTTCCTAATATTCTTGTGAGAGAAGGCAGCCAAGTTACTTCCATTTTAGAGACAGGGAATTGAGGCAATAAAACACACAGCAAAAGGAATCTACTGATTTCAGAAACAGAAGCTGAGGCAGTTAGGACTTGCTTTTCCAGAATGTTCAGCATTTCACAGAATTTCACATGTTCAAATGCTAACTTCATTTGCAGCTGAGTGCTTAGTTTTTCGTCAAGAACTCCCAAGTCAGGCACTCACAAAGCAAGAGACACAAAATAAGAGTATTGAAACAAAAATGCTGTGTTGAAGCAACAGGATCACACAGAAGTTCAGTGGTATTGACAGAGACATACCTTCCATGACATCCATCCATGTCTTAATTATAAAACCATTCCTCCTGCAATCCTTTCCTCTACAATCCATTCCTCTACAACCCCATCTTTCAAACATTATAAAAAATTGCTAGTTCTCCAGGGAGCACATTTCACTGGATATACCACATTCATCCTTAGATCAGACATAGTCTGAACAACAAACCCCACCAGAGTCCTTTGAAAAACTGAGTATTATCCTGTTATTAAGATATGAATCACTGGACACACACATGTTCTCTGTGAACAAAGCCTGCACAGGTATTTCAAAATATCATTCCTTTCCACACACGTTCTGTGTGGAAAATTTTTCTATGTGCCCATATACAGGGCTGAAAATACTAGTCCTAACAAATATTTTAACACCATTTAAAAATATTCTGAACGTTAAGCCACAAACAAACAGGAAATTCAGTGCATGGCATTGTACAGACATCTACAGGTTAAGCAACTGGCCTTATTTTGGCACCAACAGGGACACTGTGGTCACTTGACCTAAGACAGTAAGTGATGGTATAAATAGGCTGTGATGCTTCTGGAACACCAGCACCACAGAACAGGCATTTTCACAGATACTTGCTGACCATAGAGAAACAATCACATTTAGAGTCCCAGTTAAGCACAAAAATGTTTTCTGGGGGAGAGACTTCTCTGCTATTTCCAAGGCTCTGACCTCCATCTCTTTCAAGCTCTCTTTCTCTAATCAGTCTGGTAAGAATCAGGATGGTTTTGCTCACACTGGCAATCCCAGTCGTCAAGCCTTCAATCCCACAACTGCATTTCATGACAAAAGAGTCTCTTCTCTGGCTATCTGCAGTCCCCACACTCAGCTTTCTGCATCCAAGCTCTCCATTCTTGTCCCTGACAGTCCTGCATTTCTCTGGCCTCTCTTTCCACTCCCTGCTCTCATTTCTGAAGCCTAGGCTCAAATTCAGCACCAGACTACCCTTCCTTGCCTCGACCCCTTGGGCTCCTCATCCCCTAGTTTGTTCTCCTCCTCCTCTTCTCACCCATTCTTGATCTGTCCTCCCTTCCCCTGCTGGCACTGCTTCCCACTCCTGCTTTCTGCCCCTCTCCCCAGCTCAAACTGTGGGCACAGGCAGTGGCTTCTCTGGTCCTAAAAGCAGGTAAATGACTGGAGAAGAGTCAGGCTGAATGCACTGAGTGTGCCAAAGAGGTGTGTTTTCACAGGACAGCAAAAACACATCCCTGGCATAAATGCTAGACATAAAATTATTTAAAATAATTTAACATTTTCACTAAAATATTCCAGAAACACAAAACTTTCTGTAGCCAAGAGCAAGCTGGCAGGGCAACAGTCAAATGGTCATAATGTGGCAAAAGTAAACACGCAAGTGAAAATAGGATTCTATAACCACCCTCCTTGGGATGACTTCTTAAAAATATATCAATGGAAGATAAAGTTTATCAGTGAAAAACTAGGGAATGCTAGAGTAAACTCCCTTTGTACAAAGTTAATTGTGTATTTGCATTATTACAGTGTGTTCAATGATATGATCACACAACAGTTTCACCCATGGAGGCTGTCAGGAAGGTTTGAACTCAGCATCTTCAGAATCAGACCCACTGGCTGAGGAAACAACTGGCTCTGGAAGAAGGATATTATGGAGCAGGGCACAGCTGGGGAAGGGGCTGGATGTGAGTTGTGCTGCTCTGTTCGGGGCAGTCCGGAAGGCTTTGCAGGGTAGGAACAATTACACTGAATCCAGCTAAGCACACAGCTTTAGGGCATGCATTACGAAAGGAAAACAGTTTAGACTAAACTTATTACATACTTTGTGTCTGCTCCTCCCTCTGCCTGAAGAAAACTTCTAATTATTTGTTCTCAACGGGAAAAAAAAAAAGGCAGAAGTGGAAGATGAGGTTATGTAAAAGGACAGCTCAGAAGGGACACAGAGCAATCAGTGAGTCCAGTCCCAGCACAGAGGACCAAATACTCACTGATGGTTTTCTGGGATGTAAAGATCCACATCATGGCTATTCCAGGAACTTCAAGTGGGCTCTTACCTTTGGGTCAATTTATTTTTTAAAATCCTACTATACAGAAATACTAGCAAGTGCTTTTGCCAGTGTATCTTACTGTATCAAGGGGATTGTTTTAGAGAGGGCTACAAAAATAATACATTCTGCACAATGCCTTAAGCAATAAAGATTACAACATTTTTTAGCAACAATGTGATAAGCAGATATATGTATATTGGCACAAATCTAAACCCTAAGTAATTCTGTATATTGCTCCAAAATAATTTATTATATTTTCATACCTATTTTAAGTGTAATACTGTAGCAAAAAAACCCCATAATAACATGAGTGCTGCAAAATCACTGAATTTCATTAAAAATGAGGTGATAGTTTGTTCTTAATTCGATTCATATTAAAGTAATTTCACTGAAGTCAACCTTGTGACTCTGTTAACAGCTACATGAAGCTTCAACAACTGGGCCCAAACTTCTCAAAAATCTTTACAATTCATTTATTTGGATCTTTGGCCAAAAAAAAAAAAAAAAAAAAGCTTATTAGTCTACTATGGCTGCAGCCCTGCCTTGGGGCAGGGAGATGGGTTAATGACCTCTCTAGATCCCTTCTACTTCCATTTGCTACGACTCCATGAAGACTGAAGTCACCAAAGCTGAAGGGATTTGGTTTAGGGGGAAGAGGGGGGTGGGGGGGAAGAATTTTAGGAATGCTGGGAAAATGAAAGATGCAGACTCTACTCTCCCCATTCCATAAAGCCCCCACAAGACAGAACGGGAACAGACTGTGGCAGAAAGACCGAGCTCCTGTCACTGTTTGCTCTTGTTTATCCTGCCCACAATCCACCACTTGCATGATGTTTTCTCTTTTGTGTCTTTTTATTATCACCTAACTTTCAATTACCTGTAGTAATATCTACCATTGGGCTTAATATAAACACAAAGATGTGCAGGTACAAAACTAATTTCTTCTCGAGAGAAAGGTTTTTCTCCAGTATTTGACATGGAGGCTATTACAAGTTTTGGCTTCTCTTCTTGCCAAGCTCACCAGTTGAGGTGCATCAGATATTTGTATTCTAATGAAATTAATTGTCTTTTATAGGCCATGTAGTCTACTGGAGTGACATACCACTTATATTGACATAACTTGGTAATTAGTCACATACCAAAATATCATAATGAAAATATACAACAGATTTTATTACTGCCACACAGTAATAAAACTTTTGAGTTAATATAAGTTCACTTCTCAACGACTAAGCAATAAGCACTTGGCCACTGAAGACCATTATTAGCTCTCTCAGCAAGGAACAGAAAAGTCATTTCAACTGGCCTGTGTCAGACAGAAATCATAAGGTTGTTGTTAAATTTGGTTCACAAATAATGGTGGTGTCTCACAATTCTTTCATAGCTGCATTTCAGTCTTACACGGACTCTTCTTAAACCATTCACTATGAATCTTTCACGTTCCTGTTTATGTTACAATTTGCTCAGTGTTTTAACAAATTCAGGAGATAAAACAGTTGGTAACTATTTTTCTGTATAATGGACAAGAACTCAGTTTCTTCTTGTTCTGCTATATTCATTGACACTACATTTCCATTTTTAAGATCACAGGAATAGATATATTTTCTAAACTGGTCATAAAGAACAAAAGACTTGACTTCTAAAAAGAGCATTCTAAAATTTTCTACATTTCAGGTAACTGTGATTGACTTACAAGAAACTACAACTACATCAACTCTTGTTAAAATTATTACATCTACCATGTGCAAGTCCTATTTATTATTTTTTTTTTTAAGTTGAAGCACAACTCAATCCATCATGATATTAACTCTTGATAACACCAGGTATTGAGAGAAGGCTTCCAGTAAGAATAACTGAGAAATAAACTTCTACCTATATAAGTCTGTCTGATAAAGGATAGATAATATTTCTGAGAGTATTTGAACACAATTCTAAAACTCTCATTTGCCATCACTTTATTTTACATTTTCGTTAGAAAATGTAAAATAAAATCAGGGCAATTCTCACTTTCACCTCATTTACAGAACGGCGATGTTTTATTGTGGGGTTTCCAATAGTACAAACAGATTATTTAAACAGCCTTTTTAAAGACACGTGGCAAAATTAAGGACCATTAATAAACCCACTTTTATGATAGCTTTTCCAAAATTCATTTTCCATTTCAGAACACTGTGCTTTTCAGTGTATCTGCTTTACAGAGGGATATGATAATATCCAGGAGAATTCAACTCAAACTCTGCTGATTTGTTTGGATGTACCACATGGTACTGTTCCTGTTTTCTGACCAGAAATCTGGATTCCTGAGTCTGAATTTAAAGCTTAGTTTTGTAACACTGGCTGTTCAGAGATATTTGCTGGTACCAATACAACTTAATTCTGTACATGTTTGTGAAAAATGCATCCCTGGGGTATTTTGGGTGGCTGAAGAAGTTCTAGTCCCAGACTGAGTAGAGATAGGTGGGGTTTATGGATGTGCAGCTCCAGCCATTATTTTCAGTCACAGGAAAGGAAAGTACAGACAATTGTCCAAACAAACCCATTCCAAAGAAAAAAATTCCAAGATGTGGATTTGTGACATGTGAAGGGACTCAAGTGAAAGATACAAATACCAGGAAGATTTGCCTTCTCTGACACCTGAGAATTCCCAGTGTTTGGCACCATGAGGTGCCCTTAGTCACACATGCAAGGAACAGACCTGCCTTACGTTCTACCTGTAGTCTCTGGATAATGAAGAAACTCCCTATCTTCTAAAAAGGGCTGGATCCTTCAGTAATGGTCAAAGGCTGCCCAAGGACTGCAGGTGTTCTACTGCTTGTCTGATCCAGAATTCAGAGAAACCTGAGGTGATCTTATGAGCAGAACTGGACTAAAAACTCACAAAGCACACTATAGTAATGCTGATACAGCTCTCATCAGGTACAAATTGAAAGACTGTCTCTGTCTCGAAGAGTTTATGGTCTGAATACACAAAATGGGTAAAAAGGAAAAAGACAAAGTATCAAGGCAGAAGGAAAAATGTAATGATATATCAATACTGTATTGATGCCAAAGCTTTTTTTTTTCCCCCTTCTAACTGAAAGTTTAGAAAGGGGAGAGAAAGAGAACAGCCATAGGGAAAGAAATTAAGTGACAAAGGGCTGAAGAAAAGATGGAGTGAAGAAAGGGAAAGATGGAGGCCAGGACAAGATATATTAATGTAGGGATGTCAGAGGTGAGATTGGAATATATTGTCTAAATCCTGAAAGGAAATACTATTCTAAATTCAAGCAGTAGTTCATGAGTCTGATGTTATCATCTATGTCCAAAGCAAGGACATGTCTCCTGTGGATCTGTTCTTTTTGCTGAAAATCTCATCCCTGAGCTTACGTAAGAGGAGTGTGGGCCCCGTGATGCAAGTCTGAGTAATTCCAGGGCTCTCAGGACAGCCCGGGTGGATGCTGATGTTAATGTCACATTCTCTTCCCTGACGGATTCATTCAGCCTAATTGCAGCTGTCTACAAGTCAGCCATTCAGTCTAACCTACATTATATACTCAGGGTGGGATGAATCCTCCTTGCAAGTGCTTGTCCATATCTGCTGATTATTCAGGAAAGCTGAGTGACTAGCTTAAATCAAATTCTTAACTTGGAGTCTAAAAGGTCAAGGGGAGGAATTCAGTCCTATAACTCTATGAAGCTTCTCATTGAATCAGTGCCTGCACTGTCTACTCCTTCTTTGAATGACATTGCAACATGCCACGGAGTACAGATTTTGTATCAAACCACAGATGGTTCACTGGAAATGTTCCAGAGTTGCTGGTGATGCCCACGATACTCTACACCAACTTGAGTCTCTCTACTGGGAAGCTTGAGAAGTGTTGAAGGCACTGTGTGTACAAACAAAAGCTGTGCATGTGAGGAGGAGGGAGAAATAGCATTCAGAGCAGAAGCATCTGTTCCAGGATTACAGTGTTACTGTCACCCTCTAAAATTTCAGCTAAGTTGAAAACCTAAACAAATATTTGAGTTTGCATCCCAAACTATCCGGTAGAGTTCACTGTAATTTATCAGCCTTCTGTCTCAATTCCTGTCGTCTCAGAAAACTCATTAATATCCTCCTTTAAAATCCACTACTGAGGGTGTGCAACTGCACCGAATAATGGATAAAATGTATTCTGCCTCCTGATAAAATTGTTCAGATAGATTTCAACACCTCACAGAAAGGTTCTGCTCCAAGACAGTTAACTCACACTGGCAAGCCTCCATTACAAGTGCATTTCAGTGATGGTTTGCCAACTCAAAAAGCAAACGTTAGCTGGGGGAGGGAGGGGGGTTATTGTTTTATACCAGGAACAGCCCTGTACTCTGTATTTACTTTTTAAAGTCAGCTGGAGTTAGAACATTTCCATTGCTAGGCAGCCCAGCACAGCTGTGAAGCATTTCTGGGCATTCAGACCTGGAGCATGTGCTGCCCCCAGGGAAGATTCATTGCCCCTGTTCCACAGCCCACCCATCCCTCCTCCAGGCACCAGGGAAGTGCCTCAGCTTGGTGCAGAAACATATTAAACAACCAGAACACAACAATTACCACATTTGTAAAGCTTCAGGGATAGGAACAATTTAATAGCTTTTTGAAGCAGACTAATTTTCTGGAGCTTCTTATACTTTTTTTTTTTTTTAACTTTCCTTGAATCTATTTATTTATTATTATTTTTGCTTTTCATGCATGGACAAGCCCTTCTTTGCTACAGGTATTTTCTGGGTCTGCTTTGCAGGATTATTGTGCGTGGAGGAACACAAATTATTCAATCATTTTTAAACAGTGCAAGAGAAGTGAAAAAGGGCTATGTGAGTGGAAACTACTGCTACTAACCTCTGTTTTAAATGCAAGTACCATTTACCAATACATTTATCTATTGCTGGTTTATAAAACTCTGCATATTTACAAACCAGGGGTGCTAAACAGATGACCAGTTCATTTTTGCAGCTTTTCCTAAGCCAGAAACTTCAGCTCTGCAGTGGCAAATGCCCCTGGGAGAGACTCCATGCTAAGTCAAAAAACAGGCAGAAGAGGGGAAAAAATGGTATTTCTGCTATCACCGTCTTCTCATCCTGAAACTGGCACTGATGTAAGGAAGTATATTCAGTTCCTGTAACTCCCAGGTAAAGATGCAGACGTTACATAATTCATATTCTAATATCTCTTCAGCACTAATCCCCCTTGACTCAGGGCTACAGTTTAAAAAAAAGCCTTTTGTAGTGTTACTTCCAAAGAACCTTTAGACTTCAGAAATCCCTGAAGTGTAATTTAATATCTGTGATATTGGCTTAACCTGTTTTGGTATGAAAAGTTGCAGTGATATATTTTTATTCAGTGATTGATATTACTTATTAAAAGGAGAGAAAAATTGCATTGGTGACCAAGTGGTCATTCTGCCCACCCTTCGGGAAACCCATGCTTTAAAGAAACTTTGAACGCAAAATGAGAAGGGGAAAGGTTAAAAGACAGGTCACACTAATTTCTTTTTAAACAACTCTGTTTCAGACAGTAGGTCTCAGTGTAAATGAAAACAAATATATTAAATATGAATGACAGA
>JBBMKD010000216.1:1896043-1978543 GCA_037834095.1 Argya squamiceps | reverse complement strand
TTAATAATGACGTATTTCTAAGGCAGAACGCTAATTGCAAATTACAAGTCAAGAAGTGTTAAAAAAAATCACATGTAGTTGGCATTTGATAAAATAGCACTTAGTATGAAAAAATGTATGAACAAATCTAAATTACATAAATCAGATGGGATTTCACCCCTAAACCAATGGGAGATGTGCCATTCACTTCCATAGGGTCAGAATAACACCCTGAAAATGCAGGCCACACTCTAACTGGTGTGCACAGGGATAACATCCATCACTACATCAGCCTGAATGTCACGTGCATACTTCCACAATTCATCTTTTTATATTACATATATTTCTCTTAAATTTTTAATATTCCAAAAGATAATAAAATAAAGGTGATAATAGTTACCATACTTCTATGAAACATTTTACTTCTCATTAAGGCTTTTGGATAATAAACCACCCTAAGCATAGATACTTTAACAAAAAATGGACTTTCAAAAACAACCATTCCAGAATATATACTTCTTCACAGGAAAGGCTTTTTAATACCAGGTTTAATCTGTGCTCTTTATATGGCTGACTTTGTATGGCATTAACTTTCTTTAATGCTGTGTAGGTATGTTTGTTATCCATCTTTTAATTTGCAGCTAAATCTCTGACTTGGAAAGTACCGAAAAGTGACTATTTATGAATGGAGTGTGGGGTGTGTGTTTGTTTTGAGTATACAATGCTGGGCTTTGACCCACAGCATTTTGTTTCTCCTCCTAGGAGGATGGAGAAGAGAGGAGCATGACTCACAACTAAGAGTAGATAATTCTCCCCATTATAATGAATGCCTTTGTCATAAAGCACTTACTCAGCAAACCTAACCTCTGCCATTCACTGGTTTCGGCACAACCTGAGGACCCTTTTCCCAATTCATTGTACATTTGCTACACCTCATTTTAAACCCTGCAATCTGTGTCTCTGTTTGTCTTGCAATTTGCCTAAGCAATGCCAGTTTGTTGCCAGCTGAGCTCTGTGAGCCACTCAGCACACATCACCGAGAGCCAACAGCCATTGTCCTTCCTCACCTCTGGTAACACTGCCCTTGGTGGCATCCCTGCCACCACCATTCCCAAGCATCAGCCTCCTGCAGCAGTGTAGAGAGTGCCTTGTACTCAGATTTTCTTTTCACCTTATTGCTAAAACTATGGGACATAAAAACAGTACTCAGTACACTTCAGGTTAGTCATGAATTTGATCCTGCGTCAGGAGAAAAAAAGAAGGAAGAAGAAAGGCCTTTTCCACAGCTGCACTAAAAAGTTCCACTTTCTTTGCTCAGCTTTCACAGTTCTAAAGATTTGTAGGATTTTGTTGGCGGGGACAAGGGCACAAGAAGGTGGCAGAGAAGACTAAGTCCTCTTGGGAGTGTTCCTCTGTGAGGTGGCAAAGGCAGCAGTCAAGCCCTTAGCAGGAATTCTGCTGGCTCAGCATCAATACTGCACATTGGCTCATTGGCAGGTGTTAATGTGCTCAGAGAGAGTCTGCTAACAGCCCATGACCTGAAGGAACTCTAATCAGGAGCAAGTGAAGCAAGATTGATTCAAAGTAGGGCAAAACCACTTCCATATCAGAGATCCACAGAATCTGTGAAGTTGAGAGGCTCAGCTCCTTGTCTGCTCAGCACACCTCAGAACTGTTCCCATCCAAGGGAGCAACTCCTCTGGAATATTCAAAGGTCAGGTTCACCCATGTCCTTGGCAGCTCTGGTTTCTCTGCTGCACTGCCTCTGTTGGTGGCTTTTCTGAAGCAAGGGAAGCTCCTGCACCAAAATGGATTAACCCCTAAGTGATGAGACTCTATTGACTAGCAATATGATCAATAGCTTTACTTTACTGGATGAAACAGTTATCAGTTATCAAGTAGCCTAGATAAAATACAAACTCTGAGGCGGGGATGATAAATGAAGAACAATTGTCAATGTTGTCAGTTTGGGGAAAAAAAAAGAAAAAGAAAACAACTTCAAACCTATGGGGCATCAGAACTAAACAGGGAAAAGTGGGTTGCAAAAAACATTGAGAACATGACAGTTTTCCTTTTTAAGAAACACAGGTACTTTGCAACACAAGCAATAATAGATATATCTAAATCAAATGGAATAGTAGACGTTGTTACAATGGTGGAAATGACAGTTTTGTGTTAGTTCACTTTACAGATAAATTCTACAGCACAAAAGGCTAAATTCAGATATGGCAATTATGATTTAGGAAAAATTACGTAAAGGATTCAGTGTAGCACACATACAAATCTCTTGGAATAAAAAGAATTTGAGATAATAAAAAACTCGTGAAATTTGATTTAATATCTCTTCATCCTTGCCAGAGATGCTGGTTACTAGACAAGGAAAATCTTGTATAACACGAGCAGCATAACAATTTTATTTGGATCCCTTATAAATAGCTTCAGCTGACATTTAGACATGAAGTAAAACTAGTCAGACAGATATGGTTGTGACCATAGGATATTTAAATGTGAAATGTAGTAATGTCTCTCACTGGCATAAGAACAAGGATATGGAAAAATATGGGCAGGATGTTAACTAATTCAGCTGGAATTGTCAGCATTGTGGGGGAATTTGTATGTGCCTTTTTAAAAGAGCTTACTGCTAGGAAAGCAGGTATATTGCTCCTCTGAGTTTCTGTAATGTGAGTGGAAGTGATTGTTAGCAGAATACTTTTCCTTTTGTCAGACCTTCTGATCCATATTCAGCAAAGGGCAGGAAAGGCCAATGAAATACCTTGGTGTTGCTTATCAGTGGGTTAATTCCATGTTCATTTGTGGGATAATGTATTTTCTATGAGGAAGTTGGCTGCCAATTTCATTAGAAGCAAGAACTAGATTTTATTATAGCAACAGAAAACTAAAAGTCTTGAAACAAGCTCGTGAATCAACTCCTTATTTCAGATGCGAGGAAATAAATGAAGGAAAGGATTTTTTTCCCTCTGCACCTGACAACTTCTGGTTTTTGCCTGATTGCTGGTGCAGTAAGTAGTATTTGTCAGGTTTCTTTCAGAGGTGTAAAATAAATCAATCTACTGCTTTTTGCTTCCATGAGGTACACTCCATTGCTACTATTCTAGGCCTCAGCTTTTGGTTTCTAATTATTTGTTTCTCTTGATTCTTCAAAACAGCTTATTTAGCTCTAAGAGAATGCTTTCCCTGAGAACAGTGATGATGTTCCATTCTTTTCACTGAAATGCTAAATTCAGTATGTACCAGTTCCACTCCAGCACATCCCCACTCAGTAACCTCTTAGTCTTCCAGCAATCCCTTCATAAATGTATTGCTGGTTTATCTCACTTGATGCAACATCCTCCTTAAAATATCATTCAAGACACAGAAGGAAAACAGCCAACGATTTCTATTCTCCAGCCTGTGCACAGGGGGTCGTATGAGGAAGAGAGCATTACGTATCTATCTGTGCCATGCCCTTATCTATCAGGGAAAAAAAAAAATCACACCAGTGAAGGGTGCCTGTGTGTCCCAAGTTCACATAATAATCTGAGTACCTCCATAAATATTGGAGAGTTTTGAGCAATTTCAGCCTTGCCTCTTCCTCCTCTGCTACCTTTCTTCCTTCCATTCCAGGGCCAGCAAGAATAACAATTTTTGGGTGAGAAGGGTGAGTGGATGGTTAGTCCCACAGAGCTGTGGCCATGCCAGTGGCCTCTCCCAGAACAGGTGGGCTTGGTGTAAGATCAGAGACATCAGAGATGTCCTGATGACTGAGCACTCCTGGCAGCTCTAACCAGGTGAACATTTTCTAGCACTTTAATCTGAGTGCACCTATCCCCAGAGCAGTCAGGCTCCTCCTGAGCACCACCAGCACCTCTCCAACCTGTCCTGATGGCTTACCCAAGAATATGGAACACGTATTAGAGAGAGATCAGCACTGCAAAAGTGCCTTTACTAAAGGTACAACATGTTGCATGCAAAGCCTGTGAATTGAAGGCATCTCCACTCAAGATAGAAACCCAAAAAGCAAAGCCAGAAGCATAACCTATCACTGGAAAACCACAAAGCACAATGACAATACATTTCAGCATTAAACATGACTCTTACAGTGTGTGTCTTTAAACAGATACCACGGCAGCTCTTCAACAAATAGAAACCAAAAAAGGAAAAGACAGTTACAGTCAATGCTTATTTTATAAAATTTTACCTAAGGGAGTTCCCACTACTCATGAACTGAGAAAGCACAGATTTAAGCACCAAAATCTATTATTAAAATCCTCATTTCTGAAGATGCTGTGGGTTTCTAACTTCATTCCATATGACTGTAATAGTGTACATGCAGGATGGCAAACAGAAGGGCACTAGCATTTTTTAAGAAGGAAAATGTAATTATCTGAACTAATTCAATGTTGTCTTAAACCCCAGTATTTTTAATTAAAAGAAAAAGGAAAATGAATGAAAAACTTTTTGATGCTGTTGTGTTATTAAAGATGAAATTTTAAATCCCACCAATTATTTCTAAGAAACACATCATTACACACTTTAAATTAATTTCTACTTAACAACTTTGGGTGATTAAGTCTTAAGCATATCTCACATCATAAGTAGGGGAAAACGACAGTTTGATATGTTACATAATATGACACAGATGACACAGGCTGCTCATTATTCTATAATTTTATTTTTTTCTTACTAAAAAATTCCACTGTTCTTGCCACTGTATCGTTAGCAGAATGAGACTCCAAATTACAGCCCTTGACTCTAAAGTGCTCCAGTTGAGGCGAGGTCTTGCACAACATCTAATGACACATCCTGCCTGACAGGACTTGTGTGGGATAGCAGCCGCCAAAGCCGACAGCTTTCCAGGTTGTCAACTTCCAGTGACAGATATTTATTGACTCATTAAATGGTCCTTTCATATTCTTGTCTAATTGAAAATTAATGTGAACTAACCACAGCACAATCATAGTGCACAATACATTTTGGATGATGCACTCATTTCCTACTTTTTAAGCCAATCTATGATCCCAAAGGTTTGTGTAACCTCATGTGCATGTATAGCTCATCTCAGACAAACTCTGTCAGAATTACAGCACATATTTGTATTATCTTTGCAATCCTACAACCTGCTTGGGGAATGCCAAGACCTAAATTTTATACTTTTAAAGGTAGCTGTGTAAGTTCTACGAAGCCATTTATTATTACAAGCTAGATGGATTACTCTGGGGAAATACAGCTTGCACCCAAAGGTATACTAGGAAAACACCTTTGCTGGAAGGACTGGACTCCAGTCAAGAATATGTTACCTCCAGTATAATATAAACAATACAGGAGAATTATTTTCAGGGGCACCACGTAGTTTTTGAGAGCCTGATTTTGGAATCTAATCCAGTTTTAGTGAAGCAATAGCTTGTTTATTTCATTTGAGTTTATTAGAAGTTCTTCTGAAAGAATCATTCCTTCTCTGTTACAACTACATGCTGTGGCCTCAGAAACACCACAGAGCTGCCAAAAATCTGCCATTTTAAAAACAACAGCCAGGTAATATGAAGAGTATCAGGTTAAAAAGTTAACCTTCCAACTAAGCATTAGAAATCCAGCCCACCCCCCATCTTCCTGCTTTGCATTCCTGACCTGAACTTCCTTAAAAGCCTTGGCACAACTCTTGTTAAATAGTTGAGTTCAGGTAAAAAATTCCAAACTACTAAAATCAGTTAGGCTAATCAAGATATATACACCAGTATTATGCAGTGCTTTCTTATTAGGAACTGAAAAAAGGAAGAGTTGGAGTGACGTCTGGAAAAAGAACATTCTTTTTAACAGAAGCTAAATGAGGTGGACATGAAAAACGAAGTCTCTTGTTCTGGCTATGTCATCTGAGGGGAAATACTTTAATTTAGCATACAGGTAAAATTATTAAAGTAAACAGAACTTTTCACTTAGTATATGAATAAAATTATTAATCAAGTAAACAGAACTAATTATGTAGGACTTTTCCCCCCTCTTGGTATAACATAAATATCTGAAGCTTTGAAAAAGTGAGTAGTGAGTCATGAAGAGCCTAAAACAATCTTATCACAGACACAGTGAGACATTGCTAAGTAGGGCATGCACTGCCAAATGCTGGAGCTTCTACCCTGAGAAGTTTTCACATGTTTATCTTGGGTCATTATCTTTCCTTTTTCTCCAGTGTGTTAAGGATAGCAGAACTTACAAAGACCCCAGAGAAGTCCAAGTAATGGACGACATATTATGAAACCAGTCCTTGCAAAAATACTCAATTATTGCTCAACTAGCAAAAACCCCTCCCAAGTGTACTACAGACTTCATTCTTTTGAATTGGTCAATACTATATTTTGATCAAATATCACATTCCCAAACTACACTTACACACAAGTCACAAGAAATGAAAGGAAAAAAGAAAGGCACAGTAATTATGCTGCAAGAATTGTGTATTTCTATTAACAGCAAACAATTATACAGTAATTTTCAAATTAGACACTCATCTTACTTTGCATTTTCAAGGTCAGTGACTTACTCAGTGATGGCTATAATTCCTGCTCAGTTACACTTCTACCATTGTTAGCATGGAACACGCATTTAAAAATAGACACTGAATAGTTTTTAAATTTTAGACCTGTAATGACAATGATAATTGATTTCAGAAGAAAGCCACTGACTAAACTCAAGGAGATCTGCAAGATGAGAAGTTGTGCTTTGCCATGTTGGGACCCCAAGGATTATTTTGACATATCAACAGGTATCTACAGGACGTGACAGGAAACATGAAGTCTGACAGTTCAGTCTTCTTTCTCCTAGAAGAAAATCTACGTTCACAGAACACCTGAAAACACAAAAAATATCTGGAGATACTGGGCTTTTAGGTAAGAAGAGGAAACCACCATTAAGAGACAAAAAAGGGAAAATAAGCAGCAATCATAAAAAAAATCTGAAATCAGCACTCATGGCTTTCCCCTAGCTCAGATAAGCATTATTAAGGTATTTTAAGCATATTATAATACTTGGACTGCAAATTTATCTGTTCTCAGTAATGAACTTTATTAAATAACACAAAATTAAGAGGTGGAACAGGTTGGGAAGACGATTGTTGTGCATTAAGGTACTAGAAAGTTACTTCTCTGTGAATGCTCAGGAAAAGGCAGAAGCTTTGGAGAGAAAGTGTTCTTCTCCTTGAAATAAACCAACAATGACCCTTTCTTTCAAGCCTTGTCCTCTATGCACTGGCACAGTCCCATGGGCTCCTTATCTGGGCCTCCACCATTAAAGTGGTATCTGTACATTTCCATTTGCAATGACATAAAAAACTTGATACTGAATCATGAAAACATATTTTCTGCTTAAAAAGATATCTTTAAAAATGTTAAGAAGCAAAAGGAATTCACAAGTTTTCCTTCTTTTGCCTCTTTCAGTCAAAAAGGATAGACTGTCACTCTTTATTGCCTGCACAAGAGGCAGGAAGGCAAATCCTCCATCTACAGGACAAAGTATCTTAGCCTGAAGGCCGAATATACATTTGGGAAAATGAAATAGAAATTCCTGAACTATCCTTCACTCTTTTTCACCCACATCCACATTAATATTATTTTGTAAGGCATGAATCTTTCAATAGCTGCCTTCATGTACCCTTTATTCCTGAGGCTGTACTAGGAAGCTGAACCGACAGCCCAAGTTTTCTGGACTAACCTTCTATGGATTTATTTTCTTTCAAGGTAAAGAAGCCTCTCAGGATTACATTGAAGGATCTTGCACAGAAATTTGAACAGAGAAAACAGAATTATTCCACTCCATAAATAACCAAGGCAAGCAAACTGAATGAAACTGAAGTCTACCAGGTAGGTAGGCTACTTCACAACATTATTGTTTCATTTGTTCAAACAAGAAAGACAAAAAAATGAAGGGTTTGGAAATTACACAAAGGGCAGTGAAATTAAGATATCTGTCTCATTAAAAGTCGACACAAACACTTAATTTGTCTCTCTAAAACAAAGTTACGAACAACAGAAATGATAATATGGCCTCTGTTGCTAATCAAAATGATGTTAGCATTATTTTATCCAATTTAATATTTTTCATGTGCATGCATTAAAATATGGGTTCCTATAAAAAAAGGAAATTACCCACAAAATCAAGATTATATTTCTCTCCTTTTCCAGGAAGCATCTAATCTGTATGACACAAAGTCAGCTTGTGGCCTTCACCCTTACACAAATTTCTGCCAAGCAATTACTTGAAAGTCACCTTAATTGTAGGAGGAAGTTATTAGTTTCTCATATTTAACAGCAGACAAGAACAATAATACCAATTTACACTGCAGGTAAGGGCTTGGTTTCATTTGCTTTTTCTTCAAGTATGATGCATGAAAAAAAAAAAGATGGACATGATTAAAACAATTAATAAGAAATCTGAAGAACACAGCTATGGGTTATTTTATAGCCTGTGTATCAAATCAGATCATAACTTCAACTCTTTTTTGACACTACAGTGTGCAGAAAATGCTTTCTGTGTAAGAAACCTCTTTGAGATACCATTTCTCTAAGATTGTGAACACAAATAGTATTATTTAAAATTATTTTCCTTGTTATGATTTAATTATTGTTAAACAATGTTGTCTCATTTGCAGAATTTCAAGACTTCTTGAGGAGACTTAAACTAGACGAAAGCTCTGCAAGCAGACAATTTTAGTATTGCATAGGTAGGAATTTAATTCATGGTATGCTTTATCTTTGTTTATAAACTGTTTCTCTAAAAACAAAAGCCAAACTATTTGAAAACACTTGTAATTCTTACTACACTGACAAAGAAAAACACCCTAAAAACCAACCTGCAGCCCTTTCTGCTAAAATCTCTTTTACTAACTTGACATGTTATAAACGTTACGCTGACAAAAACAAAAGCAGAAGTTGTTGAAGGCTTACACAAGGGGCCAGCTCTCCCAAAAACCTCAGCTGGGAGGAGAGGAGGCTCCTGGTGCTGCTGCCTGCAGTCACTGCCCAACCTGGGAACCACCTTTAGTGCAGGATGCCAATGGAAGTGTCACTGAGGCCAAATTCCTCCCGTGGCAGGAGGACTCCCACTGAGAGCCTCATATGCTTGTGGCAAGGAGTGAGGCAGGAACCTGAGGCTGTGAATCCCTAAACAGGGAGCAGATGGAGGAGTGGCTCCTCCAGCCACCAGGAAAAACCTCCTGACAGCAAATGGTGCATAGCAAGTCTTACTTCTAGGAAACTGCATGCAAGAATCCTTGGGAGAGCATGAAACAGGTCCTGCAGCTTCACTGCTTTGACTCAAAAGCTAAAGAAGAGTGAATTTTATTTATTTACAGTTTCTTGGATGTAAGTACCCAACCCTTAATTCCACATAGTTTAGCAGAGGTTTTGTTGTCTGTTTCTTAGATCAGCTTAATTGAATAAAGTATTCATTAAATGGTCATTAAATAACACTCCCCTTTACAGGGTAAGCATGAAGATATATGAGTGCTCTTGATGTGCTGCCCCAGGAGGTAAAGAGCAAAGAATTCAGGTGTTCCTTTGATGCAAACCAAGCCCAGTGTATTCAGAAAGAAGGCTTTCTTTTTTTAATTTTTCTTTCTTTTTTTCTCGGAAAAGCAGAATTAAAGAAGACACATCATTTTGTAATCAATGAAAGAAGATTATTGAGGAACTCCTGACTTCATCACTGATTTTCTGTCTTAGGTGGAACAATCTTGGCGAGCTGCTTTGGTTAATAATGGAGAAAGGGAAAACTTTCAACCATAAGAAGAATCTGATGCCCAGGCTATTAACAGATTTTCTGTGATGCCAAATGTCAAATGAGAAACTGCTTATATTAAATTATGGGAAACTATCAAGTCTTCAGTGTTTTACAATGGAAAGTCAAAGGTAGAACTTCATCTGTGATGAAAAGGATTTGCTCTTCACTGATCTTCAAACTACTGCTACTTGTCTGAATGCTATCAAGCAGTTCTACAATATTGGTTTTTAACATGTTCAGTAAATATCTGCTCTGTCTATAGGGTGGAACAAATCAATCATTAAGGATTTTTAACTTATTAGTGCTAACACAGTACTTAACTGTCGGAAAAAAAAATAAGGAATATATGGAAATCATTGCCTACTTGATTTTTGTTTGTTTCTTTTTCTTCAGCACATCATCCACTTCCATTGCAATTATTTCATGAGAAAAATTTTGTCTTAAAAGTGTTTGCAAATTATCTCATATTTTTTATGGAAGTAGATAAGCAAGCTGTAAGAGACCTAAAATTGAATGATTTATTAGAGTTGCCATTCTTTTTATTCTTAAGGTTGTAAAGGAGTTTATACATAAACACAGACACATATATACACATATGTGCTTGCATTGTGTAGGTGCAGCACAGCAATGCTACAAATGCATCCAGACAAATTTAGCTAGCTAAGCTGAGCACTAACTAAACTTTGTTCTTGGTCTCTGACAAGAAAAAAATAGTTTTTAAAAAGAGGTAACTTTCAGTCTGTTTTCCTAACTTTGAAATAATTTTTTTTCTCTATTAATCATTTAGACATTATAAATGGTCCTGGGCACCCAAAAGAAGGAGCATTTTTATGGTCCTATGAGCATATGCTTTATGTCAAGAAAACTGTATTTTTATACATAATACAGCCCCATAAAAAAGATTACACCGAAAATAGCCCTAAGACAGAACAAATCATAAAGAAGTTAGTGCATGTGTTAAGCCTGTAGAGCCAAAGCATAAAAATAATATTCTTCTGACATTGTGAATGAATGTCACTTTCATATTTTTGTGGGAAAATTTACATGGACACTTTGAAGGCAATTTGTGTCTCATGTATGTGGTTGCCATTCTTCTCTTTCTTAGTATATTTATAGAACTTGGTAGAGATAGTTTTGGCTGTCCAAATGGGATTTGTTCAAATGGCATTACCGTGGCCCAGTGATACATTCATTTTGTGAGAATGTTTCTGCTCAGTTGGAAAAAAACCTGCTCCACCTTTTGCTATTAAAAATATTATATTTAGATACTATGTGACTAAACCAGAGAATAAAAGAATTTTGAGAAGTATTTCCTGTAACATGACAGTTTGGCTTTTTTGAGTAGTGTTTTAACTCTCAGAGCCAATCCTTGCAAGCACATGCCTACGAATGCTGACCAAACCTGGATCAGACCTCACTATCACTGCAAACAAATAATCAAAAAGAAGATAAATTATTTATCTTTAAAAAATTTCATAGTGTCAACCGAAAGAATGAAAAATCATGTTAATTTTGGTACTTTTTGTATTATTTGTCATAGTAGATGTAAAGGGTTGTGCCTTTAAAACATACTAGAGATTTGTATCAAATTGATTGCATTTATAATATTAACTTCAGCCTATTTGAACCAGAAGGAAGGCTTTTACAGGTGAGACACAGTTTTATTTCTCTTGAAAAACATCAGGCATTCTATCTGAACTATAAATAACACTGTATTTTATGACTAGCTAAATCATTAATCAAGGTAAGTATGGGAAAGTCAAGGGATCTCCGTTTACTTGGTGGCTGAGTGCCCAGCAACCATTGCCTATAATTGTTTTTAGCAGCAGCTTGGTGTTCCTGGAGACCATGGGCTCTCACAGAGGATGTCCTTTTCCTGCAGCAGGGCAGGGAAAACCAAAGGATCCAAATAAAACACTTGCAGCCACATTTTAGACATGTCCATGCTCAGTTTCACTGCCTGCAGCTTCATCACAGTCACTGAACATGAGTCTCTTGAGAAGCCAAGGCTGCCTACAAGTAGGAATCTGTATCTTGGGAGTCCCAATCTGACCTTTGGACTCAGGGAAGGAGATCAATTTGATGAATCAAATGCTAAAAATATGTTTTAAAAAAAGTAGTTACTCGATTTTTATTTATGAAGTTATTTTATATGATGGTGAGAACTAGAAGATTAATATATCTTTAAACTTAATTTAACCTTGTAAAACAGCCACAGAAATGTTCCAGACCAAGGAAATCTAACAGTTTATTCCTAACATACTTCCTGCTGTTTACAGTCTACCTTTCCACTTCAAAACCATTAACTTCTGGACATTCTCTTTTTCCTACATTCTTTACTTATGCCTCAGGCTCATCTCAGACAACTTCACTTTTCATTATTTCAATAAATTCATTTTCCTGGTTTGGTTCCTAGTCATCATCACCCTGTTCACTTTTCACCCATACCTACATTGCTTTCCAATAAATCTATCCAATGCATTATTCCAATAGAGAATGGCCCAATAACTAAGCTACTCAACCAGGATTCAGAAACTCCATTTTCCCCAGTGCTGTGATAAGAGAGCTCTTGGATGCCCCCAACAAAACATTGGCAGAAATCCAGACAAAGAAAACCAGACTTCTGCCCAGTCTAATTTACCCTGACTTTTGGCAAAATGGATGATAGAGCTAAGGTCATCCAGCATTTTAACTGCTGGTGACAGGCTTGTAGTCTGAAGAGTAAAAGCTGTAGGTCTGTCCTCACTGAAGTCACCTTCTACAGTTCAATCTACTTTTTAAACTAAAATTTCTGGAAGCAAAAATCCCAATCAAAGTTACTACAGAGGCAGGGTGGCTGAACATTTCTGCAAAAGATTCCTTTCTGTCAGAAAGAAAACAACATGCAAAAATTTCCCAGGTTAAACAGAAAAGCCACTTTAGCATGTTTTATTAACTGTATGAAAGATCCCTGACTTACAGGGCTAAAAGAAGCTGAAGGAATTCAGCTCATGCCAGATTTGCCTTGCCATTATATTTTCAGTAGCTTGCCACAAGAATGGAAAGTTAGGTACAGCCTCGATCAAGATTCACCTGTAATAAATGATTCATCGCCCAATAAATCCCCAGGTAACAAATCTAATCCTCAGTGCATTTGATACTCTTCCATTTCACTTTCTCTAGACATGACAGACAGAGTTTTGGGTACAGAACCCAAACTGAATTCTTTGGTGTATCGAGAGCTCTAGAGGCTGCAAACCAAGCAGAGATGAGGTAATGCTTCCTACCCACACCCACAAATATATTCAGAGTTGCAAAGCCTTTATCAGAAATGAGAAGGCTGGACTTTAGCTGAAGCAGCCAAACCAGACCCACGTAGTGCACATCCCACCCAAGAAGAGAGCAAAAAAGGGAACAAATTAGCCAGACTGAGCTAGACCCCAGCAGAAACAGCCAAGATAGGGAGATTCAAACAAGAAGAAAACTTGCTGTAAGTTTGGCCAGGACTTCTCTGCCCTGTGCAGTTTGTTCCAGCCTTCTCTCTTTCTCAGTCTCTACCTCATTTTCACTTCCCACCTATGTTATACTCCCTGTTGTCCCACTTGCAACATATTTTCCTGGTTTTGTCTTAATTCAGCTTATATTTTAAGTTCCTCTTCCTCCAAATAAACCAAACAAAACATTAATAATGGCCATTAATATGGCATTTGGTGTTGACTCCTTGTTTTTTTTGTACCTGTGTGTTGTGTTCATTCTCTGCCAGGTCTCTGCAAAGATCATCCTCTTGTTGTATTTGTATATTTATGGGTGCCTATCATCAGTCCCTGGCTGACCACACCATTAGATCCACCATTACCAACATAAAAATAGCATTATGGTGAAATATTTGAGTGCAGAGAGATACTGCACATTGCTTCTTGTAAAACCCTAGCACTAAATTATTTCTGGAGAGATCAGATTTGGGACATACAGTATTTTCCATTTATGCTGCAGTCACGGCCCCATTGCTAAATCCATCTGTTTGTCTCCATAGACACCAAGGCTGTAACAAAAACTGACAGTATCCTGACATTAACTGAGAGCAGGTGATCAGTTTAGTACAAGGAAGAAAAGGGAATGGAAAATGGAGTATTGTTATTTGGCTACTTTTGGTAGTTAGGGGTCAGATTATCTGCCCTACTGTGGGATCTTTTAGATGAGATAAAAGATTTAGAGTTCAACTGTCACAGGGAATCAGGGATTCTGTTTCTAAAGATGTCAGCTATTAACCCTGACCTAGCAAAATGCAATTCCAGGTAAATAATTAATCTTTGCCTAATTTAATGATAACAAGATATTCTATTCAGATAAAATATTTTTTACATTTTTCCAAAATAATCTTTTAGTTCTGAGGGCTTGGGCAGCTATTGTGTTTCATTCCTGAAAGAATGGTGCAGTTAAATAAAACGTGGATGATCTCTTGTATAAACACAGTTGTTAAAGTTCTTTGGGATGTCTTACACATGGAGCCGGTCCATACACACACGGCAGAATGCAAGCAGCACTCCCCAAGATTTCAGAATGGGAATTAAACCCTGATACTGAAACAGCAAATATCTTTAAAATATCAGTGTGGGTTCGCTGTCATTTTAAACAATCCTTAAACCTGACAAAATTAACTCACTCTAATTACAATTAGATTTTTCAGCCTAAAATCATCACTGGTTAGTGACTCAACTAATGAGTGGTTTTATGATTTATTAGTTAATGCAGAAGATTATGAGTTTAAATTCTACTCCTGATTAACTACATTGGAAATTTTATACATGACTTGTCATTTAAAAATAATGGTATCCTAGAGTTTAATTAAGACATGCAAGAATTCTGAGTAACTTGAGGTGTAGGATTCAACATTATTATTACAAATGATAAGGAAAATACCTCACAGTATTGCTATTATTAATGTTACTAATATGAGCTTTAGGATAAGGTGGCAGCTTAAACCAATGAAACTCAGTACAAGATGTTGCCCACTGATGAAGAATTTATCTGCCCTGGTGCAGGAATTACTGTGCAAAGTACTATGACCTGTATGGCACAGGAGGTCAGATTAAATAATCACAATAGCTTCTGCACTCTAAAATCCTGTAATATTTCAGGCTGAAAAGAAGTTAAATACAAAGCGCTACTTGCTTCTTTCTTCTGAGTATAAACTATATGAGTGCCATTCAACTATATAAACACATTCATTAGGTTTTCAGTAGGCCTCCTTTCTAAGGAAAGAAATTACATACTTCTGAGCTCTTGAGTGAACTACAGTGTTTTATGTCTTTAATTCAACACTCTTAGGGCTTACAGTTCATTGAAATTCAAAATCATGGGTACAAACTGTGTTCACAAAGAAAATGTTGACCTTCCTATATAGCAAATGCCTTTTCGTTCTTTTATTTTTATTTTAATAAAGAAACGCTAATGAAGCTGAAGGAGGTAAAAGATTTGACCTTCCTATTAAAATAACAAATGTAATATAATTCACATATTACAGCATTTTGGCTACTGCTCATGAAATAAAATACTGCAACAGAAAGAGCATATTGTTTCTACACATCGAAAATATGCAAATTAGACAAGTATTCAATATTCACTTGAAAGCGAGAAAATGTACCAGACTACCAATGGTATTTAGGAAAGCAAACTGGTTGAACATGATTATTTGAATTTAAAAAATGGGTATGGGATTCCCCTCTCTTTGCCTCTTGCCATATATGGTGTCTGTGGAATATCCACAGGGCAAATTATTCACTACCTTTTTCAAGATGAAAAGCTACTGATTGGCATCAGACATCAAGAGGGATTTTGGCATTAGAATAGATTTACACTTGATGACATGTCAAAGGCTTGAAACAAAAACTACAGAATTTACTCATGAATGCCGAAGGCAAGGCACTTATTCAATAGTAGCTCAATGCACATCTTTCCAAGGATGGCATTCAACCACCCCAAGAACAAAATACAGCAAACAAAACATGGTTATACTTGGAAATGAATGTGCTTGACTAGACTGAACAAAATAACAGCCAGCATTACCTGTTGCCAGCTGTCACTGAAGAATAAAGAACTGTAACATCCTTGTAATAAAGAGGGAAACAGAATCCAAGCTTATAATGAAAATACAGCAGTTAGTGAGATGAAGCAGGATCAGCAGCACTATGTGTGGGCATGACAACTCCCACTCAGAGTCTGCTGGCCCTTTAAGAGCGTGTCCTCACTTCTCCCACAAACACTTGAAAATAGAGAAAAACTAATTAGGAGAGCAGGCACAAAGTGTCATGTACATAGGTATAAGAATATATGACATATTGCTAATTTTTGCCATTTCTTCTTCAACCTCCATTGTGATTATTTTCATTATTAGCATTACAGTGAAGGGTTTGTAAAATACAGTTGTGTTATGAAATACAGAAGGGTTGACAAGATCATAATCATTTTGGCACAGCCAGTTTTAGTGACCACTGAACATTCTCCTGCTTATCTTAACAGAATAAAAATGCAGGTATCTCATTTCCATGTTGGATGTGTGGGAAAGACCATCTAAATAGGTTTGGCACCTGTGAGCAATGAAAAGAATATGTACAGTAGAAGCTGTAAATAGAAGGAAACACGAGAAGCACAAGGGAACACCCACTCATAGACATAGCACACCCATGGAAACCAGAGATTACTTCAGTTCACTCTGCATTATTTTGTACCTCTGTCCTTACAGGCAACAAGCCATGTCACATCTCACACAGAAAGTTAAAAGACTCCTTTGTGCAGATAAGGTTTCAAAAGTGAGGAGCAGCATTTACCTGAAGGACCTGCAGTTTTAAGTAAATGCAAAGAGTAACTTGCATAAAATCAGAGAAACATAAGGAAAATTTGTATTTGGTTTTTCCTCACACAGCAGATTCGAAGTAGAGGGGAACATATTTTTTTAAGAATTATATTTCAAAGTCACTTTAGACAAAGCAAATTTATTAAGAAGACTTTGCTATTTTAAAATAATAGAAAGAGGTATTTTGGTTTTTTTTTTGATAAGACTTTGTTAAGGACACTACATGCTCCTAAAAGAAATAGTCAGTTTCCTAATGGATTTTCAAATACATAGTTACTGTTTATTTGGAGCGTCTTCATTGGCTGAATGTACTGTAAATTATGTCAAAAATTAAATTTCACCTGGTAGTCAGGATCTGCTAGAATGACCTAAACTTCATAGGAGATAATTAGTCAACTTTTCTGATGAAGATATTGAAAAATGGCAGTATGAAGTAGCCACCATATTTCATTGCTTTTGAGATACTCAGTGCTTGTAAATACAGACAATTCCATTAGATCTGTACAAATGACAGATGAACTCCTTGGAAATTTGGTATAATTTGTAGATGCAATACACTTCAAGAAAACTGTTTCAAAATATCCCACTTCCTCCTCCTCCTCCTCCTAGGATCTCTTTTAAAAGATAGTGAAAGAAATATTTCATCTTCAAAATGTATCACACATTTCATATTAGATGCTGAATAGTCCCAGAAATAGCCAAGAAATCAAAAAGTTGACAACATATAGATTCATGAAGAGTGTGGCATCTGTGAAAAATATTCTGGATCAGCATTTTGGTTCAGGTGGTTCTGCCTGAGGTGCCTGCCATCACCAGCCTCAATTATTTTTGAGGAAAAAAATAGCTTCCATGAATGGAAAAAGCTCAATTTTCAAGAACAATCATTAACTTTAATGCTTGTTGTAACAGACATCCACAGCACGGTAACAACTGAAAGGTAATGCATGTGGGAAGGTGAGAAAATCCTTAACGGATTGCTAAAACCACACCTTTTAGCACTTCTCAGATGACCATAGCTCAGTTCCAAAACCAGCATCTCTCTTTTCCTGCCTAGTGGGATGCTCTCAGCTGGACTTCTGGACTATAATGAATGCCTTCTATATGTTAAGGAAATACAAGAATAAAGACAGCTACAGTGCAAACTGTGTAACTTAACATCACTTTAGTACTGCAATTAACAGTAAGGAAAACCTCAAAAAGAATAAATAAATGGATGAACTTCACTGCTTTTCCCCAACGTTTATTAAGTTATCTTCAACTATTTGTAACTGGAAGTGTGTGTTTGGCTGAGATCTGAGAGGATGCTGTTCCACAGCACTATGAGGTTTCTATCGTAGCAATTTATTATAGAGCAGCAAATTATTACAGATCAGTAATTCAGCACATATAGGTGGGTCATAAAAAAATACAGTTTCATTGAGATTTTTATATTATGTGGTAACTCATACATGCATGAATTATTCTGTCAGCTTTTAAATAGACAATGTATAGCTGCATGATCATCTCTATTTGTGTTAAGATTCACCCAGGATCAAAACACAAAACACTAATGTAAAAGAATTTTTAATTTTATTTTGAATATAAAATTAATGCTATCTAAGCTCTTTCAGCAGTATATATACATATATATATTTATACTGTATTTCCCATATAAGGGGCAAAACATGCTATTGATAATTAAGTATCTCTGTAGCCTGCACATCAACAGGGATGGAGCTAATTATTTACCTGAATTTATAACAAATGATTGCACAAAAATAATTTCACAGCCCCCATTCGGTTTTGGTTGATCTTCAAACTAGTAAAAAAGACATTTTATTCTGCTTTTCTTCTATGTCAGACTATAGACAATTGGTCTCAGACTGCTTAAATGGCTGGAGCAGTGGAGAACCCCAACAGAACAAACCAAGTAAAGCAATTAAAACATCCCAGTCTGATGTGGAAATAAAAGTCTAGAAATTTTCCTTCTAATTCCATAAGCACAACCCAAAAATGTATGGAACAACAAATGCAGTCCACATTTCTAATGCATGAATGGAAATGGCTAAAGTTTAATGGCCCAGATTGCTTTTAAGTCATTTTATCATATCATTATTTCACGTCAAGGGTAAAACCAGTTGTGAGAGGTCTTTTGAATGAATAAAGGTTTATCAGCCAGAGCAGCAAAATGGATCTGGATTTTTAAACACAGAGCTCTGAAATTTGATGTGAAGATGCCATAGCTAAGAAACACTACATGCCTTATATACTATAAAGCTGAAATTTTAGGGGGTACCTGTAAAAAAGAACTCATCTAATGCTCATCTGAGTGGGAGCCAGAAATGGCACCCATTTCTGACAAAAAGTCAGCTGATAACCCTACAGGATGAGGGAGACAGAATGAGGTGTAGGGAACCACTTTTTCCACTTGGATCTTGAAGATGAATCTTTTTTTTTTTTCTCTCTATATTGCTTTAAAAATTTTTTTACTTGTACTAAAAACTGATGCATTTTGTTAAAGGGAATAGCATGATCCTGAAGAGACCCAGTTATGTCAGCTGGGGCTAATCAATAGCAGCTAAGTATTAAGAAATTCCCCTGTATTTTACTGTGTTGCAGAGAAAACAGATTGTTCTGGGGTATAGGGGGGTTATAGCTCTAAATATACGTATATATGTGTCTACATATATATATATGTGTGTGTATGTATTCTAGGATGCCTTGGGTGCTATATTGTCATTTATATTATTCCAAACAGAAGATAGTGGATTAGTGTCATCTTTCATAGTATATTTAATAATTCTCTGGTGTAGGGAACTACCTCTTTCACTTGGACATTATTTTCTCAACCTCACCCAGAGCTGGATGACTACAAACTACAAGTGAGTGTGAAAATGTGACTTACAGTCAAAGCTACTATAATGCAACCACTTTCTAGCACATTTCTATCTTTTTAAACCAAATCACCCAGGGATCTCAATCATTTTTTTAGTTAATGCTAGGAATCAAACATCTGCACTTCTGAATCCTAAAAACTGTGTATAAATTTCTTGGAACTATTATTTAAGATCCATCTTTAATTTCTAATAACTGCCACCCATAATTCTCTTGTACAAAATGATTTATTTTGTATATACTTGAAATACTGAACATCTGATAATTAGTACTACTTACACTACTCACACTCCTATCAACCTGATGAGATAAGCATTTATCTTCAGGCTTCACAGATTTTTGAATTATTACAATTACACTGCTAAAAACATGGTTCATATTAAAGTTCACAAAATACTGCAGTTTTCTAGCAAAGTGGCCTTCAAATCAGGCTGCACATATTTGCACACAGGTGAAAAAACTCCCTATTTTCAATTATAAAGCTGCTTCTTTTTCATAGCAATAATTCAGAGTGATGGGCTCAGTCTGATAGTGGGGACATTGGTGATGGCTACCTACATTTGCTAGAAGCTGCATTACTAAAGTGGCTCACTTTTTTTAAGACAAGAGTGAAAAGCCACCAACAAAACGAAAAACAAAGCCCCTGCCTATTTTACTGGTTTATCTGAACATTATTATACACAATTTGGATGCCATCTCTCAACTTCTAAAAACGAATAAAGCAAATTGAAGGAATAGATGCATAAAAAATGTTTCCATGTCACTTGCACTCTGCATACTTTTTAAAGCATATTTTAATATATGCTGGGTCCTTGTATCCATAATTTTAGCAAGTTTATTCAGAAGAAGGCTTTTTGATGACATATTCAGAGCATAATACAAGCAAAAGTCATACTTAATGTACATATTAGGCAAAATAATGCTGTGTACATCCAAAATAAGTATCTGAACTCTTTTTACCATGACTTATTCACACACTCAGTACTGCTTTCATTTACTCTATGAAAACATCTATTCAAAATATTTGTTTCTCATTCCATCACCTCTTCCCTGCTAAGTAAAATAAATAACACAATTATCATAAACATGCACTTAATTCATTTTGTCATGCATAGTGCAGCATGTGAAGGAAAAGGTTTTCCTCTCATGAATGCAGAGGAAGAAAAGATATTCATCACTTCCTAATGGGAATCCTGCTCATAATAAGATCACAGTAAATGATTTTTAAAATAGTTTAGTTTTGAATATTTCAGATCTCTTTGGTAGGTCCAGCTTATACTGAGAGTTTAAACTTGGCTTCTTATTTGTGTCTGTGCTTACATTTTCACTAAAATTGGACAGATTAATAGCAGACCAAAAATGTCACAGAAACCCCACACCTGACTATAATTTTCCAGTAATTATTCCACACTCCTTCTCCACACTGACAATGTAAGTCATCCTGACAATATAAGTTATTCTCTTTTATTTAATCAGACTTCTCCCTTTAAGAAGGGCAGATGTTTCCCCATTAATATGGCAGAATGTCTTTGTTTCCTCACCAACTGTAAAGACAAATGATTAGTACAACAAACTCTGGCAGTTTGCCTCACTGTTACTTGGTGCAGACAAGTCAAACTGTTTCACAGAGTATTTAAATATTTCAAAATTCAGAACAATCTCCCTGAACCTACCATATCATCTACAGATAGGCTGACATTCAGCCCAAAGTTTAGCCTGTGTTCTAAAAATTGATTGCAGTAACACTTCTGCTTTCCACACTTCCCAAATTAAGTGGTGACAAAATAGCACCAGGAGACAAGAAAGAAAAGTCTAATTTGATTTACATACAAATTTGAACTAGCTTGCTGGACTTTTGCAGCAATACATCAGGGTTTAATAAAAGCTGAAGATGACCTTGATGCTGCTGAGTAATGTGAAAGATTCAAGATGGCCCTACAAATTCAATATATTAAAAGTTAATAAATAAAAAAGACAGGATACTTTGCTTTGGCAAGGGCACCATTGCAAGCTTAGCTCCACAGCTACTGCTGCATGTTAGGAATAGTTAAAAATCTCATGTGAGGAGAAGTCCAGAGCAGGACAGGACAGTGACTGACGAGAGTTTCTGGCAGAACTGAGGAAGATGTTCTGTGAGAGATACCACCAGAGTGTGGAGGTGACACAGGATGGAATTCACCTCCTCTGCTGCCACATCCTCCTGGGGTGCTCAGTGCAGGCTGCAATTACAGTTGGTACTTGATTCATCAGAAAATTCACATATCAGCAAACTCTATGCTAGCTACAAAGGTAGATTAATTCTAGAACTTACTAAAGGAGAAAACCAGTCAATGGCAGGACATAAATAAGATTACATCTGAAAACTTACTAAACTCACACTTTAAACAGTCTTTTTTGATACAGCAGTGGACTCTTTCAGGAGACAACAGGAGGGTCTTGGATTGCTTTCACAAAAAAAACCTAATAGACACTTGGACTGCAAAGAAAGCTCTGAAGATGTGATCTGCAATGTCTATGATGAATGAGAAATTGTCATATTGTTCAAACTGATGAATGGAATGAATTGTGAATGAGAGACAATTTTTTTTTTTTGCTAGAGAAAAATATCTGAGTGAAATGCAGAATAAAGTAGAAGACAAAAATATCAATTTAAGGAAGAAGGGATACAGGACAAATCACTGTGTTGCAGAAAAGGAAATTTACAACCATCATCTTATTGTGTATTCCAAACCAAAGCCATTAGGGTTGGGTATAGATCATGTGGTTAAAGAAAACCTTAAAGTGAAAAATTTGACTGTTTATAGGACCTGGTTTTTACTGGCTATTCCTCTCATTCAGAAATACCTTGTAATATTAAAAAAGCAAGGGTGAAAATGATTGGTTGCATTCTTTGCTTTGTAGATAAACTAGAAGATATTTTAAGGAAAGAAAGCAACAGGAGGAAAATTTTTGTAAATGGTACTAATATTTCTCTAACTAAACCCTCAAAAGCTAGAATCTGCTCAGTTTCTACAGTCAGTCAGCTCATTTTGCATATGAAAATATTTGAGTACACTGATTTATTTCCATTAGTATGTTATCTTTATCATGTTTCTTAGATGTAAGTCTAATTGGATGAAAAGTCTCTTGCTTCTTTCTACTTCAATATCCAGGCCAAACTGATCAGAGATATTTCCTCTTCACCCACTAAGAGAATTATTAAATATACTAGGAAACATGACACTAATCCACTGTTTGGAATAGTATAAATAATAATATAGCACCCAAGGCATCCTAGAACACATATATATATATATAGACACATACATACATATATTTATATAGATGTACACAGAGAGAGCTATAACCAGAGCTATGCCCCAGAACACAGTAAATACAGGGGAATTTCTTAATACTTAGCTGCTATAGATTAGCCCCAACTGAAATAACTGAGTCTCTTCAGGATCATGCTATTCCCTTTAACAAAATGCATCAGTTTTTAGTACAAGTAAAACTTTTTTAGAAGGAATATAAAGAGAAAAAAAAAAAGCTTCATAACAGCAGAGGCTCATGTTTATGAAATTTTTTTTCTAAGGTAGACATGAGCAGGGCACAGTCCTCCAGAATTTCAGAGTGAGCTCTCAACATAAAATACTTCAGTATTTCACCAGTTTCCTCCTAAATGTCAGAACTGAGATACATTATGCAGCCTATTTTGATATCACTTACAAATTCTTTTTTTTAATATTTCTTTGGCTGAAATTGTCAAAATCACTTGCCCAAAGTTATTTATATTATACTTCAGAACACTTGACCATTTGATATTAGGCATAAGATATCCCAACTCTTGTCAATCCACCAAACACACTGATTGAACCTTTACATGACTGGAACTTCCTCAGGAGTAATTGCCTTTTGTGTTAATTTTGCAGTTCTAAGGAGAAGAAGTGTTATATTTGAACTTACAATTTGAAGTTATAATAATATTCTATAGCTCCTCACTGAGCAAAAATTATTTGAAAGACTGTATTTAACTTCCTGTTTTGAGAAAATTACTACAGGTGTATTAAACCAGGACTTGCATAAGCAAATAACAGGTTTGGGATAAATAAGTAATATTTTTCTAACATATTGAGTCTTTCTGCTTGTTAAAACTTAAAAACTCCACCATTATAGTCTCTTTTATGACTCCCTAACAGTTTTTGTGGTTGATAATAAAGTGATGCCTGCTACAACTCAGTTGCAAAAAACCAGGGCAATACTTTCAATGAAAGACTTTATGTTAAGCACTGTTCAGTGAGAAAATACAACTATTATTATGAGAACTTTTTAAACTTAGCTCAAATTTAAAATGTTAAGTAAAACTGTGATAGAGACATATCAGCTGAACTGGAATCATCATATAAACTGTTACTGCTACTGACAACTTGGTCATAATTATAACTTTCTATAAAGGCATTATGGGTATTATTTGTACCACACATTCATACCTAATTATGGCAGATCAGAAAAGCCTTTTGCCATTTATATGAAGATTTGGTTACTCCACCAATGACCAAATCATGTAAGCAGAGAATCCAATTGGCATGAAATATTCCATTAAAAATACATGCTGAAAAGGAATAAAGCTCATAAATTGGGAAAAGAAGAATAATTTGGAGCAGTAATAGAAGGCATGTGTTTGTAAGAAGAATGTAAACTTCTCCTACACAGGTATTTTATTAAAACCAGGCTTTCAGGGGAAAAAAGGAAACTGTCTTGCTTTCAGACAACAAGATTTAGTATTATGGGGTGTTTTAATCAAACAATGAAATAAAACACTTTAAAATCAACTGGTAGACCTATATTGCCTTAACTCTGCAGAAGAGCTCTACATGCAAAATTAATTAATGGGTCAATTCTAAAACTCTCTCTATCCTGTTATTTTCTATTTTAAAATGTTATTAATTTGCAATGACTTCCATGACATTGAATTTAGGTTAATACACTAATATATATTATCAAGATAATTATGTCAAAGGTTATCATCAACAGTTAATAATAAAAAGTTATGCTCAAAAATAAAACTTATTATTTATAGCTTAGACTGCATAATAAAGTATTAGCAACACAAAATGTTAATTAATTTCTAATTCTCTATTCTTTTATTTGGATTTCATGAAGGTTGATTGGACTTGATCCATCATTTTACGGAAAATTAATTATTTCAAATACATGCACCACTTTATGCAACCTGCCTGATTTGCATTGAGGAAAATTCAGCAGAAGTAATTGAGGCACAAGCAAATACTGGCACTGACTGAACTCAATTTTCATTCCAAATTTCTGCAAAATCCCAAGACACAACAATATCAGATGCAGGGGGAAAACAAACAAAAGCAATGTGTAAAGGGAACATGAAGAGAGAATATTACAAGAATCAGAGAACAAAGGGATTGCAAAACTATTTTAGTGCCATAGATGAACAGTGAGGGCTTCATTCAGGCAAGGTGGAATAAGATATCATATGGCATCCTGACAATTGATGTCTTCATTTAAATGTAAGAATTTACATTCTAATTAGAAAGAATTTACATCTTAATCAGAGGCAGCTGTATTATCTTGTTACTGTTTTTTTCAAAGGTAATGAACTAAAGTACTGCTGTGCTTTTTCAACCAGAAACTGAATAGACAGCATACAGTGTTATTTTATAGCCTACCTGCTGTAAGCTGTTATTAATATTTTTGAAGACTAAATTCCAACAAAATCTTTTAAAAGAAAAATTGTACTTGACATTTGCTTGAACGATATTATAAGGGCTTGTTTAAAATATTTAACCAATACCCTCTCTAACTTATATTTTTAAGTACATGTTATAAAGTCATAAAGGTATCATTAATATGGCACCAGTTAAGCACACTTTCATTTTGGGCTTCATGTAATACAGTATAATTTTGGAAGGAAAAGAAGTATTTAGAATTTTTTTACTAAAAAACCAGTTCCACAAGTATTTCTCCATGCTGTTCGCACAATACATATGGAAAAATCAAATAAAAGATCATTTTTGTAGCTCATGTGTAAATACACTTTCATTTGAGGCCAGACTGGAGTGGTTTAAATGCTAATTCTAAAGGAGAAGTCCCACCAAGGAATACAGAGCTGCTCTTACAGGCACTTTTAGACTTACAAAATCATGGTTTAGTAGTTCAGCCTAATTACAACTTTTTTGGCTTTTGCATAATTTCAAGAGTTTTGATACCAATATATAATATACAATTTGAGGTATGAGTGCAGAAGGAAGCAAAGACATTTTTTTTTCCCTATGAAGAAATTAGATGTGGGAAGTCTAACCCAGGAATAGGCCTGGGAGGCTCCTGGTTTAGTTGCCAGTTCTGCAAAAACTAACTCTGGAAAAACTTTGTTTCATCATTATTTGTCTCTCCACATTTGTTAGATCTCTCTCAACTCTGTGTCTACTCAGAATGGAAATATTTTTGGTGCAAGATCATTTTATTGCTACAAACGATGCAATTTTCAGTTGAATTGGATACACCCCTAAAGAGTACTGATTTAGGATGCATGGCCTTCCATCACACTGTCTCTTCCTTTGAACTCTAGACACATTTTGTGTATTTTTATGTGTCTTCTGTAACAAAAATAAACAATCAAAAAGGCCCCCAACTGGGATTCTTAGTGGAAAACTAGATGGAAATTGTTGCAAGGAGAATTAGTGCATTTGCCACCTCAGGGGTTAAATTAATTGGCACCAGCCAGAAAGACTCACATCCTGAGGTGGACAAACACACTGGTAGAGTGTTTGAATCCCAATGTGCTGATGAAATACAAAGCATTCAGCTGGATAAATGAAAAGGACCAGTTTTCAAAGACTTGCCAAGTCCATCACTCTGGGGCAAATGACAGAACAGGCAGACTTGCTGCACATTCTTTACTAGAGACAACTTCTGCTGACCTGCACATAACTTCTTCCCAAACACAGTCTCTCCAAAAGTGGACGGAGAATGAAGAGTCAAAGAATGCAGAGGGGTTTTTTTTGGCTTACTGGTTCAGGCTACATATCAGCATTTGTGACTTCCCTGTGATTACAGTTCAAATTTATCTGACACCATCACTGTTTAGCAAAAAAAGATATGATTAAGGAAACAAAGACAGTAGCACACAAAGAAGTCATCCTCCTGTACAATAAGGAACATAATAAATACCTCTCAAAGATATGCTGAAAATTTTCTTTTTTCTTGATCTTTAAAGAAACCTGGAATTGTTAAGGTTGGAAAAGATGATTCCTGATTCCAACCATTCCTCCATGACTCCTGAGTCCAACCATCAACCCAACACTGCCAAGTCCACCACTAAACCACATGCCAAAGTGCCATATGGATGTGTTTTAAATATTTCCAGAGATGCTGATTCAACCTCTTCCCTGGGAATCCTGTTCCAAAGCTTGGTAACTGTTTTGGCGAAGAAATGGTTCCTAATATCAAATCTAATTCCCACAGTGCAATTTGAGATTGTTTCCTCTCATCCTCACATTGTTACTTGGGAGGAGAGACTGAGACTCACCCTCATATGGTTAAGAGACAAAAAGAGATCCTGGAAACCCCAAACTTTCTTAACTTTTGAGGATGAGCCTAAATAAGTTAAAGCAGACCAGACTTTTTTATCCTCTGGTAGAGTTTTCAGAAAACTACAGCTAAATTAAGCCGAGGGACTAATGTCAAATTTCTCCTGGAACCTTTACTGGTTTTTGAAGAAATTTTTGATTTCTTTTCTTAACTGTAGAGAAATATCAACCTCTACACAAACAACCAAAACAACCTCTTTCCCCAACACTTTTTAATAATTGCAAGTAATGGCACATAACATAGTATTAGGAATGAAAAGATTTCTGACAAAATTATCCGCATTATCTTCTGGTATTAATTGCAAAACTATTTTCATTTATATAATTACTTTATTTGCATAACTCTAATTTGTTTCCAATACTTTGTTCTAGATTAAAGTATCTTTTTTCTGAAAGCCATCCATTTCTACTAACATCACTTGCCTCATATATTGCATTTTTTCATTCAATTTCAAATTGTATAATCCCTTCCTAGAAATAATGTTATTTCCCATTTAAATCTTGAAACTACTTTAAAGCTGTTTTTACTCTCACTGTATTACAGCAATGCTTCAGTGATCCTGAAATCCACTCAAACATGCAGCCAGTACAAACACATTTCAATAGTTGCTTTTCTGACATGAAGTAGAATATGAAGTCCTCACTGAACCCACTTCTGTTATTTAACCATCTTTTAACATTTCATCTTACACACGTTTTGCAATTTCATAATTCATCTTTACCAGCCTTTTTTGCTCCTTAGGAGTATTAAACCAAGCAGACTTTGCCCTGTTTCAATGTATAGTAGCTATACCAGCAAATTTTAAAAATATGGACTTTTGCCATGCTATATATGTTAACCAATAATGTGAGCATGCAAGACAGTGTTTTAAAGTAAAATACAGGTTGAAATCCAATAAAGGTAGCTAGTGAAATGCAATGTTTCACAGTATTTTACTGTTGTGAAATAATCACAAAATTAAAAATGCACTGAGATTCCCAGTATCAGTCACGTTTGAATTTCATGTTTTCTTCTTTGGGATGCATATTGTTACAATTATTACTCTATTTTTTCTCTTTTAAAGTAAACAAAAGTGACAGTTAAAGAAAAAGCCATGTAAAGCGATTATTCAACAGCAAAATGCAGAACTTTTCAATTCTATAGTTCGATAGACTACTAAACAGTCCACTAATCTTGCAAACAAATTTTTCTGGAGAAAGATTATAGATCTAGTTTTCAGGTTGTTATTATAAAAGCAGAATGTATGTAATGTGCAACATTTTGAACGTGGGATTAAATCTGGGATTAATGCAGATTTACATTTAAATGAACTTCCCCATCAGCAGGAGTTCTGTGGTTAATTCTGGGTACACAGGCAGGGGGGTAGTGGAGGCCAGCTGAGAGCCAACCACTGTGACTTTTACCTTTAGGGACAGGTTTTGTGGAGAATCTCTCCTTTGGCTTTTGGGGTCAGCCAGGAACCATGCACTGTGGCCACTGTGCTGGGGCTGGGATGCAGGAAACCATCAGCCCAAGGGCAGCACTGGTTCCTTGGGGTTTGTACCACAGTGGAAGGTGAAGGCTTTCCCTGCTCTGCTCTGCCCTGGCACAGTCAGGCTCTGGCAGAGGAAGCGTTTCCTGGAGCCTACACTTGTGTCTGATGAATTTCCATCAGGCTCATCTTGAGGAAGCTCCAAGAGCCATTTCCACACAAGGATTCCCAGCCATTTCTCTGCAGTTCATGCTGAAGGGAAGATCACTGAGGGAACACTCTCTCCCTGTCTCCACCCATTTTGACTGTTTTTAATCAAAGGCATCATGAGATAAAGACAGATAAACTGTACCTGGAATATGGGACTGCTCAGGGGAAGAGAGCTGTTCTTCAATTAACCAAAAACTCAAATGGAAAATGTTTTGCAGGGGTTTTTCAGGGAGTGATTCAGAGTCCAGCCTAATGGACCTTGCCTTGTAAATCCAAATGGAGATCAATTATCCAGGCTTTACTTTGCAGCAGGAATTAGAATATACACATACAACTCTTCAAGCCAATTGGCCCAAGCCAATTAATGTCACAGTCTACTGAAACATCAGTCCAAGGAACTCAGAACATAAAATGCAGAATATTTATTTATATTACAGATACCTGAGGAAAAAGGACTAGCAAAAGGAATCCCCTAGGAAGACTGGGAGAGAGATTTCACGTGAGTTTATCAGATCCACAAACACATCAGGAAGTTTAGTTCCTCACCCCTGAATGGTCATGCCACCTACCTTAAATTAGGATCACTGAATTTATTGATATATATTTGCTCATTTTGGCAGTGATACAGTTTAAGAAGAGGTGATAAGGGGTAAAAACACACAGCAGTTGATGCAAGAATGTGAAAACAGCTGAATGAAATAGATATCAGTGAAGAAGTGGAAGGAACTGAGAGAAATGGCTTCAATAGAGGTGTTTTTTTAAACTTATTCCATTATTTCACATTAGATGCATTTGATATTTTCCTACTCTCTCACTAAGTATATATCCACTTAATAATTAAGCTACCACTGTTTAAGTTTATCCATTGTCTCCAACAATTTTTCAATTTATTCCACTTGACAAATTGGTTTTTTTTTCCTACATCTGCTTCTTCCTGTTCTAGTAACACTCTTCTAAAAATTTGCTTTGGTTTTGAATATATTTAAATGCTCTTTTAGTTCATACAAAGCTTTAGACTCATTTTGACACACTGCTGAGAACACTGAAATTTGTTGTAGCTATACTTTAATTCCTCTCTTAATTGTTTGTTAACACAATAAAACAGTGTTTGACAGAAAAGAATATGTTTTAATTTACATTTACTGCTGGTATCTTCCTAATAACCACATAATTAAGGTCCCTATTACTGTTTAATTACTTAACATCATTTCAAGAAATGTCATGGTCCAAAGGGTGGTTTTGCTAATAAAGTGAAGTTTTTCAGTGTATCTAATATCCAGGTCATGTCTAAAAGAACTCTGTATCAAACAGTTTGAAGTGAGAATCAACCCCAAATTTGATGTTCTCACACTAGGCTAAACATTTTTGCAAAATGAGACATATTAAAAAGGTAATAAAAACCAAAACAAACCAACTAAAACCAAGTGGCCACTTAAAATTTTAAAAATAAATTAAAAATGTCATTTTTAAAAGCAGTCACATTTAGATTCTTCTATTATGATATTGAAAAAGACTAACATATTCCTCGGATAAGCACTCATTCCCTCTTTTCCTGTGAGAAGGAATGCAGTTTGACAAAACCTCTGGAATGAACACTATGAAAAGGGGAACTATTCCTGTTCTCCACAAGGAAGAGCAATGGGATCTCAATGAAATAGCAGCAGATTGCACCTAGTCCAGGCTGGGGACTGAGCTCTCCTAAAAACCACATTCATGTCAAGATCAGGGCTCCTGCCTTCTGCATCAGGCCCTTAATCTTTTCTTTGGTTGATGCAAGTAGAATCAGGATCAGCTGACTAATTCCTGCTACACCAATTAATTTATTATCTCCCAGGCTTTCTAAAGAACAATTGGCTTTGTCCTTCCTCCTCTCAGTTTAGCCTGAGGTCTGTGGCTTTATTTGGTTCAAAATCACACTGTGGATCCGAGCAACTGCCTGTATTATTGGCAGGTTTATCTCTGCCAAGTCAGACTGAAGAGAGTTCTGTTAAAAATCAATGTTTTCTGATTCCCTCATGGTGTTAAAAACACAGAGGAAGGCTGAGAACAGAGCAGCACAGCAGTTTTACCTTGAGGAAGGTAAGATGCACTTGTCCCAACAACCCGTTCAACACAGGAGCTGCACTCCTCCAAGAGAATTAGAAGTCTGGAGGCTTTGAAGACTCTGTCACTTCCAGTCTGGTGTGTCAGAAGACTGAAGACTGGTTTCAAACCCGAGCTAAGAAACACCCATCCTAACTACTACTATGGATTTAGTTATTTAGGATAGCTCAGCAGAATATACTGGAGGCAACCTAAACGCTGGATGTAGGAATAGGAGCTGAGGCTTAAATTGATCCATGAACATTCTGCTCATTGTGTGCAGTTCTGAATGGCAGATGTGGCACATCGAGCTATGTGTGACCAGGCTACATCTTCCTTTCATGTATCAGTAAAGATACAAATGAATCTTTATTTGGAATCTTCCCTAAATTGCATTCAAATGCCCAAGCCCGAGTATGCCGGATGCAGAAGCACCACAGTACCACTGAATTCCTACAGAATGATCAACAAGAGGACGTGTAACTTATTCCTATAAGGTACTCATGTACATTGGAATTCTAAAATTTCCTGAACATCATTGAGCTGTTCCATCCCTCAGTAAATGAACTGTTAGATTAATTCTTGATGTCACTGCTGAATCAGCCAAAAAACCCCTAAATCACGTCTAGGTCGTGAACTCAAACCAGAATAACACTTTGGAATGGTTATATTTTTAAAATTGGTTTATATGTTCAGAATTAGGAGAGATAAACTTAGATTAAAAAGTTTTTAAAACAAACATAAGCCAAAAAAAGCTTTTTAAAAACCATTATATGCCTCCATATTAAAATGCTTATTTAAGCTTTCCTCTGCCAGTTACTATTGTCAAAATATACAGCAGTAGTTAATAAGACAAGACTAGACTTAACTATTGGCTTTCATAATAAAACATGAAGATAAAAATGAGGCTTGGTGTAATTTATATGAGAGAAAATGATGTACTAAAAGCAAGACACTAAATCAATTTTAAACACCAAACACAATTTATGTCTGACTTTAAAACTCATCCTCCAAACATTAATCTAGACAAAGGCCAGAAACTGAATGAGGCTTAATTTGTGAAACTGATACCTTTCATCATAACCTTTAGCTGAAAAGGTCATTAGATATATTATATCTAAGTGAGCAGCTTATCCCTGCTTCATTACTGATAATTAAGGCAAGTAATATTTTCTTGACAGTAATGTGTCCAGTAAGAGATATCGTCTAGTTTGCATAAACCAGACATTAATTACCAGAGTAGTATCAGAGATAAAAAAAAATTAAGTACCTGTGTAACATAATTTCATTATTTTTTCTTCATTTCCTTAAAGAATTAGCACGCTCAGAAACATAATGAGCATATTAAGAAATCCATTTTCAAGCATTTATTAAAATCCTTATTACACATTACACAAATATATTTTTGCACTTACATAAACAGAAATGAAGGCACCTTGAAATACACACATTAGTTAGAATATTTTGACATCTTGCTTTACAGGGCAACATTCAATGGTGAAGTGCAGTTATCAAATAACAGGTTCATATTTGGACTTCATTCCAGATGCTAAGCCTTTCATATAAATGCAATCAGAAATGAGTCCAAGACCTCTGATCTGCAACTTCAACTCATGCAAAGGCTGTTTCACCTCATTTCCATAAATGGTGGTTTTGCTGCTATACAGAACAGCACATGGATCAAGCATCCATGTGAGAATGACAGTGTTGTCCCCTAGATCATTAAACTGGTTAACAGTTTTCATTTCTCAGCAGAAACAACCCTCAATGTTTTTAAAAGCTATAATGGACAGTGTTTAACAAATAGAAAAAAGAAAGATGAAGCATTACCTCTAATGGTTCACTCTCAAGACAGGTTATCTACCAAACTCCACTCTAGGAAAACCTAGACAAATGTTATCTAGAGAGATTTTACCTCTTAGTCATGACACAATCCATAAATGCTGCTGTCACTGAATGCCCTGCAGAAACCAGAAAAGTGGTACCTTATCCTTTTCTCCCTTCAAGTCCTCTCCTCATGAGCATTTACATTATGGGAACTTCAAGCAGCATTTCTCCCAAAGCATCATTAATTCAGAGGAGAGTCCAGGGCTCCCTTGTTCAACAGGGAACTGTTACACTAAAGTCTGCTCCCTACCAGACAGAAGGAAGCTATGTGGTGGTCTGCAAAGAACTGGGCTTTCTAAGGAAAAGATACCCCATGACCAAAGGTAAAAGGAAGATGAGTGGGAAGGAATGGGAGAAAGACTATCACAGCTATGAATACCAACTGTGATTCCCTGGAGCTTGGATGGACATACTCCACACCAGACAGAGGAGCACTTCTCATGTTACTTGTGCACATTATTCTGAAACAGTTAATGAATGAAGTTGACTGACAAGGTGTTATCACCATGATCATTTGTCAGACACAGACCTTATATACTGGAAAGTTAATTGAAAGATCTGTTTTGTGATAACCACCTAATGAGAAACCAGCATGCAAGCTAAATTAAGGCAAAATGGGTGAGTATCTGGAAAAGACAAAGAAATCTTTCAGCAGTAACTGGAACTATTAAAATTCTGATCTAGTCCACTTCTGAAATTTGTGTTATGCAAAATGACCATTTTGCATCAGGACACAAAATCATTATTTCAGTTAAAGGAAATATAAGCAAAGTTAGGGTAAGATAATGACGACGCCTATATGTACTGTCCCCCTAACCTCCGAAGCAGGACAACCCCTGCAGTTGTAATGAATGTTTTTTTCCTCCTTCTGAAGGGCAAAGGCCAAAAAATAGTAGCGAGATAAAGCTGTGTGAACTCAGTGGGCACTTGTGAGAGTACATGGAGCAACTCCCTGTTGCAGCTCTGTGTTTATGTGAGACCATGTGCCATAACAGCCACAGCGTCATGAGTGCACAGAAAGCCTAAATCTCAGTCTCTGGGAGCACCACTCAGACTCCCACATGGTCCAGATTCTAGGCACAGCCTAATTTTTCCAACAGAAAAGTAAACCAAAGTGATTTTATTTAAAGAGGAAATTCACTTAACCTGGAAAACACTGTCACTTCAAGCCAAAACAAAGTTATTGATGCTCTCACTGAAAATTGGCTACGTTCATCTGTGCTGTCCTGCCAGACTTGCTTGTGACAGCCGTATCCAAAATTGCATTTTCCATGGCAGATGGCCAGAATATTTCTGCCTTTTCTTTTGGATCAATAGCTAGTCATGGCCTGGGTACCTGTGGAACCACCACAGGGAGTGACCATGTTAACAGCACGAACTGAAACCAAGCCCACACCATTATTTGCTCTAAGATTTAACACCTCAAAGAACTTCGACATCCCAAGGACCAGAAATCAAAACAGAAGTGACCACAAATGTTAATATTCTATTTCAGCATCTCCTTTGATGGAAAATGTCCTCATTCTTCCCAGTTTCTTGGGTAGAACAAGTGACAGGAATTATTGGCACCTGGCAGATATAACAACTGAGGTTGTTATTTACTCTAAATATCCTGAATTCAGGCTGGAAGAAGTGGCTGATTAGCCCACAGACTCTTTCCAAATTAGAACTATTATTCTTTAACATCAGAACAGTACTGCTGAGTTAGTGACATGTAAAACATTGCTCATTGGTGTCAGTATTTGTAGGATTATGGCATATGATACTGCAGATGGCTATTTATTTATAAAGTGTAACACTGTTTCAGTAATGAATTATTCATATGTGGCATAATATTGACAAAAATCTCTTGCATGTATATCCCAAAACATTTGCTGTTTTCAGTGCTATTACAAATAATGACTTCATCTATCTGGTTTTACTCTGTATCTTGGTTAAAACATGATCTGAGTAAAACATAAACCAATCTTTTTTAGCCCATTCAGAGAATCAGTATGTTTTAATGTGTAATCACATTAAAAAAATATTAATATCTCCTATTAACCAGCAAAGGAATTGTTTCCTTAACTGTTATTTCCCATTTTGCAATAGATAAGTTTTCACAGAGTGAATTTCTAAGCTTTGACTTTACAAACTTTGGTTGCAATTTGATTGTGGGATCTCTATTTTACTTTTTTGATAGAAGAATGAAACTGAGGTCCAAATTACTAAATTGAAATAAATAATTCCATTTATAAATAAAGCTACTTAAATCTTTTCAAAAGACAGAAAACTACAAAAAAATACAAAGTCTATGTTTTCTGTCCCACTGAATACACACTGAATATCCAATATACAGTGAAATGCATTTTTGTATGAATTTCATTGTGAACACTGACTGACCTCTCCTAAGTAATTTTTTTCATTGTCATTGAGATAGCAATGCAAATATAAGTAATTTTCATTTAAATATCAAGTCCACAAGAAACTTCTAATTGTACACTGACTTTGGAAAAGTTCTGAATCTGGTCTGCTTAATGAAATTATTAATTTTTTGTAATGTATAGAGATTGTTGATTTTTTATCCTGATAATGTGCTTAATGTGATAATTTCCTATTATTCCAGCAGAGTAACTTGTTATTTTTAGTCATATTTCATTGTTCCTACTTTCCATCAATTGTTTTTTAATTTGGCAGTTACTATGACACTTATTTTTCTAAGAGAGTGTCAGTAACAGACACAATGGAATATTTTTTCAAATAAAAAATGTAATGCTGGAAACTTTGAGAACCTCACTGTAGATTAAAGGTGTAAACTTTTGCTGACAACTCTTCCTAATAAGTCTTTGCTTTTCACAGTTTGCCTCAGTTTAAGAGGCAAAAATTAGCATTTAGTGCTTAAAATGCTACCACTACATCTTCAGCCTCTCAAATCTGAATTCAAAAAGGTGAAAATCCATATTTAATTAATTAATAAACTGGGGAAAAAGCTCCCAAATCCAGCCGCTGTTGGCAGTTATAAAACGAAATCTGCAGCTGTGTAATTATTCCAGTGTTAATTTGAGTGGAAAATAGATTGAACTATTCTGGATGGCTTTACAAAGAACGACACGAGATGGAACCAGATTTTGTTTTTAAAAGTATTCTAAGAAATACACATTATTTTCCTCTATTGTTCAGTTAAAAAACATTAGGCTTAAGATGTGTTTTGAGCACTTGGGAACAACGTACAGACTCCTTGAGGATGTTTAGAGTGGGTTTCTTCCAACAGTTACGAGCATGAATGTGTTCTCCTTGTGTCCCACACTTTCCCCTGTGACAGACACGGAGCAGTGGAGGGACCACTACAAACCCAACAGCTTTTCAGCAGTTTTAGGCCATGTACTCGAAAACCACGTTTTTATTTTAAGGTTTTGACAAATGGAAAAATCGTGTTTAAAATTCTGACATCAAAACCTGCAATTTCATGCTCCATCTATACAACATCCCTTTAGATGTAAATACACGTGAAAGTAAACACCATTTAAAATTTTTCCGCTCAAGTTCAGTACTGTGCATTTTTCTCGTATTAATTACCTAGAAAAAAAAAAATCCAGCCAAAAAAAAATTGCAATAGCTCTTTAAAAACAAAGGACTTTGGACCCATATTCACAGTATTCATTACACACTTGCAGCTTTGCCACCTTCATCACCTTATTATGTATTATTACTTCTTAGGCACACAATATTTTTACAAATAGCAATATCATATGGGTATGAGCAAAAATGGTGTCAATTAGACCTTTGTAACCCGTTATTAAAATGCAAAATTTGAAGTTGAGTTGTGTGAGAAACTTATACGGGAAAATATTCATTATGTTCACGAAGTCTGGCTTTATCATCTTGTGTGCATCATCACTAAGTCAGATAACCAAACTATTTATTTGATTTATCTTTTGTTTATTCATTTATCTTATCAGCTGTACTTGCTAGCAGAGTTAAGAACAGTTTTTGGATTTTGGAGCAGAGTTTCAGACACTGCTAAAAATGCTGAAATATAGTAAAATTTTATATTACTCAGGAATAATTTTGCTTTTTGTTTAACACAAATGCATTTTTGAATGCTGCACCAAGGAAATTAGTTTCACAGGTCAGACAGTCTCCTTGTCAGGATGTGTTCCAGGTTGGTATCAGTCATTGTTGTAAATTAGGAAGTTTAGCTGCTGTTACTTTTGCTGTTTACTTCCTACACTGCCAATAAAAAAAAATAGGGAAGGAATTGGCACAGAATTCAATAAGGAAATTTCTTGTTCATCTTACGTGTAATTGAAAAATGAGATTTTTTATGAATGCAGTCTCCAAACTCAACCAGTTCAGTATGACCATTGATGCCTAAGCTTCCTTATTTTAGGAAAAGGTTAAAAAAAGTCCACTTGTTTAATGCAAAACCATGTCTACTACATAAGCTTCATCAACTTCTTTCCTGCAACATTTTGTGAGGCTGTGCAGTAACACTCATGTGGAACAGCTGCACTGACACAATGGGCTGCAGACATTTTTACTGTCCTAATAATCCACATATTAAAGAGTCCCTAAATACTCATTGATGTGACAGACCATAACAACTCCCTTGGAGCTGCTTCAGTTTATCAGGTCAGTGATCTGCATACTGAGGATTCCCCAGGTACTCATTGACAGGTAGCATCTCATATACACTTGTACTAAAATAATAATTGCTTCAAAGGAACTGTTAAATCCCAGTCGAAAGCACAAATTAATTTAAAACCACTGAGACGGCACTTTTTATTTTTTTCTACAGATCTGACAAATTTACTAGACAAACCAAGACATCTGAGCAGAATAAGCCTCCTCACATGTTATGACTATTTGCATTGTCTTAAAAATACCGCCCACCTTGTCCTCAGTGAATTACAATCATTGCCTTTCTGCTAGGCAAGGGTGAACTAAAAACTGTCCTTGCCACTTTTAGAAAAAAATTAATTAAAAACCCATTGTAGAGTTAATAAGCTTAAATCTTAGTTAATAATCTAATTTGTTGTTGTCCATGTCCTCACTTTTTTTCTCTGTATAATGTTTTCTTCTGTCCTCAACTCTTTAGTACAAACCACCGAACGCCTTATTTTGTCCTTTCACTTTTCTTCCATAATCCAACAAGTGTTTAGCCTTGTCAGCCCAGTTTCCTTTAGTTTTCTACTTTATTGTTACCCCTCACTAAATTTATGCTCTGAAGACTAGAGGAAAAGCTAGTACAGCCTAGAAAGTTTTTCATCCAAAAGAACCTGTGGTGACTTACCTGCCTCCACCCACTGCACCAGGCAGTGACAAATGAGTCACACTCTAGACAACTCTCTGCCTTCATCTGAGTTTCAAAGCTGAGCATGAAAGTGTTCATGCAGGCTACCAAAGAGAGTGAATGACCATGTGGAAACTGCCTACAGTCAGAACACAGTTCCTTTAAAGGCAGAAGTCCAGAAGAACACGCTGATCCACAGTGTTGAACTAGACTGCCTTGGAATCCATGGCCAAGATGAGCTTCAGCCTGATAATGCAACCCTCTGCCATTTGGTACAGGCAGCTGCATGGAATTCTTCAGGGCTCAGTCTGATATTCCTGCTAGCTCTTACATCATTTGCTCCACAGGGCTCTGAAATCATTCACTTCAAGTGTTATTTATAGTCCAATCAAGACACAAATCAACTGCATTGCTTGTTTATGTCACTTGCTTTTTATGAGTCATTTATGTTATGGCTACCAGGACACGTAGATCCAGCTGACACTGGCTGTTGTGTGTTTGGGAAAAAATGCTTCACGAAAACTGTACTTCCAAATCAGATGAGACCTCAATCAAATTTCCATTAACAGTCAGGGTAGATGCACAGTTCTTGCACAGAACTCAACAGCTCAAAGCTTATAGTAAAAACAAGGAACCAAAATAAGAAGTGGAAGCATCAAAAATCCCTGAACAGATCCATGACTTACGTAATACTGATATGATAATGGATAGAAAGAGATTTAATTCAAGAGATGACATGATAGCTCATATAATGTAACTCTAGCACTTAGACACTGCAAATTCAGATTGTGACAGTTCACTTCTGGAAAGTTAAATAGCATCATAAAAATGAAGAAGAAAGCAATACTTATTCCCATAGAACACTCCTAATAGCTAACCTTTCTTCTTGGTCTATGTATTTTGTTTCCATTGCCAAGACATCAATTATTTCTCTCCAGTCATTTTCTTTATCGCCTTGATACATCCAGATATATTCTAAACATTACTGCAAAGACTATTTCCTGTGCTTTGGTTAGGAACACCAATGTCATTCTAGCCCTCCATTATCCCATTTTTTACTGCTGAAGCAAACACAAACCACATATCTTAGTTTTCAAGGTCCTTGCAATTTAACATCACTTTAAATATCTTAAACCACAGCGTACCTACCCTATATCTGAGAAACCTCTTCTTTTCCCTTCTCTTGTAGGTTTGGGATGCTTTGCATATGAAAATTCCCAAAATGTCTCATTATACTCTTTCAAAAATTCCTCAAAATTTTCCTCTTTTATCAAAACCTCTCATAGAACATATATGCTGAACTAATCTAAGACTTAAGCTAGGTTGATGAAATACTAAGACAGCCAATCACTGACTTTTGTCTGCTTAAGGAGATAAGGACTAGGACTGTTAGCTTGAAAAGCTCACCTGGACTCATCCCAGTGAAGCTGTAAATTATTATTCTTGATGCAGCCAAAGGATTGGAGATAGGGTCAGTGTGTGTGTATGTGTATGTGCAGCACTCTCCACAGTACAATTAATTTTCTTTGCACAGTCTCACCTGTAGTAGCAAACAGTGTCAAAAGACACAACTTGTAGAACTCTTCTCCAGCTTTTTCTCCTGACCTTGACTTTTATTTCCCTTTTCCTCTTCTCTTTGCAAAAGAAAGGAGAAAATGGAAGGGTTTTCCTCTTCATGTACATTTCAGTAGCACAAGAAGTTTTGTATTGCTGCAGGACTTGGCAAAGATGAAGAAGGCAACAATATAAAGGAAAAAGACTGAAGGTTCCTGAGGGGCTGCTGGAGGAGGAGGTAGTCAAAGGAAAACAGAATTTTACAAGAAAGGGAGAGAGAGAGAGGAAACTGGAAGAGTCAGATCAGGAACAAACCTCTGTCCAGCTAAGACATCCAGGGTGTGATGATAGACTTAGGAGAACAAATGAACTTGGATCATTCAATAAAGCAGCAGATCACCCTTCCAACTGATGAGAAGGAACTTCACGGCAAAGGAAAAAATAGAGTACTTTACAGTTAGATGTGCTCAAACATTTGTGCTGTTATTTGGTGCCTGCCATGGCTGGGATACCAAAAACCTGAACCTTTCTGCAAAAAAGATGGAAGAAATGGGGACAGAGTTCTGGCAAACAGCTGTTTCTTTTGTGACACTGGAGCCTGGATAGGCTACCTAGAACAGAGGCTAGATAAAGAATAAAGGTAGGTATTTATTGAAAGGCCTTCAAAGGGTACACCTCAGGCAGTGCAGGCACCACTCAGCCAAGTGGTTCATAGCCTTTTTGCATTTATGAAACATCCCAGTCCAGGTCCACCAGACTGTAGCATTCAGCAGATCACCACTTCTCAGGCAGTGTCCCCATCCAGAGGTCACCTGCTCCACATTAAATAGAAACACACAGTATATTCCAGGTGTGTGTGTGGTATCTATGACTGTCTGAACAGCAGAGCCTCACAAATGCCAATAACTGCTTTTAGAATGGAAGTGTCTGAGCACATGAACTGAAGCTAGGTTTGCACAGCTGGTACCTGCTGTCATTTACAGGACATTGTGTATCACCTGGTATGTTTTGATGGAATGATGACAGAATGGAAAGCCAGGCCCTCAACTGCCCGTGCTCCCAGTTTGAAACCTATCCTGGTGAAGGCATGGTGTCAGGACTACTTTGGCCACCCTTCCCCTAACACATTTGAGAGCCTAGACATCAGAGAGCATCCCTTGACTGCTCACCCTTGGATCTAAGCTCTCCTGCACAGTCCAAGCTGCAGCATGACAGGCACTATCTTGACTATTCCTTATCAATCAGCCTTCTGTGTCCTGAGAAGGATGTATGCTAATTCAAATGAACAACTGCCATTTGCCAGTACATTGGGAAAAACTTCTGGAACTATGACAAGTCCAACAACTATAGTCTTGACTCACCATGGAATGAATGTATCTCTGATGACACACAGAAGCAGACATGCTGTGTATCAAAAGACAGCAAAAATCCTAATTTAAAAATGAGGACAGAGATGCTAGAATCATCATTCTGGATACAAACTCACAAATGAACCATAAATTCAAGGTGGGCCAACATCTTTCTGTTGTGGACAGAGAGACTCCTACAGGAAGAGTGCTTGTTCCTCAGGTGTTTCCTGCCTTCCACAGACAATAGGTTTGTGCTCTTTTGAAGCAGTTTGATGGAACCAGGGTGCCTAAACATTACAGCACGTGGGCACTGTGTAACAGCAGAAAAACAAAAAATGAACTAAGTAAATAATGGTGACAGTGTCCCTAAGTCATCTGTCTTACATAATCTGCAGCAAGATTTGATGGTATTAAGTAGACCTCTCCAAAATAAGTGCTAAGATCGAGGGTGAACAACCCAGAAATAAGAAATTGTTGATAGACTTGTGCTGAAAGGAGGAAAGGCAGCGTGATGAAACACCTGAATCAGTAGTAGTATCAATAAAAGTGGTTGGATTGATATGTTTTTTTTGTTCTGTATGATTGAAGCCAGTTCTTTGAATATTCATGAGGAACAGGTTTCAGTCTGTGCAAAAGCTTTTTTGTGTCTTTGTCTTCGTGGGCTCTGTGAAGAATCAAAGACATCTAAGTGTAAGCCTAGAATTTTTAATGTTATGTGGAACTTTCACCAACTGTGTAGCTGAATGAAACAATTCATCAAACAGTAGTTTTCTAACCAGAGATTGCATTTCTTTTGGCAAATCAACACTATTGAGTCACAAGGACTCTCTGTTGCCAAGGAATTCAGAAAATAGTCAGTGGCAGTGCCCACAGCATTTGAAGCAGCCTGATTTGAAGTTCTGCTTGTCAGCTGAACTTCCATCCCAGAGGACAGAGAATCCTCCTTTGAATCTCTAGGACATAAGACTGACTATTGGGCTTTCTTTTGTTAATGAGTTCATATTAATAACCAGCCAAGAGTTTGGTTGCTAATCAAGTGTAGCAGTAAAGAGGCTCAGGCACTAATCCAGCTGCTGAAGGCTTTCCAATATTTGGTGTCTTTGTCTGAATCACAGAATCACTGAATGGTTTGGGTAGGAAATGACCCCTGGAGATGATGTAGTCCAGTCTCCAAGAAGAGCAAGATCTTCCTATCATGGTTTTTAAAACAAAGATGAGGAAGGTGGGAAGTGAAGGGGAATACAGGGTGAATGGGGACATCAGTCAAAGAGCAGTGATCACAGCTTGAAGGTAAACAGCATCATATAACAAATACACATCCCAGCCCCTGCCCATGATTTAGCACTTCACATTTAGATATATTTACTCCATTTTTACAGAGTTTGAAACTGTATGGAAAGTACATCCCAACATTAAAACTTACAGTAAGAATGTTGCTAATTAAGTATTTTCCAGTAGCTCTCTTGAAGAAGACATAAGGTCTTCAGTCAATTGAAACTCTGAATTGACACTCTCCAAACACCTGCTGTATCTCAGGAATAGCATTTATGTGTGACTTATTAGGTGTTTTTCAGAGGATCCATGATGTGTAAAGCTTTATCAATGCAATAGAGAGCATTGCACACTCTCTTTTATAAAAATCATTATTCTTTTGAAGTAGAAATTTAAAAGTCTCTTCTAGTTTCAGTTTCTGAAAGCAATAATCTAATTTCAAGAGGATTTAAAAGTTATCCTTCTGTAATACAAGGCACTGTAATGATCTCTTATTACTTCTAGATTATCAAAGTGGTTACAAACCACCACACTGTAGGTATGGAAATTGATGAGGAAGCCTGCCTTGAATTACAGACCAGATTTACAAATAACTGCATTCTCATCTTAAAATGTAATGTTCAATGGCATTGCACATAGGTACATTTAGAGATCCTAAGGTTGGAAATAGTTGATTATATACTGGTATAACTGGGTGTGAGAAGACAACTGCAATGAATTTAAGTGTACAATTGTGACAAATTAAGTGTACAATTAAGTGACAAAATTATTTAAAAATACATGTTGAATATTTTTAAAGGATTGCTGGTTATTTTGAAAATGATATGATATTTTTCATTTACTTTTAACTGTTGATGAATTTGCAGACCACAACAAATCCCTCTCCCTTAATTCCTTTGGCAGAGCAGTGGTAACAGGATGGAACTCCTCTGCCACCTCCAAACCCCTCTAATATTGCTTTATAGACAATAAAACCAGTGCAGGTATTTAATATGTAATAGCAGAGGATTGAAAAAGGTCTCATTTTTGTATGACAACTGTTCATTCTGATGTGGACAAGAGCTATTGTACATGAGGAAAGTCAACACATCAAGTCATAGCCTAAAGCTTTTGGTGTCGCACAGGAAAGGACAAACAAGAAAATCTCAAATCCAGACTAAGAATTTAAGAAGTTATTTTTTAAGAAGTCATGGTTAATACCAAAGGGAACAACAACAAAAGAAAGGTTCTGGAACCATCCACAAACCAAACAATTTCCCCAAAGGAGTGGAACATGCCAAGGCAGTATGACACAAACAGCTGTGGCTAGGTGAGTGCTCTGCTTGGGCTGCCAGGTCTGAGATGGTGACACTGCCTTCTGTCCCCAAGACAGCAGGTTTAGAGTGACCAGCACCTACACAGAGCACTGTCTTGGGCCACAGAGGGACACCCAAAGGAAAAAGAATCAGAATTAAATCAATTAAAATAAATAAATAAATGAACAAATGTGGAAAGCTGGACATAAATTATGGGTAGATTTAGTACACTGCTACTGTAACAGGTGACCTGAGCATGGCTGTGTGGCTGAGTAATTCTTTCCTGCCTTCAGAGCAGCTGGTTACTAAGATTAATGATTTGTATATTCAAAAGGGTGCTGATTCTTCTCAACTTGTTGGCTGGAAATGCTGTAGGAAAGCATGATACCCATATTATTTAGCTTCTTCCCCACAACTGAAATAGATGTAAGCAGAACAGTCGCCTGTCAAGCACTTCACAAGGATTACTAATTCAGTTTGAACTTAATCTGCTGAATGAAAGTATTTTAAAAAATGTATTTCAGTTTTAAGGAGAAAAGTATGACTCGTGCAAAAGAGAAAATTAGGCTAATAGTTGTGCCTTTATGGGTGTGCCACTGCCACTCCCCTTTTCAGCCACAGGAATGGGCTGGACTTATTTGAAAGGGCAATTTGACTGGGAATCTTTGTGCTTCTGCTAAAATACAAAAAATACTAGCAAAAACATGTTGTTACACAAACCAGTGAGAAATCAAAACATATCCCAGAGTGCAAATGATCAGTGTTTTCTAACTGCATTATCACAGAATCATAGAATAACTCAAGTTGGAAGGGATCTTTTATCCAACCAGTGTAACTTTTAACTCAATATATAGAAATTACAGAAGAAAACTACAAAGAAATTATCTACCTAGAAATAGAAGTTTATTACTCTAACTATACAGAAAGGTTGCACTTGAAAAATTAATTATATCTCTTGAAGCACTAGTGAAACACATCACTAATGAAAAGCAGCACTCTTGACCTAGGCTGTTACTTAAAATATTATGATAAAAGTGAACTCATACAAAAAGGACAATACTTAGCAAAAAGTAATCCTAGAAAGCTTTTTACTCTGAAGATAACTTGAATAATCTTACCCAGAAATAAAAGGGTTGTTTCGTCAGATCATATTTGTACAATCAGATTTTTAATCTCTAAAGAATATGAATAACTCTATTCTCTAACTAAAGAACTCTAAAGAATATGAATAAATTTAAAGTTTGGGAAAAAATTAAAAGATGTCTTATAAGACAGAAAGAAAAAAATTTGCTTTTTCATTCTTTCTCAGGTTCTGTGATAACCAAATGCTCCAAGCAGTTGTAAGTTTTGGTAATGATCAACACAGTCACAGATACTTTGCCTGATGTTTGACCAGCACTACTGGTCTACGAATTCTAACACAAAATAATTTCTGTTTCACATCCGTCATGAATTTTTATCTCCTATACATCCAGTACTGCCCTGGTTCATCTCAAAGGAAGAGCTCTGATGAAACAAAGATCCCAAAATGCTCCACAAACCCAAATTGCTTTGGTTAGGAGAAAGCAGCAGCCACGCATTTGCAAACAAGGAAGTCCAGGGAAAAAAAAAATTAATCTCTGCCTATACATGCTTTGCAAAAAGTCTCCTGACACAAATAAAAGGATCCTCCCCAACATATGGAGGAGCTGCTATGCCCTTCCGGGGATGGTCTGTAGCTATGTTCACCTCAGGCACGCCAAGGAGAGGTGAATTGTCAAATGCAATTTCAATCATGGGGTGGTTTGGTTGAGGCAGATTAGTTGTATGCAATGATGATAGATAGTTTATCCCAGCCCCAAACTGCCGCTTGGGAAATCTTGCACGCAAACGAACAGGAACTCAGTCATTATTAGTGTCAAGAAGGTACACAGAGGCAAAATTTGGTTGGCAGCCAGGCAAGATGAATCAAGGCGAAAAAGTGACCAATTGCACGTTCAAAATGGAAATTGATAGGCATGTTGTAGTTTGGAAGGATTTTAAACACCAGGAAAAGTCATACATTATTAATTATTCAGAGATAAATATTTAAAAAGTCTTGCTCTGTGGAGAAATACAATTTTTAAGTCAATGTAAATTACATGTATAGTGTCCTGATTTTAGGTTTCTTTATCCCAGAAGCTTCACCATGACAGTTCAGAGCATTTCTTATTATATAACTTTAAAATAGTCCCATTCAGTAAGAGTATTGCAAATTAAAAAATTATCTACCAAGTAAACATTTTAAAAACAAATAAACAGTGTATTAGTTTGGTCGAATTACTTGTGAGCCAAGCAACCACTTGTGCCCCTCACAGTGGAGTACAATGCTCATATTTATCACTTTTACCTTTTCAAAGTTACCTAAATATTTAATGAACTAAACAGTGGAATCCACCTGTGTGAGCAATCACAATCCTTGGTTCTCTAAATAAATAGCAAAAAATTGCTAAAAGAGAATGTCCTCAAGTTTCATTGCCTGAAGTGATACGCTCTGACAAATCTAACAGCTCTTTCTGTGTCATTCCTAATGCACTTGTCACTCAGTATTATCCATCCTCATTAATGACAATGGGAAAGTTTATCTTGGGAACACGTTTTAAATCATCCACTCTTTACAATGGGACCATGAAATCTCTTACAAAACATGAGGCGGGAACTACTCTGACAACAAAACCCCTTCCTGGCAGCTTTACTCTTAATTCCTGTTCAAGGAATAATGTGTTTATCATACAACCACATGGAACAATATATTAGATGAAACTTGAAACAAGAATAGCTGGTTTGATTTTTCAAGATAGAAAGCGGTTTTTCAATATTGTTTTTATGTTGGGTATTTATGTTGGGAATTTTAAATCTTTTAGGGATGTAATTTTGTACGGAACCATACTTCCTCTTAAAAAAAAAAAAGTTAAAAAACCCTGATAAAATAGTTTGAATACTAATAATGTCATAGAAATAGTGATACTGCTCACAATAAAAGTTATTGCTACAGGATTGTTCCTGGCTTTACAAAAATACTGCTTTACTTATAGATTTTTTACCAGCAGTCTAGATTGTATGTATAAAACCACTCCAGTTATGCATAATTTTCACTAGTCAATATTCCATTTTGATTATGAGTTCTGAAAACTGATATGCCCTCTATTCCAGTGTTATGGACTTGCAACAGATGGATTGCAACTATTTACTTTATTTTGGATGCCCTAATGCAAACACGACAATATTCATTGCTTCTCTTTTCATCATCTCATTTGTAACACCACCACCACCACCAACCTTCCACAAAAGCAGCAGTTAACAGAAGTTACATCCCAATGCATCCACAAAAAGTGCTGATTTTTTGGGTCAATTTGTAAAGTAACAACAGAATTTCAGGACAAAAACCCGAGAAACAAAAAATCATGAAAATCAAAGAAGCTGCAAGAAAGTATTCCAATTATTCCTACCTGTGTGAGCACAGACAACAACACTGAATGTACAGGATAATACTGTTCTAAAGGATGCAAATACACATCAGGGTGTGGAACAAAAAAGAAGAAATAGTAAAGAAGAAGTAGTAAAAAGAGAAGCAGAAGTAGTAAAGACCATGGTACAAATACAATTTTAGTCCAGACAGAGGAAAGTGCTTCTGAAATGACATTACAGGTAGCCCACTGACAAAATCCATTCACTGCAATGTTTCCACCATAGAGCCTTGCTCTACTAACACAGTAAAAGTTCTCCTTTGCAGATTAGGGGTGTCTCAGTAGCCTGAATCTAATTTTCGTGGCTTTTTTCAAAGTCAAAATACCCTCTTCAGATCAATAAAAAAATCACCAGAGATGCACTTCCACTTTAAAACTGTCTTTTTCAAAATGTGACTGTGGCCTTGAAAGTTTCTAAAGTAGCCCATGTTTTTGTAGGACAGATAGAACACAAAAAAGCCAGTTCTTCTTCCTCTGGGTTTTCAAAAATCATAACATAATACGCCTGAATTTTTCATGCTATTGCTGAAGATTTTAGCAGGCAATAGTGACTTGCTTTCTTATTCTGCAAAAACTCACTTTATTAATAGAAAAATTAGAGATAATGTAGCTTCCCGTTTAACTGATGAGAAATGAAATACCTCACTAGTAATTTTGTATTAAATGTAAAGGAAATCTAAAAATTATAAAACTTAAACAGGACAGTACTAAAACAAATATAATTTAATACATTGATATTTAAATGTAGCTACTTGAATGATACAAATACAAAAATTACCATAATACTTTAAAAGATTCTATTAATTTAAGAAATGCCTCTTAAACAAAATATGAATTCCAGTTAATTATAGAGCTCTTCAAAGCATCAGGAATCTCCCTTTAGTTACTTACTGAAATATCTGCACACATTCAATATTTATGCTGTCTTTCTCTCTATCCATTTTTAAACAGAATTAAAGGAGTAGCTAAAACTCTGCCAATAAAATGACAGGAAGGCTATTTTTAGTCTAGATGATGTAGACCAAGCATAAACAGCCCATGGCTATGCTACTATTCAGGATCAGATCTAAATACAAGTACTAGAATTCCTTCTTATTATTTTTTTTTTAACAGCAACAAGAATTACAAATTACATGCTGGTTTGTATCACTCAATAAATACTCATCCTAGAAGGAGAATCATTTTTCCCTTCATTAAAGCAAAAAAGAAAAAAAAAACCCCTGATGTAACTCCTGCCACAGTACTCTCTGGTAGGAAAAGGTTTGTGGAAATGCATTTGAGGCAGTACAGGAAATGTAGCCTTAGCAAAGATTACTAAAGATATTAAAACTTTAAATATTGAGCAACCTGGGTATTTTGAGAATGGCAAGTTCTGCTTTGGATGCAAGGTGGATTTCTCCCATGCAGCAGTACTCACATCCCCCCAGTTAAAAGTGGTAAACTGGTTGGTTATTTTTGCTTTCTTCTTTTGCTTTTCTACAAGACTCAACCAGACACACTGCTCAAAGATTACTGGTTTAATATGAGAAAAGAAGTATCTTCTAGCATTTAGCAACTGTTTTGTAAACATGAACTTACAAACATCAGAGTGAACTCTTCAGTAATTTTTGCTATAACAGACTTCCAACAGGAAGAAAGTAGATGAAGAGCCCATAGACTGCCTTTTCATAAGCAAAACCTCACATTTTTCAAACCTTAAATACCTGAAATGAGGCATTTAAAATGAACTATATTCAGCAAGTGCTACCAGCTGTTTTCTGCAAGTCTAGCAGCCTATGAATGGTGTAAGTTGGCACGCAAATTCCCTTTATTTATTTATGCATTTATGGACATCAATAAAAAGCTTTCATTATTGTACATTATACAATTGTTGCTTACTTTCTTCAGAAGGAAGGAGGAAACAGAATGGTTAATTGGCAATATCATTCATTCTGAAGGGGACTAATATGGTATCAATGTTAAGCTGGCCAGAAACACCACTTTGACTGCAATAAATAATGTTTTCCTCCTAGGAGACAGCTTCACTTGATATTTCAAAAGCTCTTGGTTTTCAACATGCAATGAGAAACTTTAATTTACAGTATGTGCGATACAGAATCCTTTGAAAACCCTATGAAATAGAACTAAGAAAAACCAAATACAAAAAAATATCAAAACCATGTAACTAAAACAAATGTGAGAAAGAGAGCAATAAAGATGGCATGACCAAAACCTAACTTTGCTTACCCCTTGGGCACTGCAGTCCTCACCCATTTTGCTTATGATAATCTGCTTTTTGCACAATTCTCTTGGATGGAAATATAAGAATAAAATGTACTCTGGAGTTTAGTTACAAATATTACCCCACAATTTAGCTAAAGCAAAAAGTAGTATTTGCACAACGATTATAGAACGTTTTTTCTTCAGCTACAGTACTTTGCAGTATATGTATGTTTTTTTCCTCCTGTCTCCTTTTAGCACTTTCATGAAGTCTTTCAGACTAAGAATAATGACTAGTTTGCTCTCAATAAAAATGATTTAAAAACCCAAGTTCCTGTATGTTAACTGTTCAACCAGTAAAATAAATAGATCAGAAAAATGGGATGAAACAATTTCTTTAGAGGTGAAAAATTTAAAGAAACTAGAAATTTGTGGTTTCCTTACAGATTTATACTCATCCAAAACCATTAATATTTCCAAAAGACTAGAGATGTTAACATTTAATCTTGAATTTCCAAAGTTACAATAAAACACTTGAAATATGTTTAAGTGTGTTACTAGTCATGGCAAATGTTTGGTAGCATTGGTCTGTTTCCCTAAAAAAATGCCATTTTAAACCCTTTACAAGTATTAGATGGGGCTATCTTCCAGTTTCCTCATTCAGAGAGTACTCTGAATCACTTCCTATCCAAAGATCATAATTAAAACAATAACAAACAGCACTGAAACAAGGAGATTCAGATGGATGCTCATCTTGCACATGGAGATGAAAAATCCTCCTCCTCTCATCCTTTCACTATGAGCCCTGAACCTCAGTGCCTATCAATAAAGGTTCAGGTACAATGTAGACCTGTGGATGAGAAAATGTGACTTCCTCTCAGCTTTCATTTTTATTTTCTTGCCTTTACAGAGATACAGAAATACAGAGATGCCTTTTACCACATAACAGCCTGAATGAATTTGTTACTCTTTGTAAAAGAAGGACGTTCTACAACTATCAAATATCCTAATTTTATTAAAACTTATGATATAAGAGCATTTAATGGAAATGGCACTCAGTTCCTGCTGAGAACTACTACAAATATGGGGCTTAACTCTTTTTGCTTCTTAAAGTCTCACCATCAATATCTTTCTAACTCATGCCCACAGACCTTTGTCTAAAACATACTACTGCTTCAGTTAATAATATAATCCTTGCAGAGAAAGAGTTTTTTAATCTTCATCAACCAACATTTTCACAAGAGATATCTTTAGTCTACCTATCTTCTAATAGAAAGTGGGAATATGTCAACTACTTTACTTGTCTAGCAAATACAGGAGAAGTTGACCCACTTATTTACAGACTGAACAGGCCAAACCCTTTCATGCTGCAACACTGACACTCAGCACAGATCCCGAGAATGAGCAGCCCATTACAATATGCACAAGTGACCTTTCAGTGCATTAATGACTTTGTGGTGCATGTTCTTCTCTTGCAACAACACATGGCACAAATTTTTGTAAACAGCAGAATTATTTGTTTAAATAAGTTCTGTTAAATGAATTCTGTTCACTAACAAGAAACTGCAGTTGCACTGTATTACAAGGGTTAAAGTTTTGAAAAAATGAATGGAACTCTCACATGATACTGTTATACAACCCATAACACAAAATTGATTATTAAGTAAATTTCAGGATATTACAAATCCTCCTATGAAACCTAAGAGTCAACAATATCTTCCTATATTTGCCTACAGACAAATAATTAATAATTTAATTTACATGAATCAGTAGTATACCACAAGAAGGTGGTATTTTCAAATGAAATTCTTCCACATGTGCACAAGGTATGTGTGCTGAAATTCCATCTACTGTATAAAATGGATCACTTGATTTCAGTCCAGTGCACCATTAAGATTCAGATGGATTTTCTTTTCAAATAGGAGCTCTCCAAATATTGTTTCACCTCAAGTTATTGTAATTTAAAAATACTCTCCCAAAACTTTAGCTAAATTGTACTGTCACCATTTTAAACATGTATATTTATTCAAAATTGTTTGAAAGAATGTAATACATTTTTGACAGGCAGTCTTTTACAATATTGAAATCAAATCCTTGATTTCATCAAACCCTTCATATTCTGTGCCTTATTCCTGGAAGGCTCATGCCAAAATGATTTAGTTTGATTTTCTTTTACAATGGTAGGTTGGCTTGACAGCATCTGACAAAACAATTCAGTGAAGTACACCATACCAGGTAAAGAGAACCTGAACTGGCTACTAGGTGAAATAATGCAAAATGGAGCTTGGTATTATGACAGAATTAGTTTTGCAGGAGAATATTTTTTCAGTCTTATTAATTTTCAATTAAGAAAATGTTGTGGTATTATAATTATTGTCTTTTGAACTATTTTTAAATAATCTAGTGATTAATATAATGCGAAAAATGGACAGGAAAAATCAATGCAAAACACCTGGTTACACTGTTATAAATTTCAGCTGCATTTTATTCCAATGTTTTACCTCTCTCTGTTGGAAAGTTTAGTTTTATGTGCAGAGTTCCCTGCACTGGAGCCCCCCAGCTGGAGTGGAACATCCAGCACTAGAGTTTGCCAGGTATAATGCATCTGCTCAAGGCAGATTGAGGAGAAAGAGGTTTCCCATGCAAGCCCCAGGGGTAGCTGTGTTCTCAAACACATGGGGATGAGAAAATTGAAGAAATATGCTTTCTGTAACACTTTAGCAAAGTTCTGTCTTGTCCCTGGACCAGGAGTACCTGTGAAGTTTCATCCATGCTCCAGGCCCTGGGCAGCCAGGCAGTCACAAGTGCTGGCTTACTAAAAGAAGGTTTCATTTTGATATTTGACTAACTATATATATCTAACTGAAGGTCAAGCCTTCAGCACCTGTGCACAATTTCAAATACAGAGTTGTTTTGTCTGTATATGAAGGTGTATAGATCTGTATGGCAACATGTATGTTGTAGCATGTATTAGCTTATTTTCTTTATTTTCCTGAATGATGGCTAGAGAACTATCAGATTACCTAAATTTATAATTAACCAGTGTTTTGCCTTTTTTCAGCTCCCAGGCTCACTGATTCTTTTTAACAGTAGCCAAAAATAGTTCATTAATTCAAATGCATTTATTTACAAATTTACTCAACTTTAGAAACAACTGAAAAATATAATCAAGATTAGGGTCAGCCATTAACGAAGACTGCCTTGGATTCTCTTGGGAGAAGCTAAAAGAAGTGATGTTCTCATTGCCATTTTCTAGTTCTCACTTCAATGGAGAGGCTGGTATGGCATGGATGTGTATTTTAAATATATACTGATCCCATATGTGCTGGTGACAGGGTTGACTTGTTCCTCTAGAAAAAATAGCAAGAGCCATTGTTTCTATACCTGCTCCTGATGAATAATTACTTAGGGAATGTTTGCAGGAGCACAGTTCTGGCACTCAGTGATGCTCTGAGCCCCTTAGGACCAAACCTGTGCTATGTGGATACCACAATGAAGCACTGCAGATTTCAGCTCTGACTTGGTCTTACCCACCTGTCTTGGTAAATAATCTCTGCTCAGTGGCCACTTGCACTTCCCTTTTGCAAAAGAAATTTACCACAGTGTAGTCTGTCTAAGATAAGCAGTGAAAAGAGAGACATTGAAAGGAAGACTGAAAAAAAGTCAGAAATACAGAGGCTACCTAAGCCATATTTTCTGACTTAAATCACCACCTTAAAGAGCTTTAAGTCATCTTCCAAATACCAGTGTTGGACACATAACAGACATGAATAACTGGAGTTGCAATTATTTCTTATTTTGCAATCATTAATTTTCTCACAGCCTTTTACTGATAGATGAACACAGGATATTATTTGAATGCCTTTGGAATCATATGTTTATTTTTAATTCTCTATAGACTCAGTTGCTGGTTTTAGTGTTATTTCCTTCCAAAGACATAACCTTTCACTCTGGCAATTACCATGCGGAAAATGCAGTGCAGAGTGCTCTGGAGTACCATATTGCATCTGCCCTGCACTGAGAAACCAGCCACTCTCCTGCCACAGGACTTCCCTAATCTCTTCCCATCTTGTTACCAAACACCACTCAGAAAAGAAACTCCTGAACTTGCACATAAAGCTCTGCAAACTTGTTTTTTGCTGTGTGGCAATTCTTTAAATCGTATATGACATTTGGCTTTAAACTGAGCTGGCTTCTAAAGATTTTTATCATGGGCTGCACAGGTGTTGTAGCCATTTAAAAGAAAATATTGGCTGCTGTGACTTGTGTTTTGATAAAAAAAAGTATTTGCACAACAACTATTTATTAGACAAACTATAATATAACAACTTGTAGGAAAAAACTTTGTCTCTATACTTCTAATAATTGACTTTTACTTGAACACTTAAAAATTAAGCAAGAACTAGGGAATTAAATTAAGAACTAGGGAATTAAAAAAACCACCCTCACAAACTTTCCTATTTGCAAGTGTTTATCTGAATTTATCAGGAGCTTTAACTTTAAATAGATAATTTCAGAGGTCTGTGTTGTCCAGACAATAACAAAGGGAGTTAATCAAATACGAATCTTCTCCAACTGTCTTGTCAAACCAGGTAATGATGTCCTGCCAGCCAAACTCAGAGGGAACATGTGAAACAAATACAAAAGTAAACAGGCCCTAAGCTGCCCAAGGGAAAGTCAGCAAGATGGCAATTTCAATCATTTGGAATAATACTAAAGCAGCCTTAGGCTTTTCTCAGAATGGAAACATGTCACTGTTACTGCAATATTTGAACAAATCAGACTGCAAAAGAAAGGAACACTTATGTAATCACAGCCATGGAACAGCGCTTTACTGTTGATGGTGAGGTGGAAGATAATTAGGGGAAATGTCCTTTTGGTGAGTAATTATAAATCTACCTAAATAAGAAAGATAAACAATGTTTCCATAGAAATTTGGAGCAGCGAAAAAAACAAATTTCAGCACAGATTCCTTAAGTCTTGACACAGGGGGCTTTGGAACAACGAAGATAAAGTTATGTCAAATAAACCTATGAACATAATACTCCTACAAAATTTCTCAAATGTTGATAAAAGTTACATTCAGAGCTACAAAGAAACCAGAAAAGCACCTCAAGAACAACTCTGCTGAACAGTTGCATTAAGATGAACGGGTTGTCATATCATTTAACTGAGAAATCAAAAAATATTTCAAATATTTGGGGAACTTACCTAATCAGTAAACGTTCAGTATGTGTCTAGTCATGTAGCCATCTTTTAGTCAATCATCAGAAAATCAAAGGCAAATTGGCATGACTCAACCCAAACTTTAATACCGCATGATTGTGTCGTGTAAGCTTGTTTTGTGCGAGGGCTGCTGTGGTTTTAGCAGAGAGATTAACGACCGGACCTAAGCTGGCCTCCAAACCTTGCCCTGCTGATGCCTCAAGCCCTTTGAAGTCTGACCATCATACCTGGCAAAACAACAGTGGGAACTAGGCTGGTGTCAGATCTAATCAAGTTTCCTGCCTCAGCATAGCTAACTATGGGGTACACTAATTGGCCCAATTGCGGATTATACCTTTTGCTACAGATTCAAGACAATAATTTAGTCAAATGATGGTTTTTATCTCCTTCTAATTAAGATTCCAAAGTGGGAAGAAATAGGATTAGACAGGCTAACTTCAAAATTGTGTCCTTTAAAGTGGCATGCACATAAGATAGATCTCTGATAATACTGCATATAGGAGTATATTGCTAGTAACTAATGTGTGAAGATTTGGGAAAGCTTGAAATAGCTACTGCACCTTTTAGATAAACATGGAAGTTTTCCTGGAAAGGTTCCTCTTCATAATTTATAAATGGACAATGAGCACTCATAAATATTCATTAAAAAACCATTTTCACCATCTTAAATTAAAAAAAAAATCTCTTAAGAAAACATTTCAGTCAATCTTATTTTGATGAAGAAGACACAAGGGAAACTGAAACAGTTAAAAGATTCTGCAGGCTATAAAGAGGCAGAGTTCCTCCCACAAAACTGCAATCTAATAAAATAGATTTGACATTCAAGGTTTTTCACTTATGAGAGCTAAACAATAAGGAGTTATTTAACTGGTGAGCAATCCAGAGATGAGAAAATCCATGTCCCATGCTCTTATTTTAAACTGTAAAAAAAGAATGGTCTAGTGACGAAAACCCTTTTTGAAGAAATTTCACCATAATTCAGAGGTTCTGTGCTTCTGACTTTTCTTATGTAGCTTTATTTTAAAGAGGCATTTCAAGTAGAGGCCAGCATTTTTATCCTAACTAGTGTATGTAAGTATGCAGAACCTTTCCAAAAACTGTAAGGTGCTCAATATGCATTTTCATTTCATATTTAAACTACATACTGAAGAAGTCCTAAACTCAGTTGTACTCTGTATAAATCATACTGGTGCTTGCAATGCACACTGTTGTGCTGCATTTTGCTTCTCCCCCAGAACCAATGCTGACTGACTGCTGACACATCACATTCTAACTGTAGAAACCCATTTGAGAAGACCTTATTCACATCCTTTCTTACTTCAGTTCTCTCTTGCTCCCATTTTCTTACTGCCCTGATTGCTCCAGTCAGCCTGGCTGCAGTCTGCTTTCCCCAACAGTAGGAGGAAGACAAACAAATGTATTATAGATTAGTGAAACGTGTACGGGAAGATCACAGTAGGACAGTGATCCAACATGTTTAAAAAGGGATAGTTTGTGTCAGTTCAGCTTACAGAAAGCACATCTTTAACAAAACCTAAAGTTACTCAAAAGGGGCTGCAGCTGAGCAGCAAAGGGAGAAATTATACAAGTGGGTCATCTACGCATGTCTAGGGCAACAGGTTGTTTCAAGAGTTGCACTTCACTCTTGTTTCCAGTGTCCCATGGCTAATTCAATTCTTTTTACAGAGCCTCCTGCTGCGGATTTGCTTTCCTTCCAAATTACATTACAGATCAGAATCTCAAATTTATCTGAAAGAAAAGATTGTATTCTGAGAGAGGACTCAGTGATGAGAACCCCCCCAAATATTCTGATTCATAGCTATAATAAATGAGAATTTACTATGCTGTGAAATGAGGGTGCACGTCTGAAAACAGAGAGAACATTTGTATTTTAAAACCAAACACAGACTACCAAGGGTTTTGTTTCTACTGTACTGTTGAAAAGCAGTTGTTCAAATGCTTTAATACCTCACAATGCCTGGTCTCACTAACTGCATTCTCTGGAAAGTGACAAACGTTATAAAGGAATTGTCTGTGGGGAAAAAAAAGCCCTCCTTCATGTATTTGCCTTTAAGTGGCTTTTGAAGAGGATACCTCTAGTTGAGAAACTTCTAGCACTCACGCAGAGATGACCTGCATGAAGAACTGGCTGCCTGATTAACTATTAACTACTCTCAATAGGATTAGATAATTAAAGACATTGATGACCATTAATTAGGAGGAGGGCATCTTAATTTGTCACTTGATAGGGCCCTTTCAATGATTTATAGGTTAGGGCTACTTGCAATTGTGAAGGGGAGGGGGCAGTGAAGAGAGAGAACCCTTAAGTTACCTTATCAAGTGGCCAGCTAAAAAGGGCAGAGGGTCAAATAAGGGCCAAAGTGGTCACTTAAGGGTGAAGTCCCAAACACCAAAGCAGTGCCAAGCCACATTGACCAGCATTTGGTGATGGAGTAAAAAATATGCTAATTTATTGGTGGCAATTCTCTCTTTTTATGGTTTCAAGCAGTTAAGACAAGTGGCCTGCTTAAGAGCTTTTCATTTGAAAAGAGATTAAACAAAATGGTTTGTCAGGGATGCTTGGCTGTTTTATGTCTTTGTTAAAAAAAAAAAAATTGCTCAGACTGTACCGATGACTATTGCATCACCCTGAAAGCCATCTTCCATCTCTAAGCATTACTTGGTTAATAAATACATCAGCTCTAATTGCTTAATAGTGCTATGTTCATTTGCTCTTTAGCAAGATTAAAATGAAATACATCTTTTGTATTACTGCCTTCTATCAGGACTGTCTGTATAAAGGTCATGGAAAAAAGTTTAAATTTAGTAGGAAATTTACTTAAGGACATTAGTGTAAATGATACTGTGTTTAAAATGACATAAAAGAGCGAAAGGTGATTTCAGTAATGCAAAGAAAATGGTTTCTGAATACTGATAAGGACACTTATCCCCCATACCACACACAATTTTAGGCAACATTATACATAAAATTCCCTCTACAGGGGTAATAACATGTAGCTACTTTCCCACCCACTAACACAAGTAAGAGCAAGTCATTAACATTTAATTAAATATGCTCCTGACATCCTTAGAAACATGTCATGCTTTGTTATTGAAGGTTGTGGCCTACTTTCCATGTACATTTTAAGCCAAAATAAAGTATTTATAACAGACCGATTTAGTGCAGCAAATGAGATATTTTTAATTAGAAGGCATATTACAGTATTTTATAAAACCGTTCCGAACAGCAAAACCAGAATGAAATGAATTTACACCATCTGATGCATATTTTATGTATCTCACAAAATGAAACATATGAGATGGGATTAGCTCCACCTTTTGGGTTCTAAATAGCGAAACAACGTTTCTCTTACCTCGATGGTGAACTGCTTCCTTTTTAATCTAAAAGCAAGGTCCTTCGTGTCTGACACATCACAGATCAAGCTATTAAGCCGAGGAATCTGATGTACATGAACCAAACCTTGTGGAAAGAAAGAGTAAAGGAGGGGAAAAAAAAAATTAAGAAAACGCTGTCATCCAGATGCATAAATTAGAGTTTAACAGCAGAATTCTGTATATTTATACACACTCATCCTCCCCTTTTTAAACTGGAGCTTACTACCAGGAGCAATGAAGCAAACGGCGTGATTATGCTCAAGTAATCAAGCAGAATAAGATAAACAGAAATCCTTGTGCGAGGAAAACTAATTGCACTTTGGTACAGAAGTACAGATGTAAAGAGAGATCTTAATACTTGTCAAAACTACAGCCGGTTTGTGTGTGATTTTCTCTTGTATTTACAGTAAGCAAATATGGCTATCACCTTGCATGCTGCCCACGGCACCACTGAGTGATCTTTATTTTATTAAATGCACCAGTAAGCAGCCAGCAAAACAAGGCTTATGGGTTACTGATAACCACTGAAGCTCTAATGAGAATTCCTTCGTTTTGTGCCCTGAAAATGACTTGAAAAAAGTTTCTGGGAAATCCCGATTTAGATCACGCTTTTTAACAAATTTTAACCCCCATGCCACCCCAGAAGAAATATGTTTTCCTCCTGCAGGAGGCTTCTATAGCTGCTCAGATGTTTTTAACAGTACTAGGTGCACTGCAAGCTCTGCATTCTGTCAGCTGCAACTCAAGCTGATTTTTTCTGACAAGGACGCTGGATGGTTTTTGTGCAGCCTAATATAGTCTCTGAACAACCTAAGGGCGAGTTTCTACATCTGAAAACCAGGAAAATTCTACAGTGTTTCTCAGTTTCTGGCCTATACTTGCTATTCATAAAGCCAGCGTCTAAATGGAAATACTGAACATTTAGAAAAGGTATCTGACTTCAAAACGGCAGCTGTGAGAAAATCCCCAAACATTAAACCCCTTATTTAAAATAAGGCAAGTATTTTTTCAGGCATATATATATATATATTTAACAGGAAGTTTCCTAAAATTGCAATACTTTAAAAAGCATAATTTTTATGGGCACTAATTACAAAAATTCTCAATAATATTAAAAAAGTGTTATTACAGTTTTAAACCCTACAGTTTAATCCCTGCCTCCTGTCCAGTGAATTACAAGAATTATTTGTTAGGCTTTTGAGCACAAAATCTAATTATTACATATAGGAACATAACACAGGGTTGCTTATATACAGCATCCTAGAAATTTTATTTAGGGGTCATCTATATAATTATTTTTTTATTTTGTAGCTTTTCAAACATTTAAATTTGCAGGTAGCTAAATTAAATTATTAAGGAGGATTCATTAAACAATGCAATAATGTAATCAAATTTTTCCTGAGTAATGTCAAAATTTCATAATCTGCAGTAAATAAATACCTTAAAATACATTCTTAGGCAAAAAGAATCCACAAAGTTAAAACCATTAGAAATACTTCTTTTCAGACTGTCCAATTAAGACTGTGCAAATCTCAAAAGCTACGTAAATTGATGCATAATTTTTATTAAATAGTACCAGAAATGACGTAGCATACTTTTTTATAGGAAACCAGGAAATAACTGCTAAAACACACATTGTCTTAAAGGATCTCTTCAGTACTGAGAAAAGGAGTATTAAATTGACAGAATTATGTTAGCATAAACAAAAGCCATATCACGATTATACAGTTGGAAAAATAATTAGGCAAATTATTCCAGCTTTTGTTCATGGTTTCTTTTTCATTCACCTTTTTTTTCAGATAATGAAATGTGCACTACTTTCACAGTCAGAAAGATTTTTCTCTGATTTATTAATTACAGCTTGCATACACACAGTGGTGTCTCAACACCATCTTTGCTTTTTTTCTACATACTCCATACATTCTGCTAGGGAAAACACTGCAACTGTCATATGTTTACAGCAGGTTTCAGATAAGCAGTTTACTTTCAGCTCAAGGTTTCCATGGAACTACAGTAGTATCACAATAATAAGAGCTGTAATTTATGCACAGTCTGAGAACTGCTCTGGATTAGCTAAAACTGTTATTCACTGCTTTGACTGTGCATAACTTCTAACATAATTTTTGAAATTTCAATAGTTCTGCTGCAACAGCTAACAAAAATCCTTGAGAATCAAAATGCAAGATTAAGCACCATCACACATTTTGAAGACGAAACACTTGAGAGGCTACAAGACTTTTTACCAAAATCAGTTTCATATTTTACATGCCACATATGCCCACATTCATTTCCTTAAATATGCAAGTGCTGTAACCCATAGCTGAAAAAACAGAACATTATTTTTTAGGCACAGTTTACCGAGCACATAATTTAGCAGTTTAATTCACCTTACTATAATATATGTTTTCCCGTGTTCTCAATTTAAAACTTGGCAGATCTGAAAGTATTGATTTCATGACAAGTTCAGCTCGCTGGTCAGATGATTGCCAAGCCTCCCCTGCATGTGAATTCCCCAAAGCCTGCCTGTTGAGATGTACATCTGATTGAGCCATGCCTCAGTAATGCGGCTTGACAACATGCAAGGAGTTGCCATGTTTCCTTTGCAGCCCTAATGCACTTTGCTGAAAATTTCCCTAACTCAAGGCTGGTTAGGCAAGGGGAAACATTTAAGAGGTATATTCCAAAATGAAATCTAACGCTACTTCCTAGCAGATAACCAATTGGAGGGTGAGCTGCTAAGTGCCCTAGAAACACTCAGGGCAGACTTTTTGCATTGGTAAAGATGGAACTTACCATGGTAATCCTTGTACAATGGATTGGTTTCTCTCTCAGAGCCAATAAATGATTCAAGACCAACTACCATATCTGACAAGTTTGTTACACGTTCCATAATTGCTTTATTCTGTAAGACATGGAAACAAAATACACATCCTATGTGATGAAAAAGGTAATTAATGTCCATAGACTAAGACTTGGTCTTCTCAATGACAAACTGTGGTGGCAAAAAAGGTCATCAATACTTAGGAATTATGTTAGAAGGCTTTTTTCTTAAAAAAAACCCCAACAACCTGAAATATCTGTCTAAAGAAAACATACATTTGACAAGGACAAACCATAAAAGGGCTAACTAGCATTAAATTAACATTTCCCTAAATCTTCATAGCAAGCATTTGCTCACATCAGCAATATTTACAAGCCATGTGCTAAGCTTATCTCTCATTGATTTCTACTATGAGTCTCATGGCCAGTTTTTGTTTGAGTTCTGAAAACCTTGGTTTTTAATACACTTAGGCATATCATCCCTAATATTTTGAGCAAGTAGAACCCACACAATTATTCATTTTGGCTATCAGTCAAACATGGATAACTCAAGTAATTTCTTAGCATTTTTCCCTCTAAAATTTTCTCTCTGCAAAACATGTGACTCTAAAGCTTCAGGCAGCATGACCATTCCGCAATACATTTGTGATTTGTAAGTGCTGCCTCATGTCTTGTGCTACAATGTACTGTCATATGCCTTAAATAAGCTGTTTTCCACATGGTTTTCTTTATTTAATTTTGTACAGCAGAAAGAGACATTCAAAGGTCACAACAGAGATCTTCAGAGGTAAGTCAGAAGAAATGTTCTTAAATGCTTTGATGATGTCAACATTTAATGAGAAAAAAAAAAAAGAGACACATGTGTGGTAAAAAACAAAATATTTCTTTAAGATAGGAATTAGTTATCTTAAAGGTACCTGGACAGCTGGTATAATACTCTTGTTCTTGGTGGTTGTAGGCGCAACATTCATCAAAACATTCATGGATATCAAGACTAATCACCTCAAAATACCCATTGCAATTGTAAGGAATTAGCTCTGCAGCTCCAGGTCATAGTTTTGTATTTTTTATTAATTTTAAAATATTTTGTACATTTTGTACTTCTTTCATAAACTATACGACTGATGCTCATCCTGAAAGGTCAATTTAAATACTGGTAAACTACTTATAATAACAATTTATGAATCAGGAGCAGAGCGACTAAAACATCACCAGACATATTAGAATAGTCCATGCATTTTACTGACATTCAGGTTTATTAAAACAGTGATCAACATCCCAACTGCTTTCATGAACCCACATTTCAATAACCATTATTTTTTAGCCACAGAGAAGCTTACAAAGCAGACACGAAAGGTGAAAATTTCCTGCTCCTGTCAACAAATAAACTCAATTCTGTTTTCTGACCCCTGCATGAAGTTGTGGCCTGTCTGGAACAGCCCAATCTGCCCAGGCCTAAACCCACAGATCCCATGGTACCTTTACACCCCCTCCCTTCCCCACCTTCTGGGCCAGATGGCATCAAATCCTGGGCAGGGGTCTCTTTTCAAAGCTGCTACTTGCGCACAGGCCAAGAGCATCCTTCCCTGTGGAATCAGGGAACTTCCATTTTACCCACAAAGTCTAATGATGGATAATGATAAAGTGGTGTCATCTTACAGAATTTCCTTTCTGAGGAATAACATTAGTGATGTGAGGGAAAAGAACACTGCCCACACACCAATCCCTAGACTTTGCTATTGTATCTGCCCCTGAAATAGTAAAGCTGACTCGTAAATCATTTCCTCTTCTAGGAAGAGAGAGACAATATACTATATTTTAATGGACTCTTTTGGTCACGTTATTCTACAGGGGCAATCACATAAAGATGGTATAAATCTAAATCTAAACTAGTCAGTGACCTCTATAAACCCCCAGACCAGAAATTACCATCTTTTTGTCAGTTCTTCAGGAGGCTGCTGGATGCTATTTGTAAAAGTAAGAAATACAAAACTTTTATATAAATAAACAAACACTGATGACTCCTGCAAACAAAGCTAAACTCCTGATAAAGGAGAAATACCCTATCCTTTGAAAAAACGTTTGCTGCCCATTGATGTTTTTGCTCGCCAGTTTTGATAACAATGGGTTACAAAAACTGTGGAAAGAAAGGTGCTCAACTATCAACTACAGATCCTCATCACTGACAGTCCTGTAAATCATAAGAAATAGCATCCTCCTATCTGGTTTTAATTCTGGAAAGATTCAACTGAGGGACAGCACCTCAATATTTGCCTGATGATACATGAGTTAATATGTTGGTTTCAGCTCTTCCTCTGAAAGGGTTTGCTTCCTTAAATGGTGCTCTCTTTGCCCATGACGATTTTGCTTTTGTTTTTAAAATGCGTCAAAATATTCCCCTGGCTTAATGCACTGTATCTCGGGAAATATTTTGCACAGTGAATGGCCACACCAAACAGACATTTGCTTATGTGGCATTGTTGCCATAGATCTGTATCTATCATGTATTTTCTAGTTTGCAGTGTTCAGCACATTAATGTCCAATCAAAGCTGACGTCAGCACACAGATAGTTGTGATGTATGGCACACTGACATAAACACACAAATCATGTTGCCCCATCTGGGCTTGAAAATTTAACAGAGCTCCAGATCTTCCTCCAGCCCCATACAAATATACCTCCTGCTTCTGGCATAAACTTGGCAGCTCTGGAGGGGAGCCAGGACATGGTTAGGAGGAAAGCCAGGAATGGTGAGATTCAGGGAAAGAGTTTGTTGGCAGCTAGAAGAGGTATTGTTTTAAATTATACTAAAAATTAAAAAAAAAGATCCAGTCTTGGAAAGTTTTCAGTCTTGCTAGATGTACTGCAGTTTTTCTAAATTAGTTAGTTCAGCCAAAATACAATTATTCTAACAACATGGTAGCAATCCTGTTGTGCAGGCTGGGCTGGGCATCCATTCTATATCTTACTTTGTGCTACTGTTTCAGACAGACATTTTCTTTTAAGTGCAAACTTCCAATATTTGGGTTCAACCAAAGTGTACTTTCAAAACATGTCAAGAAAATCCATGTAGTGAGCTGGCTGTGGAAATGGGAACTGTACAAGTGTTTAAGCAGCTTTGGGGAAGGGCAATTATGGAAAAAGATTGTTTTGTCTTACTAATTTATTTTCAGAAGGCACATACCTTTGAGTAATTATTTGTGCATGTTTAAAAATATTAATTTACAACAAAAGCAGTTTAAAATCTATTGTGTTCTGTGTTTGAGTATAAAGCATGGTACTCTACCAACACAAATTCATGCATACCCTGTATGCTCAAACTTGCACATTGAAATAATTATTGTGTGTTTCTACTGGATTGCATTCTTAATGTACCACAATTTTATCATTTCTACTATTAATCAAATCCATCTTGGTTCATCTGGATTCCATATCAGGAAAAAAAATCTGTCTTTTCTACTCTGGTCTAATTTCTAGTTCTCCTCTGATTTCCTCTCAAAATTTTTCTAACATCCATCCTCAAAATCCATCCTTCAAAATCCATCCTCTCATTTTGTCGGTTTCTAAAATGTTAAAAACCTCACAAAATTTACATAATGAAAATATTTAAATTCTCAGTCCTTGAACTGCATAAGTAAAGTTAAGTTTGAGAATGGAAATTTTTCTTAGAACAGCCTTAATTTTCTACATAGTACATATAAAATATCTCAAAATTTTAAAGGAAAATAGGATGCTCATGTTAAAGATCTACAATGAGACACAGTTACCACCTATACAAATACTTGAATTATATAGGCTTTTTGCACATATTTGCATTTTTATTCCGAGCAGTACATTAACATAATTTTAATATGGAATTACTTACTGCATTGAAAATAAGGTGTTTTAAGACCACGTCTCTTTTCAAAGAGATACTAAGCCGATATTTTGGTAGAGGGCTACTTCTGTATCTTTACATTCTGGTGATATAATCCCATCACTGGTTTTATTTTAAAACATTTAACTAAGAATTAATACATTTAATCCTAGTTCAATTTCATCACCTAAAACACTACTTATAAATATTGTTTGTATTGGGACAAAACCCAGCTGAAGTATTTCGTATGACAGCAAAGTATTCAAAGAGGAATTCAGACACTCTTCCCAAGCCCAGGTAAATTGTAATTGGAGGCAACAACCTTTGTTGTTACCAACAGGTGAATCCAGAAATCCTGACATTTCATTTGAAAGAAGGTCTCAATAATAAACACCAAGCAAGTTCATGCCAAATAATATGAATATTATGAACTTAAAGCAAATTTTGGTGTGTGAATTTTCAAGAAAAGCTCAAAAATTGGTTGTATTTTTAAAAAAAAAGTCTTACATTCTGTCATAAAACTGAAGTAAGTTTAGCACCATAATGGAGTACTTTTAGTTCACACTTGACTAAATAATTTTAATCCACGCTGGAGTAAAATGAAACAGTGGTTGGATATTCAATAAATGAAATAATCCTTGATATTTTTGAAAGATTATCACACAATGATGCAGTAATGACTTCACAATGCACAAATATTGTCATTACTGCTTAATCTCCAAAGGATTTTACATTGGAAATTTAAATTATTAAGAAACATGGCTTAAATATTTATGACCATTTGTTAATAATTACTTCTCAAAGAACTGCAGAATTTTCCATACATCTTCTTTTGGTAAAAGAAGTTAGGTAACAGCCCCTTGTACTAGTTTTATAGGGAGATCCAGTTTGTGCCCTTCTTGATGATTCACAAATCCCCAAAGTAAATGATTAACAACTGCTCTGCCAAGAAGTGTTATTTGATAATTAATAAGGACTATAAACTATAAAATTCTATACCTCTTCTAACTCCAGACTGCTTAGCACTATTTACAGTGTTTGCACGCAGTAAATCTACTAACTGAATGTTGCATTTTGACTCTAAAATGAATGCACACTCAGGCCACTGGAATATAAAATGACCATTTACAAATTTTGGTGTGCAGAAATCTGTACAAATCTCACAAGAAATCTGAACACAAAGTGAGATGTCTTTGCTGGAAGACAGATACTCAAGAAATAAACTTAGAGGACTTGCTACAAACTGCAATGCTTTCAGTGATGAGAAATCCACACTTGGGGATTCTGGCTGATCAGGCATCTTCTTTAAACTTTAAGGAACCTTGCTGATTATAATAGAACTTAGGTATAACATCCTTCTGTATGGCTGAAACCAGAGAAGCACTGATTTTGGTTGACTTGTTTATCAGCACAATAACATTAACTAATTACATTGGCTAATTTGAAGCAGTAAATAACATCTTTGAAAAATTTTAATACAAGTTGCAGAAGCAAAGAAAGGACATGTAGTGAAGACAGGAGCAGGCAATTAGATGCAACACACTCATAAAAATGGGAAGACAGTAATAAAGCATCTGTTGGTCAATATGCTATGCAACATATTAATTCCAGATTTTGGTTGTTCTTTTAAGGTTGCTTTTAATAACATTTGTCTTGATAGCTGTCTCTGCTCTGGGAACTCTGCAGTGCTTTTGCAGATTATCACAAAATGTCAGATGAAGGTGGATGACACTATACAATTAATTTTGATAAAATTTCAGGAAGAATAACGAGTCAGGAAATAAAGACTAAATATCACACACCAGAAACAAACAAACAAACAAACAACCCCAAAAACCCCTTTGGATCTCCACTGAAGAGGGGCTTGTGTATTACTATGAAAGCATCTAAGGCCAGCAAACCTTGGCACCTTACAAAATAAGAAGTATGTTTATTTTGCCATTGAAGGGCAGACTTAAAGGCCAACAGCAAACTGAGAGATCACTAAACAGAGATAAATTAAGCAAGTCAATAACAGTTGCTGCTGCAGCCTAAAAAAAAATGAACCAAGTCCAGTCCAGTTTAAATCAAAGGTTCCATCTGTTGATCTCCAAGTGCTTCGCAAAAGACAGGCAAGTGCTGCATTCCTCATTTACAAGTCAGTAACAAGCACAAAAGTGTAATGTGAGCTGTCCAAAGCCAAAAGCCAGTCAACAGTGAGCTGGGATCCCACCTCAGCCTTTCATTGTAGCTCTGTCTGCCCTCCTCTATTTGAGGCTTGGTTTAGGAGGCTGCATCCATGGTTTTGGGGTATCAGCAAAATACTTGGTGTCATGAAGATGGGGTGGGAGTGGAAACCCAGAAAGCTGGGTGCTGAAAATCCTGTTATTATCTGGCTGAAAGAGGTGACAGATGTACAGTGTGTTAAAGGGTGACACTTTTTGAGCTGAATCCTGTCCAGTGCTTTTCTCTTCTCTTTCCTGAGCATTCGGTGACTGAAAGCACAGTCTGCAGGTGACTGTGAATGGTTCTGGGGCATGGGGCTCTTGCACAAGTCCTACTGCACTGAGGAGATGAAATAAATCTGATGGAGCTCTTCTCCAGTGAAGGGTGAGTGGCTGGGAAATCAGTAAAGATCTGGGCTAAGATGAGCCCAGCATCTCCCCTGAACATTATCTGGTTTTCACTAATGAGACTGTCTCACTGTAAAAAAGGATATAGTCAGAAATCTATAGGTTATTGCTTGTGTATAATCACTACAAAAATGAACTGATCATTTGAGCAGATACCTCTAGAATACTGAACTCAGAAAATATGCCATGCTACAAGTTGGTCATAGTGCAGTATAAAACAGAGATGGAAAAGCAGAGTGAAGAGTGAGGCATATTGCAAAAGAGCCACAACAAACCTGCCAAAATTACATATTTGAAACCAACTGGCTTAACTAAAATGCTATGACTTCACTGGGAATCATAAGAAAAAGGTTCAGGAGTTCCTTTTGTTGCCATTTTGCCTGAAAAAAAATGTCACTGCAGATCACTTATCAATTTAGAAAGGCTACCACTTGCTGCAACCTTAATTCTTTAAACAGCAAATCTCATTTTATTCTTAGGTGACCAAAAAGAACCTGCACTATTATTTCAATTAATAGTACACAAGTATCAAAAGGAACACCTAACTGATGTTGAAAATCAAATGGCAAGATTCTGAAATATAAAATCATTTAAAAAACTAATCCCTTATCCAGTATAAAATTATAGGCTGTCATCAGGAGCAGGCTGGCAAAGCTGGGTCCAGATGGGAAACTGGCTGGGCAATAAGAAGAGGTAGGGTGGAAATGATGGGTAGGCTGGAAACGATGAGAACCTAAGGAAAGACATGACTGCTCCCTCTGCTGGCAAGGTCCTCCCCTGCTTTAATTTTTAACTAATGAGTAGGCATTTCTTTAATTATTTAGGATCTAGCCAATAAATAATGCAGAATGCTCCTTCCTCAGTCTGTTGCTGCGTGTTTGCACATTTTTGAACTTATGGTGCCCTATTTCACTAGAATAATTTGCCATAGAATTAAGGCTCAGATGGGTGTCTAATGGAGAGCTACTGGCTTTATATTTCAATTCTTCGTACAATGAAAAGCAAGATTAAGCTATTTAACCTTCAAAATATTGTATTTTACAATGTATGCTCATTTCATATTTAATTTACACATTTCATAATATTACGACAAAATGCTTGTCATATCTTACTCTAACAAGGACCCCTTTATGTAGCAGTAAGATACTGTAAAATTAAACATTCTGCAATACACACTAAATGACACATCATACCAAAAATGTATCCTTCTTCCATGAGTAAAATTCATGACCAATGAATTCAGTGACAATGTCTGTATTAAAACTTAATTAAAAGATGAAGATAAGCCATTCATTACTTGATTTGTGATATAAATTAATAGCTGCAGGAAGAACATTTAGAAAAAATCTGTTCTAAGATTTTGGCCTACAACCAGAAGCTCCCAGAACAGGAGGGATCAGCTTTTTTTGCCCACTGTTCTCATCTGAATCCTGGCTGAAAAGCTACTCCAGCTCCCAGCTTTCCAGAAGGCTCCATCCCAGGAATCCTCGCCTGCCATTTGGTTTGCTGATTTTAATCTCACAGGACTTTCTTACAGTGGCTCCACTATGCTGAACTGGCACTTGCTCCTAGAAGTGAGTTATTATTAAACTTGTAGGTCAATTGTGGCACTAACAACTCTTTGGAAGCTTTCAGCCACAGTGTACAATTTGCTGGTCTAATTAAATATTAATTCTAAGTGTTACATTCGGTGGCTAAGAGCTTTTATTTTCCATCATCAGTCTGGAAGAGAAAGAGGTTACAAGGCTAATTTAATCTTTTTTTTTTTTTTCCCTAGCATTAAAGCTTAACTACACAGGCACAAAAACATCATTAAAGATGCAGTATTCCTTTTTATTATGATTATATTCTAATTAATAGAGAATGTCTAAACAAAAAGAAGTAGAATTGGATTCTGAAATTTCAGGATTTTTAAACAACACCAAAAGTTCCCATCAAAATGTTTCTAAGCACACATTGTGGAGAAGTTCAATATTCAGCTCTGTGAAAATAACTTAAGATGGAAAATACATATGAAAGGATTTAAATGTAAAATGGTTTTACACAAAATTATTGTTCTTTGTTCTGATTCTGAAACAGAACAGATAAACACTATATTTAAAGCTAGAGTCACTGGGCTTTATTTTTTTTTTTCTTCAAGAACCTGAACTTCTACATAAGCAAAAAAAACCAAACAAAAAAACCACCCAGAAAACCAAAAACCAACAACAACAACAAATAAAAAACAAACAAACAAACAAAAACCCCACAAAAATAAAACTGCTTTGGAAAAAAATATGCTACCTTCCATTTTCTAAAAGAATTACTTGCTTAAAGTAATAATTACTTTGCCCTGTATTATTTAAAGTCACTCTTCTAATCTTTACTTAGCAGTGTCCAAATGGGTTCAATACATGAGCCTCCTCCCTTCTGCTTCCATAACAGTTGTGTCCATGTCTGGACACTGGGCATTATATTAACTACTTAGTCCAGTAGCCAAAAGATTCCATATGCTTGAACAGATGACTATCTCCATACTGTGATGGGATATTTAACTGTTTAGGTCTAATGCTGTAGTTCAAATTTTGGTCCTAAATCTTACCTGATTTTCATGGGCGTATTTTCAGTTTAAATACATAAAATGTAAAATAAAATTGCCACGTTGCATGTACTTGTGCACTTCTCCAGTTTAACATATGCATCTTGGGAAAGAGATTTTTTTTTGTTAAAGAGAGATGGTGAGGATGTGTATATAATGTCCTTCTAAAAACTAAAATTTATTAAAATGACAAGGCTGTTTTAGGCATGCCACTTTAACCTACAGTGTTTCTGTTCATCATAATATAGTTAATTTGGTTAACAGATAACTAATATGTGAAGACAAAAACATGCTTCAGATGTATATTGTATTCATTTTTCACATGGGTAGTTGTTACCAAATTGGAAGTGGTACTGCTAGAACATAGCCTGTTGGCAACCAAAATCTGATTCTATGAAACCACAAAATACTTTTATTTCTTCTACAGCTTGATTAGCAAATACATCAGCAATAAGAGAAATGAAAAAAAAAAACCTGTTTCCCAAATTAAATTTTGAATAGGATATTTCCCCGAGCTTCCCACTCAGTCAGAATTTTAAAGATGCTTTTATGAATGTCTAAAAACCAAAACACTCATATCCTAAAACTATGTGGATAACCCAAAATACCTGTCATAAACTTATGACTCTTGATATTTATTTGTGCAGTTGTTAAAATCCATGCCTCACATACAACAAAAAGCAACATGCAACATTGAAAAGCAAGCAAGAAAAACCCAGTACAGAAAAATATTATGACCATTTCATCTTCATGATTTCTATTTTGCAGAGAAGTTTGAAAGCTTCCTTAATCATGATAGAGAAACCACATGATGTTGGATCTCAACACAAATCTTTGTGCAGCTATCTCATCAAATACTTTTGGAGGTTATTCTGCACTTTACACCAGTGAACTCTCTGAAGTTAGAGCTCTAAGTACACAATCACTCTTAGTACTTGTCATAGGAATAAAGATTTCAAACTGGAAGAAACTCACCATCTATAGGAGTTCACATCCTAAAATCCTATATTAGCAATTGATTCTAAAGCACTCCACTGCTTGACTTTGAGTTTAGCTGCTAAATCACTGAGTGTGAACACAAAAGGCTTTGGATGTGAAAAGGTTTGTTTCTAAATTTTTCTACACTGAAAGGTACAGTAACTTATGCACTTTGGTGAATTCAAAACATCAAAACATTAATATTGTAGGAAATTAATTTTTGAACATACTGCAGGAAATAATGAAAATACCTTGCTAAACAGAACTTCAGACTCTGAGGACAGGTTCTGTAAGAAGACTTATTCATAGTGACTCTTCATTAGTCAATTAATTTCCCTTGGTACGTGCTGACTAATATGGTTGTTAGTCCTTACCAGTAATACCAGCTTTGAGTTCCAAATAAAGGATGGCTTTAACAAGTGCTACGTGTTCCCCATTGAATATAATAATCTACTCCAAAAAAATCTATTACCACTTAAGTGATACAAAATTGGGAAGAACAGGAATAGAATTAAAAAACATTATTTAGCATTTTGAGGGAAACATGTTCTTGGCTTTACCAATGATTTCTCATAATTAAATAAAAAATACAATGGGAAAATATTTTAAATTCTAATTTAGGACTTTTCTATTATAGACCAGTGACGTTAAAGTCCTTTCAGTCACGCAATTGCACAATAATTCTTTTTCTAAATTTAGGTACTTAAATGCATTAATTATCAAAATGCAGAAGAATTACCCTTACTTACTTTTATAATATTCCCTAACTTGGAAATTGTAACATCAAATGAAATTCCTCTTCAACCTGCCCCCCTTGATCAATGCTAGATTTTAAAAATGGAAGTAATTTTCCCTTTTCAAATGTACCATATGATTTCTTAGGCACAATGCATTTTGAAGAAGCAGTAGGAAGACTAGCAAAATAACCTTCCATCAACTATTTTAATCACACTTGTAAGTATCTCAATATTTATTACCTGACAGACAGTGTAAGATAAGAGTATGTTCAATCGGTAGAAAATATCAATCAAGTAAAACTTGTCACACATCACCTGAATAAAATTCATAATTGGATAAGTTTCTTGTGTCATTTTCTTGAAACCCTCTTCCAGGATAGTGCATTCCCATTTTTGTGGTTGAGAAAAGAGAATTTTCTTTTTTTTTCATGCATTGTTTGCCCTGGAAGTTTCATCAATAAACCCCCAAAAATCTGTGTACTCTAGTGGACTACAATTTCTTCCAATTATTCTGGAAAAACTCCACACACAAACAGACTTTTTTTTGCAAACTTGTGTCTTTTACCAAAATACAGCCTTACAAAACATCATGAACTGTCCCATCAGGCTGGATTAACAAGCATTATCTTTGGATAAATGCAATTCCAAGTTATTAAATCTAAGACAATGAATTGCTGGAATAATGAAAGTGCCACATTGGTGCATATGTATCACAGAGGGAAAAACATCAAGAACAAAATCACTGTTTAATGTTCTGTAATCACTGAAGAGTCAAACTAAACATGAGAATGTAGGGAAAGTGAACGAACAATAATGGCATTACTGCATTTTGCTATGTAATAAGGTAAAGTGACTGTTTAGAAACAGATTAAGGAGGCACCATGAGAAAAATTACAAACCAGAATACAGAAAATATGAAATAGGAAGGATCATTTTAATGTCTCACCAGCCAGAAAAAAAAAGGGAAAATACATGAAAAGTAAAGCCAAAATTAAACTTTCTGAAAAAGAAAGAGACCAGGTAGATTTAATTTGTGAACTCTCTGTCACAGTACAATATGCAAAGTATTTGGCAAAATACATAAAAGAAAACAATTTAAAAAATATACATACAGACATGTATATGTGCATTATTCATATACTTCACATAAAAACCAGAACTAGTCTGAGTTGAAAAGACCTTGTCCCTGTCAAAAATCAGTACTGTCAATTATTTTATTTCTTCTTCACTGGAGTAACTAGTACTGGAGACTGACAGAGAAAAGATAAGTTATGTTGCTGCCAAAAACCTACTTTTTCATGACAAAGCAGGTAAAGATGAAACTATTTTTTTGTGTAAGTCATCGAGACAAAACTTTGATTAAATGTGCCTTTGAACTTACATGTCCTTCATGGAAATTGCACATGTGGGGAATTTACTTGGAGACCACTCAATTAATTTAGTTAGGGGCCAAACTACAAACTGGAAAGGACAGGAACAGTAGATCAGGGAAAAAATGAGGAATTTACTACATCTTCAGAAAAACAGCGTGAATTCTCTGTTCTCTATGCCTTCAGTGCACTGACTTGAAGGTTTAACAGATAAAACATACGCCAGAACTGACTGATCAAATTAAACAGTATACACTTGGAAAAAAAAACCAACCAATCCCTCTCTCTCACTCTGCTGGAAAGGAGAGATATTTCCTTTACTTTTTGACTGCAGCAAGAGCCCTGAGCAACAGAATGGAGAGGAGCTGTGCAGTGAGAATGTGAGCAGCTGCTGTTATTATAAGGCAGGTCCGTCTGCGGCGCGAGCGGCGCGAGCACATGTTCGCCCGCGCTCTCATCTCGCCAGCCTCACCAATTAAGCAGTGCCAGGGAGGCTGGACACATGCTCCCAGGGGCTCTTTAACAGCCTTCTTGGAGAGGGCAACAACTGCACAGCAGGGCTCTGGGAACTCGGTAATGTGGGCTAGGAGGAACCCTCAGCAGCTTTGCTCCTCCTAATGACAGCTCTCTCCACAGTGCGGTGCTTAAAGAAGGGCACACTGAAGTTTCACAATTAAAAAAAAAAAAAATTAATGCCTTTGTTTGTTTGAAACAGCTAAGCAAAGATTCTGTACATAATGTTACTTTTTTAAAAATTTGGAATATTCTAGCACTTACTGTTAAAATTAAAAACTCAGTTATTTAAAAAATGAAGTATAATTTCAATCCTAACTCCCTGGAATTTATAAACACAAATCAATAATCAACTTCTCAAGCAAGTTTTAAACAAACTTCAGTTTCTTTCTCAGAGACACTTCTGTACTTCTCTAAAATACAAATACACTTTTTATTGGCATGATATATAAAGAGGAACTACAAAGGAAAGAGTTGTATGTCCCAATTATGGACAGGCAATTCCAGGGTGTAAGAAGGAGGATGATAGTTTTACATTCACAAATTCTATTTCTTGCATTAAATTTAACTGTCCCTCTTTGTGAAGGCAGACTGCCACCTAATATTTAAAAATAATAAATACTTAGATGGTGGTATGTACTGCAAGAGAAATATTCACACACTTTCGACTACACTGGTAAAATTAGAAAATTGATCTTCCTTATTTTCAAAGGAGCAATTGTATTGGTATCTAAAAAACATTTACAGGTATTCAAAGACCTTTAACAAAATCCAATACATGTGAGTCATGTACCTACCTAAGCCAGGATTTAATCTATTGATGAACTCCCCTACTATGAAAATATTTGGCGTAATATGAGGTTTTATCCAGTACTTTTTTACTATCATCAAATCAAATATCTAAAGTGATGGGTTCTTTGTTCATTGTGAATAATAATTTTGCTTTCGTTAAGTTACAGTACCACTCACAGAATGAAAGACTATCTGCATTTTTCCTTTGGCTAAAGAAGTTTATTTTCAGAAGACATATTTAGATCTCTGTATACTGTCAGGAACAATGCTGTTAATTGCTTCTGATTTTGCAGTTGGGAAGATGACTGATGCCATAACTGGTTTTCTCCTAGTCCCAGTACAAAGGGATATTAGACTTATACAGCAAACCTGTACCTTTCATTTCCTGGCTTTAAAAACAAGATCAGACACCATCATAATGAACATTTGAGACAAAAACAGTGGACTGAAATCCTTGTATTGATACTCCAAAAAGCATTTTGAAAGCACTGGGAAAGTGAATACAGATGTTGTAAAAACAGTTGAAAAAGAGATTACTGTAGGCATTTTCTTTGCTTTTCTACAGTTTCTGAAATTTTGACAGTTTTTCAAGAGAATTTGACAGAAATTTCAAGAGAAATAAAACCCACATTTGGCATAACTGTTTCTAAAATAATTTTATACTTAGGTCTTTGTAGGTTTTCCAGCATGACTCTCCCACGAAAGTATAAAGCATAAGATATAGTCATGTTTTAAGTTCACACTTTGAACAAAAAGACTTTTAAAAATGTCCAGAATTGCATTTGTTTTCTTACCATAAGCTTTAAACTTTTGCTAAATTCTGAAATCCAGCAAAAGCACTCCTACCTGTATAAGGTGAGCAGGCACTGTGATGATGCAGGCTGACAACGATTTCCTGAGCAGGCCACGGAGAACATACAGAAACTTTGTCAGGCTGTGAGGATCTTCAGGAGTATCACTGCAACAAACATCATCACCCCACAACAGAGAACCCAGGCTCTGAATTCCTATCCTCAAAACATTCCTTGTTTTCTTCTGTTGGGGAAAAAAAAAATTGTTATTTTTTTTAAACGCTAGGAGGAATACAATTTCTAGAATGCATATCCATAATAATCCATAATAATTGTGTATTTTATGTAATCATAGTAATATCAGTTGATCTTATAAAAATTGCAAATGGAATGGTATTTTTTTCACTACTTAGAGATCATGGGTAAGCAAGTACAAATGTAATGGACACAGGGAAATACTGAGAAGTACTAATTTGTATTTTTTAACCAGCTAAATATAAGTATATTCTGACATAAAAGCCAGTAACAGTAGGACAGTTAATGTCGCTTCTCTGCTCCATGACTGTCTTAAAAAACATTTAGAAGAGTATTTTCTCTAAGACAGTTTGCTGGAAGTGCCTGGGAGTAATCAGACACAACTTCTCCCGCTATTTTCACCTTTCCACTGCATCACTTTCATAACCTGACTATTCTGACTGTTTGCTTCAGTTCCACTTTTTTTACTCCTTCTGAGTGAACAAGGTCAGCACCTTAGCACACCAACACACGGGCCTGTCACTGTCCTACAAGTCTCCAAGAATCATTTATGTTACTTTCAGCTCCTTCCCACTAATAAAGGGAGTTGTAGCCACAGCTGTGGAAACACAGAGTCTGATGGGGACGTGAGCAGATTGTCTCTTAAGGACCACACCTTGACAGGAGAGTTTCTGGTCTGCTTTAGAGGCAGTGGCTAAGATAAAACTCCTTTTCTGAAGGGACAGATTATGAAGTCAAAATTGTGGTTTGTTTATGCAAGGTAAAACGTTATCTCTCATGATGACAACTCTCCTTTCTGCTTATTTGATGTGACCTTTCCTGGTGATCTCTGGAAAGGATTTTAGATATATTTACTATCAATAGCTGAGAGAGAGACAAAAAACGCCCTTGTTGAAAGACTTCCTGCATAAAGGTCATCAAAGAAACAATTCTAAAGTTCAGGCTTCATACTTAAAGACCTGCTTTATTTACACACAAACACATACACATATATATATAAATACTAGCTTTGATAAGTAAAAACTTGCAGGTACTTTTCACTCCAGAAAAGTGTTTTGATAAACCGTAGATATCAATTTCCAACAGCTGGAATAAACAGCAACTACCAAACTCAAAATATTGCAGAGCTGCTCTGGAAATCCAGAGGAAAGGTTTTGACAAGACAAGAGGCTCCTCTCCCAAATGCTTCCTTATCCATAAGGGGTAGACAGAGCCTGGGCTGTGAGACACAGTTAGTCCCACATGGCTTTGCATTTGTTCACTCGTGTGTCTTACACAGAGAGCTGATCTGCCAATTCTCTTCCAGTCTCTAGGGAATCAATCCATGTTTCAACTCTGGAAGATTCTTTAGGCTTGGGCTCTGCAGGCTTTAGTTACAAAAAGTGAACTTTTTACTCTACTGTATGAAGATCAAGACAACAGTACAGGATAATACAACACAACCTGACTTGTCTGTACGGTATCCTCTCAGATCAGATGTCCAAAAGAACATTTGTTGTTCTTTTTGATATTCAAGAAGAATAGCAAAAAGAGAAGTTTTAGTCTAATATTCTTTAATTACTTTTGATCAGAGCAGATTCAGGCAATTCTTTATGTGCACTTAAACAACAGGAAAAAAACTAGGCATTTAAGAAACCTGTTTTATTCAGCTATCATGGATGTTAACCAGTCAGAGAAAGCATTATGGTATTTCAAAATTTCAACACAAACATACATAAAACTTACAGACACTTTTTAAATGAGAAAAATATTTTTTCTTATGTGGAACATCCATAAGAACAACATACAGAAGACAAAACTGTTCTCTTACTGGAGAGAGGATGACAGATACTTATTTCACAACATCAAATCATAAGAGAAATAAAAGATAAAGCTATTCAAACATCAGATAATATCAGATGTATTTATTTGGCCAGTAATAGAACTTCTACCAGCATTAAGTCTGTCAGGCCTACACAGCCCTGACAGTTTATTCCAAAACTGAAATCTAAGAAAAGTGTAATTCTAATATTCTCCCACAACCAGCCTGCTGTAAAGAGTAGGATAACATTTTTTTATATACACCACTAGATCGTTTATATTCGCATTAGTCTGGAATTTGGATTTATTTTCTAATTTTTTATTTTATTTTTTTTCATGTAATCTTTGTAATAGTGTTTGATTTGGCAGCAGAAATTCTGATTATGAAGAATTCAGAAAACCCAACTCCAAGCCAACAAAAAAACCCCCCAAACAAACAAACAAACAAAAAACCCCAAACAACCCAACAGTTACCCTGGAAGCCTCTGAAGTATACAAAAGAAATGTTAAGGAAATAGTTGCCTATTAAAGCTCTGATGTCAAACATGAAACCCCCGAGATACTCTGAAACAAAGAGATACTATTCTATATAACTTAACGTCATGATCACTTTATGCAGGATTTCCACTTAATGATCAGCAGCAAAGAGTTACTGGGAAGCTTTAGAAAGGATGTAAATCCAATGCTTAGATTTGGGGCTTACAGGTAATTCAAACTCTGATTTTCCAATCAGACCTTGGCAAAGGTGTTCCAGCCAGTGAGAACAAGTAAGTTATTGTTTTGGTCAACTTTGACTAAACCTTTTTGTAGCCTCCTAATTCAAACAGGAATTATTGTCCTAATGTCCACAAAGCCAAGCAGGACAGTAAAAACAAAAATGAACCAATGATGGCCACCTGCAGATGGTTCTATAAAACTAATGTTAACTAACTGTACTAGGTCCTAGAGGTGCCTGACCTTTTATCAAAGGCCTACTAAACCTCTAATGGTAGTTTTCACTAATCTTTCTATCGTGTCAAACCATCTCTCAGCTGAGGTGAGTCACATTCTGCTCAGTTTTCTCCACACTCCAAATCAAGGAGTAAATCTAAGTATCATTAGCATGTTGATGTGAAAGTAGCCAAAAATATGTGAAAGTTTTATCAGTCAGTAAAGGATTACCAGTCAGGTAAGGATTATTTGGGGGTGGGTGGCATACAAGCACAAGCTTCTCAGAAGATTTATGATTATATATAGCAACTATATACAGGTCCAGAATACAGGCTGCTCCTTACTTTACAATCTTCACACTTACCCATTTAAACAGCACTTCTGAGGGCTCAGTAAACAGAAGAGGATATGAAATAGCAGAGAATTGCTCAGAGATTTGGCAAATAAAAGATCCAAGATGTGTTCTGGGCCACTGCTACATTCAAGTCTGGACATATTTTTAAGAAGTGTGTATTATACAAGGCTTCTAAATGTACAAAATTTAAGTGTACAAAGAAAGATGATGCAAGGGGAAAAGTGGAATATTAAAAGAAAGTAATAGGAACCACTCCAGGAAATCATATGCCTTACCTGCCTTGAAACAGAAAGAACTACACAGTGCTAATGGCTTTCTAGATCAATAAACTGGCCTGAAAAAGGAGTTTTCTAACTTTTAAAGCTTCACCTTAGAAACTTATAGGTATTATTTGGCAAATCTATACTGTTACAGCCATCTCAGTTGAAGTTCTGGTTTTGTTTTATTGACACTAGTAAGACATTTTGAAACGATTGACAGAAATAGAGAAAATGATTGGTGATGTTTAATTTTTCCCTACTTGTAAGCAAAAGACCACCCAAATGCTGCCTTTGAGAAACCTTCATTTTCTTTTATATGTATGTATGTATGTACAAAAAAAAAAAAGCAGTGAGAGGCTGATGTCTTGGGCAGGAGGCTGTTGGCTGGCTGGAGGCTGGCAGGGTGTTTGTGTCACCCAGGGCTCTGAGGCAGGAGGAGCATCCCCGTGCTGCACAGGAGGATGACACACATCCCTGTTGCCATGGTTACCGTGGGGAGAGGGGCCTGGCAGGGACCAATGGCCTTCTCCAGACTGGCACTGCCACCGAAGGGAAGGCAAAACCCTCCCAGACATCTCGGCAGAGACAGCGCTGAGCACAAGCACCGACATTTACACACAAGTGCTTGGTGCAGGGAATGTTCCTAAGCCACACTGGCAGACAGGAAAACATCCTTTCCAGCATCATCTCCCCTGCAAAAATGATTCCTAAGATATTGGACTGGTACACAGTCTTGTATGAAATCATTTCAGGCTCTCCAGTGTCTATGCTAACTGATTTCTGCTGCAGTAACATTTCTGTTGTACAGCAATAATTACCTTTCAATTACACATCAATATATACAATTTATTATATTATTTCCATCAGCTCCAAAGAACTGCCATGTCACTGAATATGACAAAGACTAACTGATAGGACACTGCTCAAATTAGAAAAGGACTTTCAGCCTATGCTGTTACAATAAAATGTTTTTGACTACCCATATTATGTTTTATGAAGAGTAAAGAAATTTTTGGAACGCTGATAAGCTGATAAGCCAAATCTCTGAGCAATTCTCTGCTATTTCATATCCTCTTCTGTTTACTGAGCCCTCAGAAGTGCTGTTTAAATGGGTAAGTGTGAAGATTGTAAAGTAAGGAGCAGCCTGTATTCTGGACCTGTATATAGTTGCTATATATAATCATAAATCTTCTGAGAAGCTTGTGCTTGTATGCCACCCACCCCCAAATAATCCTTACCTGACTGGTAATCCTTTACTGACTGATAAATTGAAATAGCATTCTTATTTCTTTACTTTTCTTTCAATGCTCACCATAGAAAGATACCACCATTTAATTAATTAAAAAATTCACACCAGTTAAAACAACAATAAAAAAATCTGAAAGTTTAAGTGTAAATGTTTAACCTCAAGACTCTTGAACAGGTTATGCTACAGAAATGATTGGAAAAACAAATATTGTAGGTGAAAATGTGTTTTACTTATTTACATTATATTTGGCCATCCATTTATTAGCTAACTGCACAGAAAAGGCATTTTACTAATGTTGAATTACATTTCTTTCTCACATGGTCCTGCATATCTGTAACAGGTAAAAACTCAAAAAACCCCATTTAAAACGTGAACATCTCTATTTATTTTGCTTGTTTACTTTAGCAATATTTAGAAACAATTTGTTCCTTAATAATTTGTCCAAGACCTTGTGCAACCTTTGAAAAGCAAGAGAACAGGAGTTACAGGATTAAAGAGGAGTGTGAGGGTCTTCTTCAGTACCTGGGGATCAGAGCCATCAAAGCCTTCCTGGGAGATGATCCTCTGAATGGACTGAAGCAGCCTTGCATAGCCACTGTTCATATTCCTGTTGGTAAAAGAAATATTTTAGTCACACATTTTAAGACTCTCCTATATGTCTCTAGCAGCTGTATAAAAATAAATATGAGCAGATGCAGCTTTCAGTGCAAGTGTCACATAGAAAAGAGTTGTCAGAGAGGAAAAAAACACCCCAAACTCTTTGAATAAAGTTGAGATTATAAGCAGTTGTGATCGCCTCATATCAACTAGTTCAGTGCTCAGACATTCAGTGAAAGCTAAAATCTCTAGGGATTAAGATAACTTAATTATGTCAAGCTCACTTACATCTAGAAGATTATTGATTTAATGTATCAACTTAAAGTTGAAACCATTACATCCCAGTACTAATCTTCTGTAGCTGACAAGGATCTACCCAGTTGTTATTCCAAGTATACCTAATCAATTCCATGATGAACAGTTGACTTTCTATGAAAATTTTCATACATTTTCACTGCTTTATTTGCATGACAGCAAAATTGTGAGGCAGCATTTATTCTATGTATTGTTTAGAAAATATAACATTCAGAAAAACAAACAAAAGCAAACCAATGGCTAAAAGTGGATTTAAGCAGGCTTAAAAAGAAAGTTCAGCAAATCATCTTGTCAGACTTAGAAGCTCTTTACTTTCAAAGGGCATTTCAGGTGCTCACTTTTAAAAGAGACATTGTTTTCTTAAATCCCATGGACCACACTGGGTTGGGTGTCTGGGCCTGATGCAGGTTTCTCACTGCAGCTTAAACCCTTCTATCTTTTCTGGCTCCAACATTTTCTTCCAGTCTCACTAACTACCATCAAGGGTTGAGGATTCAAACTTCCTGCTGTATTTCTTGGGGAAATACGACAGGTTATTTTGCAGATTTTGCCTCTAAAATTATTCTCATTTGCTCCATAATTTATGTATGTCTGGTTTGGTAACAGCTCAGGTTGGAAGGAACCTTGAGAGACCACCTGGCCCCAGATATTAATCAAGCTATTCACATTACTTTGCTAAGAACTTAGACTGTTATCCAAATGCATTTTACTGATGAATAAACCCAAGTAAACTTGCTTTTATCCCTTGGCACAGGAAAGAATTCAACTTTTCTGAGTAGCATGTAAAAATTGCAATGATCTGTCTTTTGTGCCATTTCTTCAACCCAAAAATCTAGGTTTCTTTTAAGAAAACAGTATCCACACAACCCCAACCCTCAAATATACTTGAGTTACAAAAATCTACAATGAAAAAAGTCATGTGGTCCTAATAAATTTGAGTTTTGAAATAATCAGTGTCAAAAAACATTAAGAGATGACCTTTCTCTGATATGAACACAAAGGAGAGCTTCCAAATACACTCTATTTATTTTTGTTTCAGATTTAGTACCCTAGAAGCCTACTGATTAAACTGCTGTACTTTAATAATTTAATACCCTTTATGAAATTCAGAGCTGAAAATTAACTGGCATTATATAATCTCAACATGATATTTCATGGGTAAAGTCTGCCTTGCTATACAAAAAAAGAGCACTTCAAACAAGGAAGTTCAGCTTCTGAAGTCCATCACTTTCCCAATGTTTAGTTGCAAAAGGAATTGCTATTAAATCTTCTACCTACACTGTCTGGCAGCTGTCAGTTTACAGGATGAACTTTAACTCCCCACAGTAGTCCAGATTCTCTCTTTGTTTTGGCATTATCACAATAGGGTGGTGTTTTTTTTTTTTTTTTTTTTTTTTCCCAGAGAATATACCACAATCAAAATATTTGCTGATTTCTGATTCACTACTAACTGGCTTTTAAAAGTTAGTGGATAAAAGAATAAAATAACCAAAGCACTAGCAGGATTAAAGGGTCCCAAAATTAAAACAAAGAAATAAAATAGATCTTCAATTTTACTTTAGTTATCAAAATTGAAGGCGAATACCCAAACGAACACAGTTACGCCGGAATGGAATCCATCCAGGATGGGCCGCTACATCCTCTCCAAGATCATATCGTAAATATTTAATGGGCTTTATAATAATTTGACCACCGAAGTTTTATGGAAAGTAATATGTTGAAAGTTTAAACTCCGTGTTCATTTATTACTTTTAGGTACTGCAGAAGATTTTCGAGGGGATGAAACTAAAGGACCTCAAGGTGTTCCGCCAGGTTTGCTCGACTTGGCGCAATTGTTCCGATACTCCCATGGGCGGATTGGTTCAGGTGACGATTGTTGACAAGGATTCGAGTCAGAGGCAGCTATCAGACTTCCTGGAGCTTGTGAAAGTGGAGGGAGAGGATGGCGA
>JBBMKD010000216.1:1876504-1895943 GCA_037834095.1 Argya squamiceps | reverse complement strand
AAGAAATAAAATGGATCTTCAATTAATCTACCAGAAAGAGGTTTGCAGAAAAAAAAAAAAAAAAAAAAAAAAAATTTAATGTGTGTAGATTTTTTAAAAATGTCAAAACAGGTACTCTTCTATTTCTTTCTAAAATATTCATGGTTTCCTTGAATTTGACCCATCTTATGTAGATAAGAACATGAAAAATATTGTAGAAACACTATTGATAAAAGCAAGTTGCATTACCCCTCTGGCAATGTTTGCCACAATATTTAGGGAAGGAAGTAAGATATTTCTTATTTCCCAATTTCTAGTCTTTTTTTGGTTTTGTTACTAAACACGATTTGATTTTGATAATGAGTTTAAACAATTCCTTCTTTACTCTTTTTTTGTTTAGCACTTTAGTAATGGATAAAGCAGGAGCTGGCAAGAAGGTATCCTGGTTACAACAAAGGCTCTGACTTCTCTGCTGATAGTTTCCAAGCAGTTAACAAAGGTTAGGTTGTCAAGGGTATGACAAATAGCCTTGTTATGGAAAAGGAGACTCCATTAGGCAAGAGAGTCAAAACTTTTTTATCTAAATTTATTGGTAAATCTAGACTCTAGATAAATTTATTCTTTTTCAAAAGCACATACTTTTTTAAGGTAAGATTTACAAGCATTGCTGAAAAACTGCAACTTCATTATTTAGGTTCCTTTGATTATCCAACCTTCTTGTTTGGTAACTGCCCTGAAGAATGAGACTGGAAGCAGAGATAGGAAATAAGTGTTGCCTGCAATGCACAGAGTCACCAGGGAGGATATTCCTGCCTTCCTGCAAGGTACCAGCTCCAGCAGCTGGAGGACACCAGAATATCCTGGCAACAACCACTGGAGAACATTTGCTCTCAGCCACACACCCCTGTAAACCTGGCCTCAGCATCAGCACCAGGACAGAGAAGGTTTCTGCCTTCTTTTGCCACCAAACACCCACTTTTTTTTTACTACTTCCTTTTGGAGGACTGGCTTCACAATCTGTCTCCAATTAATTTTTATTAAGCTGCCTGAAAATCCCAAGTTTTGTCTCTTTACCGTGTCAGTGGGAAAGAAAAGAGGGTGTGGGGGGAGGAGAAGTGTTCTGAAGGTTTTACTCTGATTCTTGTTATTCTTTTAGTTCTGTTAATAAAGTTTTCTCTATACACTTTAAGGTTTCGAGCCTGCTTTGCTCTCCTCCTAAATCTTATCTTGCAACAGAAAAATGAGTAAATAATTCTACTAGGTGCCCTGGCATTTGGCCAGCACTAAAAACCACCACATAAATTGGTGCATTGGACAAGAAATCTCAGCTTGGCAAACCAAAACCATGGGGAAATGAACTTCTGTCCTTCCTAAATGATTATCCAAAGGGAACCCTGTAGTCTAATTCAGCCATCAGGTCCCAGAAGTGCAGCAAGGAGAGCAAACATTACACCAAATATTATACCTACAGTGTCTGGCAGGTGCCAGTTTACAGGGTAGTATTTTGCCCCTCCCTCGATCAAAAAACAGACACACACAAGTGAAAACACAGAAAAGAAAAGGAGGACTGGTCAAAACTTTAAGGTGAACCAGTGCTGCTGGTGACCTCCAAAACCAATTTTTAATTGCAAAGTAAAATCTAATTTTTTAGATTTTAATGTTTAATCTAATCAGTCAAAAATCTGTTTAATCTAATCAGTCAAAAAATCACCTTTCTGTCCTAACCCATACAGAAACCAAATGCCTGTGTGCATAGCCAGAGAGGAACATACGTATAAATATACATGATTTCTCAAAAGGGCCAAGAGTTTCTGGCCCACGTGAAATCCCTGTATCTCTGATCCTGCAAGAGAAGCTCTGTAATTTCCTCAAAAAAGACAATAGCTACAATTACAGAGACAGTCCACTCACTGAAGAACAGGTGAAATAAAATGGTACTGGAGACTTAAAAGCATGAGGATCATCTGGTCCTTTTTATAAATACACGTTTTTTTCATGTCATAAAACATTATGACAAAGGATCTTTCTCATTAGAAGATGCAGCATTGTTTTCCCAAGGATTGTAAAATATATGTTCAGTATACCCATGTTCCTGACAGGTGAGTGTAAGCTGTATAAGATAATGCAATGCATTACTTTTCTTGTATATTTTCTGCTATAAATGCATAATCTGTTGTTACATCCTGGGGTGGTGAAATGAAAACAAAGCAAAGAATTGCTCTTCTTGCTCCCCACCTCTCCCCAGAGGAAAGGGGGATGGGAAAAGAGATGTTCCAAATTTCAAGGAGAGAAAGTGAAATTAAAGGTCCTCCAAAACCAAAAAGCAAAAGGCAAAGTAAGGCTGGTCAACAAGGTGAATGCTAGGTGCATCTAAACAAGTTATGGATTAAGCACATTCTTTGAGGAACATTAATTACATACAAAAGCAGCAGGTCTCTATCAGGAAAAGAGAAGTAAAGCCCACCCAAACAGGACACCACTTAGGGAACACCTTGCTCACATCGATACGTTTGATAATTTAATCAAAAACTGCAATTAAAAAAAAAACCAAAACAAAAAACCCCTGAGCTTCTAAAATCTTTCTTTAGAAGGATGAGGTTGTGACTGCTCATGACCTTCATGTGGGATGTGTGCACTGGGTTATGTGCACTTCCCATGATGAGTACCTGAGAGAAGGTGCCTCTTCAATGGCTGTAGTTACAGGACTAGAACAATTTATTTCAGCCTGAGCTCAAACCACGCCATGCTTTGTAACATTATAAATATTTAAAATGGAACATGCAAGATAAAATAACGTGGAAACATTTTGAGAAGATGGAAAAGCTCTTTTTTTTCAGCTAACTCCTAGTTTTTGCAACTTTTGGTACTATAAAAAAGCATCATGTCTCAACAATATCATTCACTTATGGAAAACTGTATACTAAACAAAACTATTGGCTTCCACTTCCTCCTCAACCTCAGTATTAGTGAAAAAAGCAAAACATTCTTGTATTTAAAAAACCCCACAACACACCACTGCTTTTGGTCTGCACTCCTACATTTTAAGAGAAAATTTCATTGAGAAACATCCTTACTGATATGTATCTTGTAAAGCATACCCTTTAGAAAGTCATTAAATCTCTGCAAACATCTCATGGTAGAGAGCCTATTAATGTAAATTATTTCAATAATGAACTATCCCCTTTTTAAAAAATGCTTCCTTATTTTTGAAGGATTTGTCAGCTACCACTGTTAATTTTCTCTCAATCTTCTTTTGATAAATTAAATTAAATTAAAAGAAAGAAAAAATTGAAAGAAAAAAACCCGAAACCTAGAGATTTTCTGAACTTCAAGCAATTTTTGTAATTTTTTAAAAAATTCCTTTTAGGCTGTCAGTACTTTTTTGAGGTACCATCAGCATGATGGATTACAGAGATTTTGCAATGCTATACAGGCAATCAGCACTATGTCAACAGGGATTTTTTTGGGTATGGCGCTTACCATAGCCTGAGAACTATATGCTTAAGAAATTACTTACTCTAAGTGGATACATTCTGACCAGCCATGGCTGTGCTCCTCAATCACTGGAACTCAGACCAAGAGCCCAGGCTCCCAGAAGGACCTTCAGGAAATCCAAAATAAGATCTAATACAAATTGGTGATTTCAACTGGAAAGTGACTATCCTGTGACTATTTTCTTTAAAATCATTGTCTAGTTAACCAAGAGAACAGAATGTTTTACTATTCCATGATCTATTGAAGCTAGATTTAAAAGCCCAAAGCATTCAACTGATTTTCCCAACAGTAGGGCCAGCAAAATAATATCCCTTCCCTCCTCTTTTTAGAAACTTTTTAAAACGAGATCATGCTGAGAGGACTGAGCTTGTTTTCATTCCTTGGGAAAAGAATGCTTCCTTTAGAATTTCATCCCATGCAGTGATGAAAAAATGCAGTGCAACCTGCTTGGTTTCTGTAAAAGCATGAACTCATTGAGAGCAGTGAAATAACTGGTAACATCCATACACAGTATTGGATTGAATACATCATGACTAATGTGAATTAAAGAATCACAAATACAGGGATGAAAAGGACCTCAACAAGTCTGACTGATGTTTATCTAGCTTGTCCTTAGAAATTTTTAGTGATGAAGATTCTACAACACTCCCAACTCGTGTCTGCAAGGCAACTTCTTGTGCAAATCATTAGAAAAACATCTCCATATTTCCAGGCTGTATTTCTTACCACTACAATGTACTGTAGCCCATGACTGCAGAAGACAGAGTTACATCCTCTGTACGTTAACTTTTAATTCTGCTTTGATTTTTCCAAGAACCTCCATTCTTCTTTTGAAGCTTTATATCAGGGACTGTAATTTTGAAAAATTCTTACTTCCCACCTTGTCTTAACACTGACCTAATACTACCTATTGAAAACAGGGAATCCAAAACAAACTATGTTTGTGATCAGAAATGACAATAATTAGAGTTAGAAGACAAATGATCTACTGTTAAGAGAGAGACTTGCACAACTCTATGTTTCCCACAGATTTCTAAGAGTTTGCTATTCCCAGTGTGGTCTTTATTCCTCCCTGTCCCTTATCACATCATTTTTATACTGCATGACAATGTTTAGAATGGTGGCTGGCTGTTACTTTGGTACCTGCCTTTACTCCCAACACCACAATTCCTTCCTTTCCTCAGGAGAGGCTTCTTGAAGGAGAACCATGTTGAAGGTGGCAGGGAGAGGAAAAGGAGATGAGCCTTCCAAATCCCAGCTTGCTTTGATCACATTCCTCACTTCATCGCTCTCTGCTCTACCAATTTACCAAGAAAATTACATAAATCCCATCTATCTGATAGATTTAAACTAAAAAAAGAATAGAACTCACATAGTAAGAATGATGCTTTTTATCAGGCTAGCACATAAGGACAATATCAGCATTAAACAAGGCTTATAAAATCAAATGCATAAAGTCCATTTCTTACACTATACTGATGAGTTAATTTGATTTTAATGTAAAATGAACTAATACTTGACAGTCATACAGTGCAATGAGTCACGACATTCACATTAGCCAGAGAAGAGAAAGTGAGTTAAATTGCTCAATAACTGTAACCACACTAGCAACCTGTCAGATATTTTTGTGTCCATCCTCTATTGCTCTGCTACAAAAATGAGAAATTATAATATTAACATATAAATACGTTCAAATATGTAAATATGTTCAATATTTACTATAGAAAGAAGTTCTCTGCTTTGTCTAAAAGTGGGGCGTTTTTCACACAATCACAAGAATTTGCTTCAAAAAGCAGTGACTTTTGATCATGTAACACAGAACAAATTAGAGGGAGACCTGGCTTTGGCTTTGCTACAGCTCCAAGAAAGGTGGTTCACACTGCACTTCTTTCATAAATCTGAGGTTTTATGTGAGTGCACTGCAGTGGAAATCAATCCCAATGAATCCCACACTGCCTCCAGGAGCTGGCCCTATACACCAGGATCTATAAAGCTAGGTATTATATAAATTATATATATTATACTATTATATAAACTCAGTGACTGGGTGGGACAAAGAAATTTCTGGCCCAGCCTTGATGTTTGACTCGACTTGAAGTGTCTCCAAGAAAGACACAATGGACATGTGTCTACAGGCTAATATGAGTCTTTGCTACTGTCACTCATTTTCTCTCAGTCTTCCTTAATTCACTACTGACAGACATAAACATAATAAGTTATTCATTCTGAGAAGAGTTTGAATAGGAAATGTTTTGTAAGACATAATTAGTGATTGTAATTTTATTCACAGTATATTGTATTTTCCTTAGGTGAAGCTGTAGGATGTAAGAAGTAAAAGCACGTCATAAACTAATCTGATCTAGCACTCCTAGCTATGTAGGTCAAGGATGGCCTGGCTCCTACACCCTACAAACTAAGACATCCTTTTTAGACTGATAGCCACCTGACAAGCCCATCTCTGAGCTGCGGGGGCACGGTGCTCAGGGAGGATTCTCACACAGACAGGAGGAACAGCTCTCCCCAGTCCCCACACTCGGCTGTCAGTAGGGCTGGGCTGAACATGCAGCTTTGGCCTAGGCTGTCCTAGTAATGTCTGCCTTAATTGTCACTGCCAGTGCTCCCTCCCCCAGCTGGGAGCAGAGCTCTGAGCTGTCTGTGTGCCCCTCCAGGCATGTGGCACTGAGTGGGACCCACAGAACTGCTCCTGACCCTCTCCATCACCACCGCATTTTTCACAGCAAGTGCAAACGTAAAAATATCCTTTCCTGACCAAATGCCTGCAAAATCTAAACACACAACAGAGCCATGGTATCAAAACTTACCATGCTTTCATCTTGGGCTCGAAAGACAATTCTTCATGGAGGTAAAAACTGTGCCGTTTTACAGACTGACACAGTTCTGGAGACATTTTTTTAGAAACATCATAATAATGACCAAACTTTGTATATGTTGTAGGGCTGGTCTGTGGAAACAACAATACTGATTACAGTCTTAAACTATTATCTGTCAAAAGAAAGTAATTGAATAGCAATACACTTCAAACTTCTGGTTTTTCTCCATTCAGCCTAAATAAAAGCTTCAAGCAGAAAAACATTATAATATTTACTACTAAATTTTCATTCCCCCGTTGTCATATTTGAATGTGATTTTTTCACACAGAGTTCAACCTTTACTATTTTAAGTTACAGCACCAAAGTGCAGTCAGATAATTAAAAGATTGTATTTTTCCACATGTTCTAGACAGATGATCACAAATTTGCAAAGGCCAGATCTATGAAATGCGCAGAACATCACGTGTTCCGCCTCTTTGATTTTTCAGTCTCTTGACAATTATATAGTGCTACAGAAATATTTTCAGCTGACTTGGAAAATGTTTCCCTTTATTTATGAACAGGGAAAAAGCAAACCATTGCATCTTCATATAAATGATTTTAATAGAAAAATAGGAAATAGTTTAAAACTATTTTTACTTCCTTGAAAGTTGAATAAACAGTAGGTTGAGCATTACATGCAATAACTGTGATTTGCCATAATGAAGATACATTTTCCTCAGATCTTAATTTTGGTATATAAAATACCATAAACCCAATTTAACATATACTTGGGCAGGAATTACACATTTTGAACATGTTGTGCTAGTAAATAGAGGAAATAAATGCATCTGTTTGTTCCACATTAATGGAATTCAGAATAAAACATTATTTGAATTATACATGTAAAGTTATCCCCCTCCCAATTGTTATAACACATAATATTGAAGTAGGTAGTATTTTACCAAAAATTTATTAAACTATAGGTTTTATTAGAGTGATTTGATTTATTGGTAAATATTTTGAAATTATTTGACTAATAGTTGTTAGGCCTAGTCAGTTATCAGAGAATATCTACAGTAACAATAATGCAATACTTTTTCTTAGAATAGCCAATGAAACCCAAACTTTTAATAAAAGAAATAATTAATTTTTAATTTAAAAAACCCATGGGATTGCTTATGAATATCTAGTCATTAGAGGCAAAGCAGTTTTACTAAAAAAAAAAAAAAAATAGAAAAGCGTGTTCTCTAAATAAGTGTACCAATTTATTTATTGGTATCTGATTTTTAAAGTAGGCAGTTCAATAAAATATATCATTCTATCAAAATTTAAATATTTTTATTGTAAAATGTAACTTTATTCAAAACAAGGATTCTGAAAGCAATTTAAACAGGGGCTGTTCTTTGGCCTATAATCTATTCTTTATCCGGATTACAGATCAGAATGTTTTTACTGCAATCTCTGCCAGAGCTCATCTTTTTATTGTGTACTTCCAAGCCCCCTTAATGTTTTAGAAAGGCCTTGACTAACTGAACTTTGATCTGATGTCTTCATTGAGAAAAGCTCCAGGTTGCCCATTTCAGATGCAAATCCTTACTGAGGCCCAATAGAGTTTAGTAAAGACAGCAAAAAAGAAGAAACAAGAAGTTTCCAGGATCCTCTTTGAGAATCCTGAGGCACATTGGTGTCCTTAATCCACCCCGCTGCATGGATTAAGGTAGGTGATAACCTCTCTGGGTTCCAAAGAATGAGCACAGCGCCTACAAACTGGGTGGAGCCTGGGATTTGGTGCTAATAAACCCCCATAAAAGCAATAAAAGCTGGGTCCATGTCAGAGGGCCCTGAATGGGCCTCAGTGTCCCGCATTCCCAGGCTTAGCGGGAAGCTCGGGGAAAGCCTACCTGAATCAAGTAAGCATGAATAATCTGCCTTAGCAGCACGGCCAGGCACACACTGCCATCCCTCCCCAGCCTGAGCTGATAAATTCATTAGCAGGCTGGAGGCTCAGGGCAGCTCTTTCCCGGATTCCTGGTTTGCACAGGGAGAAGTGTGCTGGATTGTCAGCGAGCAGAGCCTGCCTTGATGCTACCGTCTGCTGTTAATGTTTCTAATTGCAATACTAATGTGCTAGAAATCTCAGATTTAGGATGAATCAAGGCAGAAAATTGATTTCATGCTGTGACAGTTTATATATTGCCCCAAGAACATAAGCAGTTCGTTAAAAAAAAAAAAAAAAAAAAAAGGAAAAAAAGAAAAAAACCACACTGTCTTGCATTGCAAAACAGGCTCTCCATATACTCAAAAGTTTAAATTAAATTCACCTCTGATACGGATGCAAGTAACAAACAGGCAAAGGCACATCAAGCATAACAAGGCCTTTCACTCCAACAGATTTCTTATAAATCTTCTATTTTTTTCTGATGCAAGGTATGTGCAATATGTAGAGAGAAACCGTGACAGGTGTGAAGAGCACTAATACAAATACCACACATAAGAACAAAAATGAGGTACCTGGCCAGTCTAAACAGGGTCCAATGAATGGAAAGGGAATATCTGAACTACTAATCAAAATGTATTATTACTCAGAAACAGTAACCAAATTAATCATCAAAAATACCACAAAGATCTTTTACTCAGCATTCTTGCTCTGTATTTAGCCAGATAACAGATTGAAAAGTTTCTGCTATCATGTTTAGAGTTCTAGCTAAAAGCAAAGCTGATTTTTCTCTTTCACAGTTGAAACTATTTGACAGTAGTTTTTGAAAATGCACTGGCATATTAGTTCAATCAGTTTGGAAAATATGCCTTGAAATTTTATTCAAAATTGGTTTTTACCAGCAAAGGAATATTTAAAGAAGGAATCACAGCCAAAGTTGTTAATTTAATTATTGAATTAAATGTATTGGTTTGGGTAGCAAGGCAGTGCCAGAGTTTTTCTCAGTGAAGTATAATCACCAATCCAATTAATATAGAACAGAGTCAAAATTTCATGATAACTGCAGTACAAATTATCAAAAAATATCAATTTCAAACCAGTTTTTCACCAATTAAAATGTCCTGAGGAAGTCTAAGTATAGATAGCTTAAGATTGACACTTTTATTTGTGTGTTCTAATTTTAAAATAAATTTAACATACACATAAAAATATTGCACCTCAGCTATCGAGAATGATCAAGATCCAATTCAAAGGCAACAATTACAAGGGAAACACCCCCCAAAAGACTGACTATCTTATTCTATCTTGCATAATCCATTTGCAATAATCAAGGGCACGTACATCACACATTTTCAAGAAATATTGCATAAGTGGAAGAAGTGTTTACTGCTATGAAGTTAAAGAAGATGAGTGCACACCCAGCTGAATTTTTAAATCATTTTTCTATTTTGTTAGAACATCAGAACACAATTTGTTAACAACATGAAATTGTTTTCATATAAATGTACAAGGAACTGCTAGATTTTAAAACAGACAAATTATTTTGGGAATGGTTCAGAGTGGCACAGCAAGCTCCACAATAATAAAATTGATGAGATTATATGATTACCCTGGAGGCTGTTTGATTTGGCATGTCACCATATATAAGTCTTTTCTGACACAACTATATAGCCATGTCTGTGCAATTTCACAGAAAACCAAACATGCCAAGCCTTGTAAGATCACTTTGTCACATTCCAATTATGTTTTTAAGAATACAACTGAACTTACTGGGCAGGTACGACTACATCTAAACCAGAATTTATAAATGTAGACTAAAATGTATAGACAAAACCAAGATTTTAGTCTGGATAGTCAGAATTGCTGTAATTTTGTTAAAAGATTGACTGTGCCACTGGATTAAATAAGAAAGTCACCAGCTGTGGGAGATTGACTATTCACAAAACACTAACAACTGTAAACTCTGAAAGACTGACCACTGAGCTTGTTTCTTACATTGTCCCTGCACAGTGATTAGTTTCCAGGGACAGTGAAGCTGATATAATCTCAAGTGCTTGCTTTAGTTGTTATGCACATGGATAAGCAGGTCAACAGCCTGCTTCAACACAGTACTTTCACTGCAGACATCCAGTAAGTCGTGTTGATTAAACCTACTTAAGTAATTTGTGTACAACTAAATTCGGGCCAGGTTTGTAAGCAAGCACGTTATCCAAACTTTCACAAAAAGCTGTCTCAATTTAATAATACTCATTGAAAAATCCCATGGAACTTAAGTGGGTTTTTTTAATTTTAAAATTCTATTGTCTGTACTGAGTTTCAAAAGAGTACTTGTAAACTCTCAAATTCCCTTTCTTTTTGTATCACTAGTAATTAAAACATACAGTGGTGTATAATAGCTTTCCCTCAAGAGGCCATCCTGTAACACTTGCCCATTAGCAGTTCTGTTGTCTGGATTCTACTGAAAAGCATTTGCTTTTCAAATTCATTTTGAGTGCAAGAGGAAAGAAGTAGGAAATAGCTGTTACCTCCATTTTTGGTAAATTTTGGTAGCGCCAGGCTATTTTCATAGAATCCTGAGAATCCTCAGACTTAGCTGCTGCCTCATCTCCCAGTTCCTTCCCATAGGTATCATCAAGCAAAGGGGCTGGAAGTTCCTACAGGTAGAGAGCAAAAGAATGTTAGCTATCTACAGCAGAAATGGCAGTTCAGAGTTTTATCCACACACCTCTCCAGCTAGATAATACAGTCATCTGAGTATAATGGGCAGCTGTAAAACCTGTAACAAAGATTTTAATTAAAATTAAAACAACTCTTCTGAAAGGCTGGCTCCTACTAATACTGGGCAGGAAAAACCCCATGTAATTATTATTGGAAAAATGATTTATAGAACTAAAAGAAGTAAAACACAACATTTTATGCCCTGCTTCATCTTGAGTAGGACCCATATTCCTTTTTTTTGTAATCCTTCTTCAAAGGTTGATCTCCTAAACTACTCCATTTCTGAGTGGGCAAGTTCCCTGCATAGCAAATTTAAGCCTATTTTAACATAGGATCTTTGTAAGCTCCTGTATATCTTTCAGAAGTATCCAACAAACCACATCAGACTCCAGACACCAGCTGAAAGCCACTTTAACAGGATGGTTTGAATTTTCTCTTCTGCTGACCATTAGGCATGATAACTACTCATGGTGGATATCTCATGGAACCTAACACAGGAAAGGAAGGGGGGAGTGCTTAATTTTGGATTTTTTAAATGTTTCTAATGTACTTTCTGCCTTTGCTGCTTGCTGAAAAAGCAAACAACACACGATGAATTCAGAATTCATGCAATGGGCTTCTACACCTACTGGAGAAATAAAGTGCAATGAAGTTTTCTGACCCAACTTTATCACACCCATCAGTAAAAAGCTGGAGGGCACACATTCTCCTTCTGCTTAAAACAAGACTTAGTTCTTCCTCAGAGTCTTTGCTCAATGAAAACACAGTTTTCACCTGTGATATGCCTTAAGGTTTAAACCCACACAGAGCTGGCCACTATCTCTGTTACAATGTATTTAGTTTAGTGTTTATTATTTGGTTTAGTGTTACACTTACTTAATATTAAAGAACACAGGAGAGAAAACTTGTATATAGTTCTATACATAACCTTACAAACAATATGTGCTACTTTGTTTCTTTTGCATAAATTAACATGGCATCTATAATTATTGAAAAAAAAAGATTTCAGAGAATTGCTTCTGTCTCTTTCAGGGGTTGGACACTACTCTCTGAGGCACCAGGCAATGGAAGTTATGAAAACTTTTAGAAACTTTCTCACTTAATAAAGTTTCAGAAATAGAACAGCTGTATCTATGTGTTTCAGCAGCTCAGCAAAAGACACAGAACACACCTTTGAGCATGTTATTTTATTTCTTTTGCTTTTACAAATGAACTGCAAAAGCCTGGTAATGACTATGGATGAGAATGATTATGTACAGAGTTATATTTTCAGATTTCTTACAGTTTATTTTAAAAATACACTTGCATCCAATTAACTCATTACTATGGTAGTAGGAAAGCTACATGAAGATGAAAATTTTGATTTAGTATTTACAATTTTCATTAACTTTACAGATTTACAACAGCAGTTGCACTAAAAAAAGAAGAAAACCCCAACAGGCAAGCTTTCAAATCAAAGATTTCTGACAAACAGGACAAAATGAAAACAGAACACTGGACTGAAAGGTTCTGAGAAAGTGCAAGTACAAACTAGAGCTGACAAGCATTTCACATCTATGCAGATACAAATCATTTGCATTTACTTGCAAGAGCATTATTTAAAGTATTTTTCTAAAAAAAAAAATAAACTTTGTTAATTATGTAACTCAGCTATCCTCAACAGAGAGTTAATCAATCTTTATTTCCAACTGAAGTGCTGTTTTGAAAACACATACTGAACAGTTAAACTATTGTGCAAATTTAATTTCCTCATATGGTTATTCATAGATTTAAACTTCCTATCACAAAAAGGTCTTTCCTTTTCAGAGCTGCTGATACTTGATCACCTCAAAATTTATTCCTCAATCAATAGTAATTAAAAAAAAAAGGCAAAACAAACCAACTTTCATTTAAAAAAGTGAGTTCTGCAAAGAAGTAATTTGGAGGCCCAAACAACATTTCCAGATCCACTTGCTCCCAGGTAACTTTTTGTAGCGGTGTGTAATCTCTGGTTTTTCCTGAAAACCACTGCCTGCCAGAGATCATGAAATCTTGCTGAAACATTTCACCAAACTCCTTGAGCTTGCCCCTGTTTCAGACACTACCACTGATAGAAGGATTTGCAGCCTCACCCTGCTGTAACATCACTGGGCAGTTTTCATGTCATCTGCAAAGCCAAAAGCCAGGAAATGGCATATTGTACAATTCTCCTTCTTGAAGGTAAAGAGGAAAACAGCAACAATATTTCTTAAAGCTCTTTAGTATTTTTCTGCCCTAGAATCACTGCAAATGCCTATCATTTGTGCTGCTGGTTCATTGCTCATGTAGTAACTGGGAAAGTCCAATATGATTAACTGCATAAATTTGTGTATTTTACGCATAAAATGTGTTTTATGCTGAAAAAGGAACAGAGGTCAAGACAATAAGGGTGAGAGGTTCTCCAAGTATTATTGATAAAGTACAAGCTGCTTAAATAACCTCATGTAACACTGAGAAAAAGTTCCTGCCTTCCAGTCAGAGAACAAAACCTTACATGGCCCTGTGTGGCAGGGAGACACTACAAATTCCAGCTGCTGACACCAGAGAAACTCAGTCCAAAACAATTAGAGACAAACACACTATCAGTGTAACACAATTAGGCACTGTGGTGTGTCTTAACTGCTGCTAAGAATGAAGCAGATTAAGAGATCAAGGAAAGATGGTTTCACCTGAAGCTGATAAAAGATTTTGGCTGCAAGAGATGAAAACACATCTAAGCATCCATCTAAAACAGGTGTTGTTGTTGGGTTTTTTTTTGCCAATATAGCTTGCTTTTAATTTCTAATGCAATAAAGAGTTCTTATTTTGATATAATAAAAAAACTTGTGACAATAGAAAAAGATTTAAACATGACAAAATTCACACACAGCACCACGAGAAAGCCATGACTCCATACCCAGCAGTGAACATGTGCATCAGCTTAGGTCTGGTTTATGCTGTCTTGTCCCTTGCTGCCCCACAAAAAGGACCAGGAGCACTCCAAAAATTCTCTCAGACCAAGAACAACTCTTACAACCTAAGCTGCTTTTCCAAAAGGCCTTTACCTAATAACTACCATGCTTAGCTGAAGAATGTTTCTTAGATGTACCATGTTCATGTCCCCATGCAAGAAGCAAGGGACAGGGAGATTTAAGGTATTTCTGGGGCTGCTACACCTCAAGGCCATGCAATTTTCTGTGCCAACACGTTCTAAAGCAAACATATCTTGAATCATACTCTTGAATGTGGTGGTTGGGAACTACATGGCCTCTGAGGAGGCTTTGTACATACTAAGCTGCAGCCTGGAGAAGGTGTTCTGCCTTTGGATATTTTGAAGAAAAACTGCCTGTGCTCAACTTGTTTTATTAACTTGGTTCAATATAAGATGTACTTGAGCACAAACAGGGAGAAAAAAATTCCTATCCTATTCAAGGTCAGAGTAGATCTGTAATTTCACCATATTCTATATAAAGAATAATAAGCAGAGCTAATACAGATTGTTTACCTCCAGATTTGCATCCCACCTTTATCACTGTTATCCAAGCTTCAGATAGCCTCAATTCCATTTACATCAACTGTATGAGAGAGAGGCAGAATGTGCAGGTGCTGTTTGAAGGTATGTCTGTGCTCACTAGAAGCCAACATGCCTCCATCAGCCTGCCTGAAGACTCAACAGAATACCTAGATGGTCACTGTTTTTCCTTAGGATGTACTGATTCATGCATCTCACTCCTTAATTTAAAACAAACAAACAAACAAACAAACAAACTTTTTAAATAGAACTTTGTATATAAGCACATTTGGAAAGGGAAAGAGCTTAAAATTGTGTGGTAGGCTTGGGACTGGGGAGAAATACAGCCACAGGAATGTTATATAAACTTGCTTTATGGGCAATACTGAAAATACTGAAATAATCTACACATTTCTTCTTTTCTTCATATCTGCTTTTATTCTTCACAGTAACTAGAATTGGAATAAAAGGCTTTTCCCCTCTTCTGACACTGGTAATTAAATGCTTTTCTTTCTTTCCAGAAAGTAATTGTTTGCAAAACTGACCATGCCTGAGTGACACAGAGCACCTCAGTGTGAGAGTCTCCAGTTGTCATTACACAGATATATCTTCAAAAATAAAGGCTGGATGGTTGGATCTATACTTCACAATCCTCAGCATCACAAAAGGCTTCATCACTGTCCAAGAATTACATAATTAAGGATTTAATGAATTTATGTTCTTGGACTCAAAATCAGAATTTCAGAAGAACACTGTACTACCTAAATATGTAGAATTTATTTACAAAACTTCACTCAGAATTTGGAAATAAAAGTGTTATTTAAACAATGGACCAAGAAAAGGAGAGTTGGACTATCAGCCCATAATCTTTCTATTTAATCTATTTTTGCTGAAAAATATCTCAGCTCCCACATCATAGAGCTTTGAAAAGGTTTGGGACTGACAATTTTGTGGCATCAGCGTGTCAACTTCTGAGAACTGTTACATTCTCCCAGGCTAAAAAAAGACAAATCTTTCATAAGGTATATAAAAAAACAAAGCATGTAGCAGTGCATTAGTTAAAATAAAAAAACCCCAAAGCATACAGCATTTCTTGGGGTCAACTAAAATACAAGTCTTTGCTATGCAGCACGAACACACAAAAAGGCAGACAAGTGCTAAAGTTATTAAGGGCAGTTTGGCTGGAGAGAAGAAAGCTTGTTGCTGGTTTAAAATTTTAAAAAAAAAAAGTTTGGGAGGAAAAAAATGGTTTTCTGAAGCAGTGGTAGCAAATGACAATGCAATTAAAATAATTTTGTTTCCTGCAAACCAAGCTACGAGGGTTTTACTGCAAGGATGGGATGATTTGTTTCAGTAATAAACCTTTTATCTTTGCAATAAACCGGTGGATGACCTGTATGTGCCAGCAATCCAGCTCCTCCTGTGTTTGCTGCCACATTACTTCGCCTGCCCTGCCTTGGCAGATGCACGAAGCAAAATCAGATTCTAACAGTTTGACCTCTCTCACTTCTTATGTTCTCTAGGGGATAATAAAATCCAAGATACAATCCCACAGCAGTTAATGAAGCTTAACCTCACACCCTCTTAATTACCAATGCATTACACCAACTATAGGCATCATACTCCTCTCTAAGCTATTTTACAATTCTAAAGAAGTACTACTGTGCTATTATTTAGCAACATAATCCAAGCTGTATGTGAAATCCCTCTTATATAAAATCCTTTGATCCTTATGGGTTTCAATAACTGCATAATTAATAGTACTTAAGAATTTAAAACATTATCTATGTATCAATAAATATGTTTTTCACACAGGTTTATGAAGTGCAGTTATTATCACAAGTATGATGAAAGATGTGAAATAAAAAAATACTAAAGGGAGTACAACACGCTGTTGATCTGTAACAACAACATTTAAATAGCTTAAATTCACATGAATTTAAGGGTTTTTTCATCATGTTAATTTTCAGTATTTAAAGGACACCAGATGGTAAGTCAGGAAGGGTAAATATTTTCTTTTCAACAATGTAATATATAAATGTCAGTTCAAAGGGCTCTACTCCCAAAAGAGGGGGAGGATTCTACTTTAATTGTAAATAGTTGTGAATACAAGGTGTATTGTTAAAGAATATAAATGAATGAACACAGAATTTTTCTTCTTTCAGTAGCCCTTATACAAGAACTTATTTCCATCTCCAGGTAAGGCTGGTCTAACAGAAATTTTTCTTTTACATTGAGAAAGATCTACTGGGTGTCAGCCCAGAGTAAACAAGAATTGTGTGAAGAGAAACAGGAAGCAATATTCCTCTATTTTAGGAAATAAGAAAAGTCAGTTGCAAGTACTCTAAGTGGTATATTTTTAATCCATGAGAATATATTCTGTACTTCACACACACAGAAGTAAATCCTACAGTCAAGTCACAGAACTCTTTTGCTGTAACTCCCTTGCACTATGGCTTGCATCTCACAACATTTAAACTCAGGAATTTATCAGATGATAAATTCTATCAGACCATCAGATGATTTTTTAAAAAATTTCATCTTTTCCTGAATCAGTTCATGAATGTTTAAGCATGTGACAGACAAATACAGCAGAGAATGAGAAAGTAAAATTATGTGAGGGAACACTGTCTTTGTCCCAGACTCTGTAAACTCTGCTGCAGTGTATAATGCACTAGCCTAAGCTTAAATAGAGTTAATGGTAACAGCATTATTCATGAAAAACTTCAGGGATGGGCACTGGAAGCAACAGTTCATTAACTGAGCGAAGCAACTCTACAAAGGTACAAACTAGATATGTTAAATAGTATTTGTGGACACTGAAACCTAAACATTTAGGTTTTATCACTTTTATGATACACTTAAAAGGCCAAGTAAGATGTGTGCTTAAAAGACCTGTAAATTCAGAACTAAGATTGTGAAAGAAAATTTCCTCAATGAATAGACAAGGATTGGCAGATAAGAAATCAAAAACTAAAGCCAAACATTCATTTTCTCTGGTCCTAGAAAATCTTTTTATTAGGTTAGTCTGAACTTTTGACAAAGACAAAGCTTTATGCTTTGGAGTTCCCAGAGAGGGTACTGCTTGAGAAGATTTAATTCTTTTTAAACAGAAGAAATTTTTTTTTCAAGTGTCTCTTTCACATCTCTACAACTTCTATGTCAAAATTATAACACAGTTCATAATGGAGAAAATTGGACATTATGATATAATATTCGCAATTTAACAATGAAAAATGTAAAACAGATTTACCCAACATGCAAGTAAGAAAAGTAAACAGATGAGCAAGAGCTACACAATATAGGAATTAAATTTTTCAACTCATCTGCCAGGCTTAGCCTCAACCCTCATCTTTGTGCTAACACAAGATGTTAGAAAGAGAGGCAGGTAGTACAAAAGTTCATTTCTGTTGTAACAGCATGCAGCAGCTGAATCACTGCATTTTAAAAATATAATTAGAAAAAAAGAACAGGAACATAGCCATATTTGCACATATATTTGTACCTTTTTGAGGTATTATATTTTTAATTTCTGAGCATCTGAAAATGTCACATGACTGAAAAAACACCTCTAGCATTGATACATAGCTTCTCCCCCAATACTGGATAGCAGAGACAGCAAACAATTAGAATAACACTCTTCGAAAATAGACAGCCCTGGTTTCTTCCAGGTTTGCATTTGTCCTTTTGACAAAAGAATGGTTTAGAATCATATTCATGAGGGAAAAATATAAGCATCGTGGCTGAATGTACTTTGCTGAAGTAAAGAAAGTCCATGTAGACAGAGATGTTTTCTTTCAAGGCCTTGTTTGCACACATACAGCTCTATGGCTTTTATTGCTGTATTGCTGTTTTTTAAAACAGATAATGATAAAATAAAATGGAAAGAATAAAATAAAATACAAAGAATAAAAGTTCATTTTGCTAGCTTCTTCCTCCATTCATTTTTTCAGCAGGAAAAGAGTAAATGAGCACTTCCTGTTCTTCAGGCCTGCCCAGTTTGTTGAAGACAGAACTTCTCCAAATTACATACTTAAGCAAAATCCTCTTTAAAACATACTTGCACTAATATACTTTAGAGATCTTTTCAGCTTAGGAACTTTTAAAAAATAGTGTTCCTGGAGGTTGGTTTTTTTTATGTTGTCCTTATTGTTTTTTTCTAAATAGCCATTACAGTTGCCCACATGCCCCTCCCAGCTTCATCACCAGGGGAAGCTGCATCTTCCCCTTTCACTGTGACATCCTTTATCCTCCCTTCTTGTAAGAGAACCTCCAAAAGGCAATCTCAGCTCAGTGCAGAAGTATCCTGTAATAAAATTCCCACTTGAAAACAGAAATACCATAGAAAGGCAATAATCAAACACTAAACTTTTCCACAGGAGATGACAAGACAGTTCTGGAAAGCAGTTCTGGACCTCCCACTCTTCCACCTCAGGCTTCCAGCCACCAAATGGAATTGTCACTGATACAGCTCTGGCCAGGGTCCCACAGTTAAATGCAGTGCTACAGGGGATGCTGGTTTGTTTTCTAGCACAATAATGACCTGTCCTTACAACACAAATAGAATCACAGAATGCTTTGTGTTGGAAGGGACCTTCAAGATCATCTCAGTCCAACCCCCCTGCCATGGGACACCTTCCACTGGACCAGGTTCCTCAGAGCCCCATCCAGCCTGGCCTTGGATGCTTCCAGGGATGGGGCAGCCACAGCTTCTCTGGGCAGCCTGTGCCAGGGCCTCAGCACCCTCACAAGGGAGAATTTCTTCCCAATATCCAATTTAAGTCTGCCCTTTGTCAATTTAAAGTAATTTCCCCTTGTTCTGTCACTACACTGCCCTTGTGAAAAGTCCCTCTCCAGCCTTTAGGCACTGGAAAGCTGCTGGAAGGTCCCCCAGACCCTTCTCTTCTCCAGGCTGAATAACCCCAATTCTCAGCCTGTCTTCACAGGAGAGGTGAAGCCCTCTGAGCATCTTTGTGGCCTCCTCTGGACT